>CM049432.1:88571696-88818302 GCA_026929855.1 Poa annua
TTTAAATCCATGTTGGACCCCAAAACCGTGTGCTTTAGCCCAAGAAAGCGGCCAGAAATGCATGAAATCATGAGTTTTTTATGATTTCGTGAAAATCGTGTGACGGGTCCCTGTCTATTTAAATCCACGTTGGACCCTGTGAAACCGTGTGCTATAGCACGCGAAAACGGCCAGAAATACCCGAAATCATGAATTTTTTTATGATTTCGTGAAAATCGTGTGACGGGTCCCGGTCCAATAAAATTCACGTCGGACCCCAAAACCGTGTGCTATAGCCCACGAAAACGGGTAGAAATGCCCACAATCACAAGTTTTTTATGATTTCGTGAAAATCGTGTGACGAGGTTTCGGACCATTTAAATCCACGTTGGACCCCAAAACCGTGTGCTATAGCCCATGAAAACGGCCAGAAATGCCCGAAATCACGAGTTTTTTATGATTTCGTGAAAATCGTGTGACGGGTCCTGGTCCAATTAAATCCACGTCGGATCCGAAAACCGCGTGTTATTGTCCACGAAAACGGCCAGAAATGCCCAAAATCATCAAAAAAAAATTGATTTCGTGAAAATCGTGTGACGAGGTTCCGGACGATTTAAATCCACGTCGGACCCCATAACCGTGTGCTATAGCCCACGAAAACGACCAGAAATGCCCGAAATCGCGAGTTTTGTATGATTTCGTGAAAATCTTGTGAGGGGTCCAGGACCTTTTAAATCCACGTCGGACCCTAAAATCACGAGTTTTCTATGATTTTGTGAAAATCGTGTGACGGGTCCCGGTCTATTTAAATCCACGTTGGACCCTGTGAAACCGTGTGCTATAGCACGCGAAAACGGCCAGAAATACCCGAAATCATGATTTTTTTTATGATTTCGTGAAAATCGTGTGACGGGTCCCGGTCCAATAAAATCCACGTCGGACCCCAAAACTGTGTGCTATAGCCCACGAAAACGGGTAGAAATGCCCACAATCATCAATTTTTTATGATTTCGTGAAAATCATGTGATGAGGTTTCGGACCATTTAAATCCACGTTGGACCCCAAAACCGTGTGCTATAGCCCATGAAAACGGCCAGAAATGCCCGAAATCACGAGTTTTTTATGATTTCGTGAAAATCGTGTGACGGGTCCTGGTCCATTTAAATCCACGTCGGACCCGAAAACCGCGTGTTATAGTCCACGAAAACGGCCAGAAATGCCCAAAATCATCAAAAAAAAATGATTTCGTGAAAATCGTGTGACGAGGTTCCGGACGATTTAAATCCACGTCGGACCCCAAAACCGTGTGCTATAGCCCACGAAAACGACCAGAAATGCCCGAAATCGCGAGTTTTGTATGATTTCGTGAAAATCTTGTGAGGGGTCCAGGACAATTTAAATCCACGTCGGACCCTAAAACCGTGTGCTATAGCACACGAAAACGGACAGAAATGCCGAAATCACGAGTTTTCCATGATTTCGTGAAAATCGTGTGACGGGTCCCGGACCATTTAAATCCACGTCGGACCCCAAAACCGTGTGCTATAGCCCTCGAAAACGGCCAGAAATGCCCGAAATCACGAGTTTTCTATGATTTTGTGAAAATCGTGTGACGGGGTCCCTGAAAATTTAAATCCACGTCGGACCCCAAAACTGTGTGCTATAGCCCACGAAAGTGGGAAGAATTGCCCAGAAAGACCCGAAATCATGATTTTTTTATGATTTCGTGAAAATCGTGTGACGGATCCCGGACCACTTAAATCCATGTTGGACCCCGAAACCGTGTGCTATAGCCCATTAAAACGGCCCGAAATGCCCGAAATCACAAGTTTTTTTATGATTTCGTGAAAATTGCGTGACGGGTCCCGGTCAATTTAAATCCACGTCGAACCCCAAAACCGTGTGCTATAGCCCACGAAAACGGGTAGAAATGCCCAAAATCATCAATTTTTTATGATTACGTGAAAATCGTGTGACGAGGTTCCGGACCATTTAAATCCACGTTGGACCCCAAAACCGTGTGCTATAGCCCATGAAAACGGCCAGAAATGCCCGAAATCACGAGTTTTTTATGATTTCGTGAAAATCGTGTGACGGGTCCCGGTCCATTTAAATCCACGTCGGACCCGAAAACCGCGTGGTATAGCCCACGAAAACTGGTAGAAATGCCCAAAATCATCAAAAAATTGATTTCGTGAAAATCGTGTGATGAGGTTCCGGACGATTTAAATCCACGTCGGACCCCAAAACCGTGTGCTATAGCCCACGAAAACGATCAGAAATGCCCGAAATCACGAGTTTTGTATGATTTCGTGAAAATCTTGTGAGGGGTACAGGACCATTTAAATCCACGTCGGACCCTAAAACCGTGTGCTATAGCACACGAAAACGGACAGAAATGCCGAAATCACGAGTTTTCCATGATTTCGTGAAAATCGTGTGACGGGGTCCCGAACCATTTAAATACACGTCGGATCCCGAAACCGTGTGCTATAGCCCACGAAAACGGCCAGAAATGGCCGAAATCACGAGTTTTGTTTGATTTTGTGAATATCGTTTGACGGGGTCCCGCACCATTTAAATCCACGCCGGACCCCAAAACTATGTGCTATAGCCCTCGAAAACGGCCAGAAACACCCGAAATCACGAGTTTTTTATGATTTTGTGAAAATCGTGTGACGGGGTCACTAACCATTTAAATCCACGTCGGACCCCAAAACCGTGTGCTATAGCCCACGTAAACGGCCAGGAATGCGCGAAATCACGATTTTTTAATGATTTCGTGAAAATCGTGTGACGGGGTCCCGGATCATTTAAATCCACGTCGGACCCCGAAACCGTGTGCTATAGCTCACGAAAACGGCCAGAAATGCCCGAAATCATGAGTTTTCTATGATTTCATGAAAATCGTGTGACGGGGTCCCGGGCCATTTAAATCCACGTCGGACCCCAAAACCGTGTGCTATGGCCCACGAAAACGGCCAGAAATGCGGAAATCATAAGTTTTTCATAATTCTGTGAAAATCGTGTGACGGGGTCCCGGACCATTTAAATCCACGTCGGACCCCTAAACTGTGTGCTATAGCCCACAAAAACGACTAGAAATGCCTGAAATCACAATTTTGTATGATTTCGTGAAAATCATGTGACGGGGTCCTGGACGATTTAAATCCACGTCGGACCCCCCAGAAACGTGTGTTATAGCCCACGAAAACGGCCAGAAATGGCCGAAATCACGAGTTTTCTATGATTTCGTGATAATCGTATGACTGGATCCCGGACCATTTAAATCCATGTTGGACCCCAAAACCGTGTGCTTTAGCCCAAGAAAACGGCCAGAAATGCATGAAATCACGAGTTTTTTATGATTTCGTGAAAATCGTGTGACGGGTCCCTGTCTATTTAAATCCACGTTGGACCCTGTGAAACCGTGTGCTATAGCACGCGAAAACGGCCAGAAATACCCGAAATCATGAATTTTTTTATGATTTCGTGAAAATCGTGTGACGGGTCCCGGTCCAATAAAATTCACGTCGGACCCCAAAACCGTGTGCTATAGCCCACGAAAACGGGTAGAAATGCCCACAATCACAAGTTTTTTATGATTTCGTGAAAATCGTGTGACGAGGTTTCGGACCATTTAAATCCACGTTGGACCCCAAAACCGTGTGCTATAGCCCATGAAAACGGCCAGAAATGCCCGAAATCACGAGTTTTTTATGATTTCGTGAAAATCGTGTGACGGGTCCTGGTCCAATTAAATCCACGTCGGATCCGAAAACCGCGTGTTATTGTCCACGAAAACGGCCAGAAATGCCCAAAATCATCAAAAAAAAATTGATTTCGTGAAAATCGTGTGACGAGGTTCCGGACGATTTAAATCCACGTCGGACCCCATAACCGTGTGCTATAGCCCACGAAAATGACCAGAAATGCCCGAAATCGCGAGTTTTGTATGATTTCGTGAAAATCTTGTGAGGGGTCCAGGACCTTTTAAATCCACGTCGGACCCTAAAATCACGAGTTTTCTATGATTTTGTGAAAATCGTGTGACGGGTCCCGGTCTATTTAAATCCACGTTGGACCCTGTGAAACCGTGTGCTATAGCACGCGAAAACGGCCAGAAATACCCGAAATCATGATTTTTTTTATGATTTCGTGAAAATCGTGTGACGGGTCCCGGTCCAATAAAATCCACGTCGGACCCCAAAACTGTGTGCTATAGCCCACGAAAACGGGTAGAAATGCCCACAATCATCAATTTTTTATGATTTCGTGAAAATCATGTGATGAGGTTTCGGACCATTTAAATCCACGTTGGACCCCAAAACCGTGTGCTATAGCCCATGAAAACGGCCAGAAATGCCCGAAATCACGAGTTTTTTATGATTTCGTGAAAATCGTGTGACGGGTCCTGGTCCATTTAAATCCACGTCGGACCCGAAAACCGCGTGTTATAGTCCACGAAAACGGCCAGAAATGCCCAAAATCATCAAAAAAAAATGATTTCGTGAAAATCGTGTGACGAGGTTCCGGACGATTTAAATCCACGTCGGACCCCAAAACCGTGTGCTATAGCCCACGAAAACGACCAGAAATGCCCGAAATCGCGAGTTTTGTATGATTTCGTGAAAATCTTGTGAGGGGTCCAGGACAATTTAAATCCACGTCGGACCCTAAAACCGTGTGCTATAGCACACGAAAACGGACAGAAATGCCGAAATCACGAGTTTTCCATGATTTCGTGAAAATCGTGTGACGGGTCCCGGACCATTTAAATCCACGTCGGACCCCAAAACCGTGTGCTATAGCCCTCGAAAACGGCCAGAAATGCCCGAAATCACGAGTTTTCTATGATTTTGTGAAAATCGTGTGACGGGGTCCCTGAAAATTTAAATCCACGTCGGACCCCAAAACTGTGTGCTATAGCCCACGAAAGTGGGAAGAATTGCCCAGAAAGACCCGAAATCATGATTTTTTTATGATTTCGTGAAAATCGTGTGACGGATCCCGGACCACTTAAATCCATGTTGGACCCCGAAACCGTGTGCTATAGCCCATTAAAACGGCCCGAAATGCCCGAAATCACAAGTTTTTTTATGATTTCGTGAAAATTGCGTGACGGGTCCCGGTCAATTTAAATCCACGTCGAACCCCAAAACCGTGTGCTATAGCCCACGAAAACGGGTAGAAATGCCCAAAATCATCAATTTTTTATGATTACGTGAAAATCGTGTGACGAGGTTCCGGACCATTTAAATCCACGTTGGACCCCAAAACCGTGTGCTATAGCCCATGAAAACGGCCAGAAATGCCCGAAATCACGAGTTTTTTATGATTTCGTGAAAATCGTGTGACGGGTCCCGGTCCATTTAAATCCACGTCGGACCCGAAAACCGCGTGGTATAGCCCACGAAAACTGGTAGAAATGCCCAAAATCATCAAAAAATTGATTTCGTGAAAATCGTGTGATGAGGTTCCGGACGATTTAAATCCACGTCGGACCCCAAAACCGTGTGCTATAGCCCACGAAAACGATCAGAAATGCCCGAAATCACGAGTTTTGTATGATTTCGTGAAAATCTTGTGAGGGGTACAGGACCATTTAAATCCACGTCGGACCCTAAAACCGTGTGCTATAGCACACGAAAACGGACAGAAATGCCGAAATCACGAGTTTTCCATGATTTCGTGAAAATCGTGTGACGGGGTCCCGAACCATTTAAATACACGTCGGATCCCGAAACCGTGTGCTATAGCCCACGAAAACGGCCAGAAATGGCCGAAATCACGAGTTTTGTTTGATTTTGTGAATATCGTTTGACGGGGTCCCGCACCATTTAAATCCACGCCGGACCCCAAAACTATGTGCTATAGCCCTCGAAAACGGCCAGAAACACCCGAAATCACGAGTTTTTTATGATTTTGTGAAAATCGTGTGACGGGGTCACTAACCATTTAAATCCACGTCGGACCCCAAAACCGTGTGCTATAGCCCACGTAAACGGCCAGGAATGCGCGAAATCACGATTTTTTAATGATTTCGTGAAAATCGTGTGACGGGGTCCCGGATCATTTAAATCCACGTCGGACCCCGAAACCGTGTGCTATAGCTCACGAAAACGGCCAGAAATGCCCGAAATCATGAGTTTTCTATGATTTCATGAAAATCGTGTGACGGGGTCCCGGGCCATTTAAATCCACGTCGGACCCCAAAACCGTGTGCTATGGCCCACGAAAACGGCCAGAAATGCGGAAATCATAAGTTTTTCATAATTCTGTGAAAATCGTGTGACGGGGTCCCGGACCATTTAAATCCACGTCGGACCCCTAAACTGTGTGCTATAGCCCACAAAAACGACTAGAAATGCCTGAAATCACAATTTTGTATGATTTCGTGAAAATCATGTGACGGGGTCCTGGACGATTTAAATCCACGTCGGACCCCCCAGAAACGTGTGTTATAGCCCACGAAAACGGCCAGAAATGGCCGAAATCACGAGTTTTCTATGATTTCGTGATAATCGTATGACTGGATCCCGGACCATTTAAATCCATGTTGGACCCCAAAACCGTGTGCTTTAGCCCAAGAAAACGGCCAGAAATGCATGAAATCACGAGTTTTTTATGATTTCGTGAAAATCGTGTGACGGGTCCCTGTCTATTTAAATCCACGTTGGACCCTGTGAAACCGTGTGCTATAGCACGCGAAAACGGCCAGAAATACCCGAAATCATGAATTTTTTTATGATTTCGTGAAAATCGTGTGACGGGTCCCGGTCCAATAAAATTCACGTCGGACCCCAAAACCGTGTGCTATAGCCCACGAAAACGGGTAGAAATGCCCACAATCACAAGTTTTTTATGATTTCGTGAAAATCGTGTGACGAGGTTTCGGACCATTTAAATCCACGTTGGACCCCAAAACCGTGTGCTATAGCCCATGAAAACGGCCAGAAATGCCCGAAATCACGAGTTTTTTATGATTTCGTGAAAATCGTGTGACGGGTCCTGGTCCAATTAAATCCACGTCGGATCCGAAAACCGCGTGTTATTGTCCACGAAAACGGCCAGAAATGCCCAAAATCATCAAAAAAAAATTGATTTCGTGAAAATCGTGTGACGAGGTTCCGGACGATTTAAATCCACGTCGGACCCCATAACCGTGTGCTATAGCCCACGAAAACGACCAGAAATGCCCGAAATCGCGAGTTTTGTATGATTTCGTGAAAATCTTGTGAGGGGTCCAGGACCTTTTAAATCCACGTCGGACCCTAAAATCACGAGTTTTCTATGATTTTGTGAAAATCGTGTGACGGGTCCCGGTCTATTTAAATCCACGTTGGACCCTGTGAAACCGTGTGCTATAGCACGCGAAAACGGCCAGAAATACCCGAAATCATGATTTTTTTTATGATTTCGTGAAAATCGTGTGACGGGTCCCGGTCCAATAAAATCCACGTCGGACCCCAAAACTGTGTGCTATAGCCCACGAAAACGGGTAGAAATGCCCACAATCATCAATTTTTTATGATTTCGTGAAAATCATGTGATGAGGTTTCGGACCATTTAAATCCACGTTGGACCCCAAAACCGTGTGCTATAGCCCATGAAAACGGCCAGAAATGCCCGAAATCACGAGTTTTTTATGATTTCGTGAAAATCGTGTGACGGGTCCTGGTCCATTTAAATCCACGTCGGACCCGAAAACCGCGTGTTATAGTCCACGAAAACGGCCAGAAATGCCCAAAATCATCAAAAAAAAAATGATTTCGTGAAAATCGTGTGACGAGGTTCCGGACGATTTAAATCCACGTCGGACCCCAAAACCGTGTGCTATAGCCCACGAAAACGACCAGAAATGCCCGAAATCGCGAGTTTTGTATGATTTCGTGAAAATCTTGTGAGGGGTCCAGGACAATTTAAATCCACGTCGGACCCTAAAACCGTGTGCTATAGCACACGAAAACGGACAGAAATGCCGAAATCACGAGTTTTCCATGATTTCGTGAAAATCGTGTGACGGGTCCCGGACCATTTAAATCCACGTCGGACCCCAAAACCGTGTGCTATAGCCCTCGAAAACGGCCAGAAATGCCCGAAATCACGAGTTTTCTATGATTTTGTGAAAATCGTGTGACGGGGTCCCTGAAAATTTAAATCCACGTCGGACCCCAAAACTGTGTGCTATAGCCCACGAAAGTGGGAAGAATTGCCCAGAAAGACCCGAAATCATGATTTTTTTATGATTTCGTGAAAATCGTGTGACGGATCCCGGACCACTTAAATCCATGTTGGACCCCGAAACCGTGTGCTATAGCCCATTAAAACGGCCCGAAATGCCCGAAATCACAAGTTTTTTTATGATTTCGTGAAAATTGCGTGACGGGTCCCGGTCAATTTAAATCCACGTCGAACCCCAAAACCGTGTGCTATAGCCCACGAAAACGGGTAGAAATGCCCAAAATCATCAATTTTTTATGATTACGTGAAAATCGTGTGACGAGGTTCCGGACCATTTAAATCCACGTTGGACCCCAAAACCGTGTGCTATAGCCCATGAAAACGGCCAGAAATGCCCGAAATCACGAGTTTTTTATGATTTCGTGAAAATCGTGTGACGGGTCCCGGTCCATTTAAATCCACGTCGGACCCGAAAACCGCGTGGTATAGCCCACGAAAACTGGTAGAAATGCCCAAAATCATCAAAAAATTGATTTCGTGAAAATCGTGTGATGAGGTTCCGGACGATTTAAATCCACGTCGGACCCCAAAACCGTGTGCTATAGCCCACGAAAACGATCAGAAATGCCCGAAATCACGAGTTTTGTATGATTTCGTGAAAATCTTGTGAGGGGTACAGGACCATTTAAATCCACGTCGGACCCTAAAACCGTGTGCTATAGCACACGAAAACGGACAGAAATGCCGAAATCACGAGTTTTCCATGATTTCGTGAAAATCGTGTGACGGGGTCCCGAACCATTTAAATACACGTCGGATCCCGAAACCGTGTGCTATAGCCCACGAAAACGGCCAGAAATGGCCGAAATCACGAGTTTTGTTTGATTTTGTGAATATCGTTTGACGGGGTCCCGCACCATTTAAATCCACGCCGGACTCCAAAACTATGTGCTATAGCCCTCGAAAACGGCCAGAAACGCCCGAAATCACGAGTTTTTTATGATTTTGTGAAAATCGTGTGACGGGGTCACTGACCATTTAAATCCACGTCGGACCCCAAAACCGTGTGCTATAGCCCACGTAAACGGCCAGGAATGCGCGAAATCATGATTTTTTAATGATTTCGTGAAAATCGTGTGACGGGGTCCCGGATCATTTAAATCCACGTCGGACCCCGAAACCGTGTGCTATAGCTCACGAAAACGGCCAGAAATGCCCGAAATCATGAGTTTTCTATGATTTCATGAAAATCGTGTGACGGGGTCCCGGACCATTTAAATCCACGACAGACCCCCGAAACTGTGTGATATAGCCCACGAAAACGCCAGAAATGACCGAAATCACGAGTTTTTTTGATTTCGTGAAAATCGTGTGACGGGTCCCGGACCATTTAAATCTACGTCAGACCCCAAAACTGTGTGCTATAGCCCACGAAAACGGCCAGAAATGCCCGTAATCATGAGTTTTCTATGATCTCGTGAAAATCGTGTGACGGGGTCTCTGACCATTTAAATCCACGTCGGACCCCGAAACCGTGTGTTATAGCCCACAAAAACGGTCAGAAATGTCCGAAATCACGAGTTTTTTTATGATTTCATGAGAATCGTGTGACGGGGTCCCGGATCATTTAAATCCACGTCGAACCCCGAAACCGAGTGCTATAGCCCACGAAAACGGCCAGAAATGCCCGAAATCACGAGTTTTTTATGATTTCGTGAAAATCGTGTGACGGGGTCCTAGTCCATTTAAAATCCACGTCGGACCCCAAAACCGTGTGCTATAGCCTAGGAAAACGGCCAGAAATGTCCGAAATCATGATTTTTTATGATTTCGTGCAAATCGTGTAACGAGGTTCCGGACCATTTAAATCCACGTCGGCCGCCAAAACCGTGTGTTGTAGCCCATAAAAACGACCAGAAATGCCCAAAATCACGAGTTTTGTATGATTTCGTGAAAATTGTGTGACGAGTCCCGGACCACTTAAATCCAAGTTGGACCCCAAAACCGTGTGCTATAGGCCACGAAAACGGTCAGAAATGTCCGAAATCACGAGTTTTTATGATTTCGTGAAAATTGTGTGACGGGTCCCGGTTCATTTAAATCCACGTCGTACCCCAAAACCGTGTGTTATAGCCTACGAAACGGTCAGAAATGTCCGAAATCATTCGTGAAAATCGTGTGACGGGGTCCCGGTCCATTTAAATCGTGTGACGAGGGGGATTAAGACGGCGAGCGCTGAGACCGGGGCGGCAAAACAATGGTTGATCTCCATGCAAGCTTGTTTCCACCCATGGTACTTCTGCATCTAGTTTAACAATGTGTTTTTTCTATCAGAATTAGGAGCCTTAGCTACCTTCCGAAGAAACGAAGAGGAAACAGTTTCCTAGTGCATCTTCAGAAGCAACAAAGAGAAAACTAATTACATCTTCTAGATTGTACCCTTACTAGTCATACCTAAGTGATGGAGATTATCAAAAAAAGGTGAGCTGAATGTAAATGAATAACGTCATTTTTTTAGTTTTGCATGATTATTGTGGCGTAAACCCTGTCCATATCCTGTGGCAGGTACATATGTTGCGATCATGATTTTCCTACTAGAATCATAAATAAGAAACGTGCATGTGCACTGAATATTCAGTGTGAACTGTACTAACAGATTAAAATGTAATGGCAAATACAGTACGTCTCTTCTGAACTAGCATTGGCTACGCAAACCTGATTCCTCGAGCATACATCATGTAATTTGCAAGCTAATATTCTCTTTATCCCAAAATATAAGGCGCACTTATCATTAATATTGGATTCTAGCAGGCCCTAGGCATTTCGCGTAAATTATCGTTTAAATTGTTTCTTCATGGCCTGAATGACCCTTTTTTTTCTTTTTTGGCCTCGGCCTCCTGTTGTTTGCTTCTCCTATTTCGATATAAAATGCAAAGTTTTTTCCTCGTTTAAAAATATATATATATATATACATATATATATATATAAGGCACCCACACTATTTTTGTGGTGGTCTTTGATACTTGACTTTGACCATTAGTATATAGTAAATTATATGGGTTGATAATGTATTGATGGTACCGTTGGATTTATCTTACAACAAAATTCTTTCGTTTCATATATCATTATACTAATTTGTTTACAAATTATAATTATAAACC
The DNA here is from genome assembly GCA_026929855.1 of Poa annua. Classification (NCBI taxonomy): domain Eukaryota; kingdom Viridiplantae; phylum Streptophyta; class Magnoliopsida; order Poales; family Poaceae; genus Poa; species Poa annua. The sequence continues at coordinate 88,583,021 of CM049432.1, forward strand.
ATGGTCAACATTATACGTCATTGACGAGCGAAATTTAAGGGCGCCTTATATTTTAGGAGGGCGAGAGTGTTGTTGAAAGATAAACCTATCTCCTCTATTTAGAGCAAGCACATTACCTTTCTACCAGAATAAGAACCATTAAAGTAGACTACAATTGGACATTACACTCTAGTGGAGAATATATATTGCCGATGTTTGACAACACAAACGTGGAACGAGGCAAAACGAACCAAAACCTAAAACGGCGCTAACGTGGGGGTGGACACCGGGCGAGCGGATACCATTTGATCTTGGATGAGTAAACAACTTCAGAGTATTAATAAATCTTGTGGAGCAATTATTTACCAAGGGCTAACATAATAATACTATGTACACACAACAACCAAGTGCACAACATAGCATAGCAGCACCATAATAACTGGTGGTTGGTTGATGCCCCGGGAGAGAATTAAATAAATCATCTTGGAAATGCTTGAGCATACTGCCAGGTCATCTGTTCACAGTACACAACATAGCAACAGCATAAAAACTGGTGGTTGATGCCACGGCACGGAATTTGGAATCAGGATTTGCACCTAGCTAGCTAGCCTGCTACCGATCGATATAAACCAAACGCTTGGGTATATATTGTAGCAGATCAACACATACGATAGCAATAAATAGAAGTTTTATTTATCCAGTTGGATGCCAAGCAAGGTTATTTTAATTAGCTAGCTAGTAGAAATGGGATGCATTAGGAACGTGAGCGCAGGTAGAGAGTTCACTGTTTGTCCACGTGGATAAATAACCACGTCTGCCTTTTTTCATGGCACATAGCCGCTCCGTTGGAACATCCCCTCGAGCTCACGACGGCCTTGTAGAATCTCCCGACGACGCGCAGGAGTTTAATGTCTCACGGTCGACTCGCTCCGCCGCCCGGTTGGCCCTGATCCTTATCGATATATAGGTCGCCGTCCGTCGGCAGCTCCTCGCAGATGATCTCTGCTCGCTCCGGCCGCCCTAGCTTCTCCTCATCGCTGCTCCTTGGTCGCTTCTAGAGGAGAAGCAGCTCCTTGCCCTGATATCCTTATCGATATATAGCTGTGCCATCTAGAGTAGTATATTCTGCCGGGCCCTAGACAGCTTTGTGAGATGTGCGTAGCTGCAGTCTGTACTGTAGCTCTATTTTGCTAGCCCGGCACCCTCAATATCTGAACATGAAACGAAATGAGGTCTCATTCGATTTCTGGCTTCATTTTGAGCACTTCTTGAATGGTCGATCGATCCCCAACTTCAGGAATTCCAAGCCAGCAAATAAAGGTCTAATCAAAAGTTGGCACTCAGAATATATAGTTCCCACATTATCTTTGCAAATGTATACCAGCTAGCATCTGTAAGTGCTATATCAACATATGCCTGCAGGATAAATCATTGTTAAAATTATACGCCATTGACAAGTGAAGTTTAAGCGTACCTTATATTTTGGGACGGAGAGAGTGTTATTGAAATAATAAATCATGTACAACAATTATTTACCCATGGCTAACATAATAAAACTACACAACAACACACACAGTGTTTTTGAAATAAATCATGTACAACAATTATTTACCATGGCTAACATAATAAAACTATACAACAACACAGTGCACAACATAGCAGCACTATAACAACTAGTGGTTGATGTGCCACGGGAGAGATTTAAATAAATCATCTATGAAATGAAATGCTTGAGCATCTTGCCACGCGCGGTGGTTGATGCCACGGCATGCATCTCTTCATAGTACACAACATACTAGGCTGCTACCGATAGTACACAACATAGCAACATCATAAAAACTGGTGGTTGATGCCACGGCATGCACGGAATTTGGAATCAGGCTTTGCACCTAGGCTGCTACCTATATAAACCAAACGCTTAGCGATAATAGTCATAGCAGATCAACACATGAAAATACAATAGAAGTTTTGTCGGGTTGGATGCCAAACAAGATTAATTTTAGCTAGTGGGTGCACTTAGCATCCTGGATGGTGAGATGGGCGACAAATCACGTAGAAATGGGATGCGTTAGGAATGTGAGCGCAGACGGAGAGTTGATCATTTATCACAAGTTAAACTTGTAAACAGGACGAGTCCTCAATACAGCTGAATTCCATCGGAAAGTCGACACGAGGACGCTTCCAGCTTCACCAACACTCTCATGATGTTGTCCACATGGATACACATGCACGTCGAACTTTTTTCGTGTCACATAGCATTTGCTCGAGCTCTCCGGACGACCCGCTCGCATGCTGTGAAAGGAGACATGCAGTTAGGATAAGACCATGATAGGCGGGGATTGGGGTGGAGAGGAAGACAAGGGTCAAGGCCACCACATCTCGGACGGGATCGCCGGCAAGGCATCAACAGGGGATGTTTGTGTTTTCCTTTGAGCAAGTCAAGAAAGACAGCCCTTGGGCTTGCCGCCTTGAAAATTAATATCTCTATAGCTAGCCGGCTAGACCGCTAGGTGGATACTTAGCTTGCACACTTGAGATGATGACTTCCTTTCCTTGGTCGCCAGCAACAGCAAGGGATATTGGACTACAAGAGATGCTGTTTGAGAACCTAAAACCCTGCAAGAGATGCAAGTTTGTAGCCATGTCTCACTAGGTTGTGGTGTTTTCTTCGTTTCCAAGTGTAAGGAGCCACAATAATCATATGTTATTGGATACAATAAAATTTCACCCTCAGTATCTGAACATGAAGCAAAATGAGGTCTCATATGATTTTCTAGCTTCATTTCGAGCACTTCTTGAATGGACCGATCCCAAACTTCAAGAATTCCATGCCAGCAAATAAAGGTCTAATTCAAAAGTTGGCAGCTTGGAGTATTTCTCAGTATGCAGCACTGGGAATATATAATCACGTTCCCACATTATCTTTGCAAATGTATACCAATATCTGAAAGTGCTATGAACATATATATCAGGATAAATCATTGTCAAAATTATACGCCGTTGACAAGCGAAATTTAAGCGTACCTTATATTTTGAGACGGAGGGTGTTTTTGAAATAAATCCTCTAGACCAATTATTTGGGGTGCGCCTGAGCAAGATTAAACATAACGGGGGGTTGGAAGGGAGGGCAACAAAGAGGGGGGCTGATGTTGCTCAGGCGCACCAACAGGGGGGGGGGGGTATAATCAATTCTCCCGTGCACAACATAGAAGCACTATAATATCTGGTGGTTGATGCCAGGGGAGAGAAAAATAAATAAATCATCTATGAAATGCTTGAGCATCTTGCGTGGATGTCATCTCTTCACAGTACACAACATAGAAACATCATAAAAACTGGTGGTTGATGCCACAACACGGAATTTAGAATTACGCTTTGCACCTAGGTTGCTACCGATATAAACCAAACGGTTGGCGGTCGTAGTAGATCAACACATGAAAAATAATAGAAGTTTTATCCGGTTGGATGCCAAGCAAGGTTAATTTTAGCTAGTGGGTGCACCTGGCATCCTGGATGGTGATATGGGAGACAAATCACGTAGAAATGGGATGCATTAGGAATGTGAGCGCAGGTGGAGAGTCGATCATTTGTCACAAGTTCAACTTGTAAACAGGATGACTCCTCAATGCATCTGAATTTCATCGGAAACACGAAACAAGGATGCTTCTTGCTTCGCCAACGCTCTCTTGATGTTGTCCACATGGATAAACATGCAGATCCACATTTTTCTGTGGCACATAGCATCAGCTCGAGCTCCCGACGAAGCGAAGCAGTCGACGAAAGCTCGACCACGGCTAATGGCTCCTTTTCAGCGAGCAAGCCAGCTGTCAGGCCGGTGATGGGCATGACCCGCTCTTTTGCTTCTCAGGCTGTTAAAGGAAACATGCAGTTAGGATAGGACCATCGATAGGCGGGGATTGGGTGGAGAGGAAGACAAGGAGGGAGAAGAATATTTGTTTGAAGTTTCAAAGTATTTCACTCTTTTTAGTGTGAATACATATGCATGGTATACATAATTGTGCGAAGTTTCCGTTGAAAATACTTTTTATTACAGGGTAAAGAAAATAACAATTTTGTGGCTGTATGACGTATAGTAAGAATCCGCTATTTTGTCCCAAAAAATCTGTTTTGAGTAGACTAAAATGCAATCTGTTCTTAAACAAAATTTAGTACGTACATAGAAAATATGTATATTTATTGGTATAATGTTTACATAATTTTCTGGAACATGAAAGTGTGATCTTCGAAATTTTCCACCGAGCAATAGATTTTGATCCGCCATGGATTCAAATGAGATGAAAAGGCATAATGTGAAATTAACTTTGATTGGATCATTTTGTATATTCCAATTCAAAAATATACTGGGGACTATTTGTTAGAAGATGAGTTTTGGGATCCGCTCTATAGATAACTAGCAAGAAATATTAGTAAAGATGTAGCTACACCAATAAATATAAGTAGGTACAAGAATCTCGTGGACCCAACGAGGATCAGACTGCACTGCCCCGATAAACCCTAAGCATAGATCTTTGGTGTTGTGCGGTAAAAAAAATCAATATGCAATGATTGCACCTAGCAAGACTAAACATTTTTTTTATTGAAGTCACACTGACTTAACACTTTCGAGATTATATGAGATCTGGCAGCAGTTATATGAAGAAAATAAGTTGTAGTACGGAATAATCGGATACAAAAGTACTACGGTCTACTGTTCACACGGGTAAATCTGGCGTCTTATATTGGTGGATACCAAATATAATTCAATTTTACTTATGCATTACAGCTGTATACTCCCTCCATTTCAATTTAGTTTACATTCTAGGTTTAGTCAAAATCAAACTTTATTAAATTTGACCACAAATATAGGAAAAAATATCAACATTCATAAATTCAAATGCATATAATATGAAAATATAAGTTATAATGATTTTAATACTATGCATATTTTTATTGTAAATGTTAAATTTTTTTCACAATATTTGGTTAAACTTGACAAAGTTTGACTTTGACTAAACCCAGAACGCAAACTAAATTGAAACCGAGGGAGTATTCAAAATCACATAATTAATGTGTGCTGATCGTCATATGTGAAAAACTATGGTTTTAGTTGTTGATCAATTTAAAAAATGGACGTCACAAACACTTACTTAGTCATTTATTTAGTAGAATATGATCATGGATCAGGTAAAAGCGCATACAAAAAACCTTTCATAACAGGATGGACACAACAAGTAACGCAAGTGATGCATGCCCCCGATAAAACCTCAAAATGGACACGTACAAGGCTTTGGATTTCTCAGTTTCTACGTTAATCGAGGAATCCGGATACAAGGCTTTGGATTCCTCAACTCAACACACATTTAGGTTGCCACGCTTTGTGTTTCTAGCGAAGCGGAAGAATGTTCTCACCGGATATCAAAACTGAACTCATGCATGTTCCTGTCTTTCCACTTGAATCTGCGTTTGCAGTGCATCCCACTCCCTTACTATGACAGTGTCACTCAACATCCTCTCCACAGATAGCTACTGAAACCTCATTCGGCCCTACCATGGAGTAACAGCTAGACAAGAGATGGATTGTGCCGTACTGAGGTGCAAAGCTCATTCACAAGGATTGCCATCGCGTCTAGCTTCTTCTTCCTTATCTTCTTTCTCCGCTTGTAAGGAGAACCCTTGAAGCACGCGGGAGTAGGGCGAAAAATGATGGGCGTAGGGCGGAACTCCCTGTCACCGGGCAGAATGGGGCTGGTCTTGTTTTTTAGAGCTGCCAGACACACACCTTCTGTGTCTCCCAGGCGTGATTTCCTTGATAGCATTTCTGAATTATGCTGCACAAGATTATTTTCTCCCGGTTGCATGTCTTGTATACGCCAACTCGCCATCCTTCTAGTGTCGAAACACAGTAATCATGGGCTAGCCTTTTCACAGGCTCAAAGCTATGGTTCTTTCCTGGCACTGTCTTTTACTAAGCATCAACAAGTGATTTCACGTCGACCAGGACTTGTATTCCCAATGCATCTTATTCCTAGGGAATTAATTTGGTACCGCTCAAGCTCAACATCATCTTCATACACAGCTACTACTATGCAGTTTGATCTGCTCTGAAGGCAAACACATTTGTTTCGTTTAGGTACCCCTTCAACTTTATATGGTCTGCAATTCATATCAGCTGCCTAGCTACTGCCGTAGTACATACCATATAAATTAGTATGATTTTGAAAAAATGTACTATATAAGGTCGAATGAACGTGTTGTTATCTCTTTCTGGCAGGAAGTTAGATGAAAGGTGTAATACTTCTAACAAAAATGAATTAATTGCATTTCTTCAGATATACGGAGTAGCTACGGTTTCATTAATTGTATTTGATCATGTATCTACTTGACTATTATAAACGATTGAATGTTTCATTATTACATGCGTAAACAACCTACTAGGAGAGTGTCAAAATTTGGATAATGTAAAATTGCACATTACTTGAAAAATAAAGTACTATGTCACCACATGAACAATTATGCCTACTCTCACGAAAAAAAACCTAGAATATTCATGCACAGGCAATAATTAATGCTAGACTTGGAAAATTCATGGCATCCATCTATCCCTCCCCGTCCCTCGCTCTGACCCACATAGCCCATGACCAGTTTTGACTGGGCCAGATACGCAAAGAAAATATAGCAGAAAAAGTAAACATATTTTTGTGGAATTCGCGTAGTTATCGCTAGACTATCCATGAATATATTCGCGAAGCATGAAATGTGGGAAGAAATAATCATTCGTTTGACAAATGGTAGTTGGACTAGTATACTAAACCACGGTTACTACTGGCATCAAGATTTTCTCCTACACATAAGTTATCCCGACTTCACACAGACGGCGAAAGTTTATCGAGATGACGTGGCGAAAACCCTTGAGTGAGTTCGGATTTCGGAGGCTCCGGAGTCCGGAGTGACCTCTCGTCAGGGATTTAAGGAGTCACACAATGTTCTGTCGCGGTCTAGATAGCCAAACACAGGGGCGGCAAAATCTATAAGACGATGGCAGGACCGCGGGACCAACCCATGAATTGGCTTATGACACGGTGTTGAGGAAACGTCCCAACATAGCTTGATTGGATCTGGACAAAGCGGGAAACATATCGAAGGAGAGAGTGCACCCCTGTACCGCCGGTGGCCATGAAGGCCTTCCAAGCTGCTACGAGGGTGATGGAGCAAAAGGGCGGCAACCTAATTAGGAGGGCCTCCAGAGTCGATGGATTTGGGACCCGACAAGTGACGGCTGGGATAATAGTATCAAAAGGGAGGTTACACCCTTGTCTCGCTTTATGTTTATGTACTTTTATACCAAAGTCCATTTTGATACATATGATTCCACATAATTTTAAGCATGATCAACATTGGATGCATTGGACAAGAAAATTGAAATGAAAGTCCAACATTTACTCGTAATATTGTAGTTCTATAGGTAGTGAGGAACTAACTAAAATTTTCTTGTGAATAATTAATGTTTTAAATATGCATACTGCAGAGTACGCTACTAATTTTGAAACGATTTGAAAATCCATTTAGATCAACTGTTTTGTATTGCTAGACTATAACAAGGGTGTACTGGAGGAGACAAAAGTCTGACGCTGGTGTCGTATGGATATGGTACCTCCATCATCCCATATAAGACCACGCGATACGACCGAGGCTGCATCGTATTCGTATCCATATCATCATAACTCGATCTCTCTCCTGCGATCGATCCCGATCACGATGCAGTACGCGTCGCCGGCCAGCAGGTCCGCCCACCGGAGGAAAGCCGCGGCCAGCCCCAGGAGGCCATGGGCGGACCTCCCGCCGGATCTTCTCCGGGACGTCTCCGCCCGCCTCCACGACGCCGCCGACAGCGTCCGCTTCCACGCCGTCTGCAGGCCGTGGCGGCGCACGTCGCCGCAGCCTCTCTTCCGGGTCGCCTCCACTCCGTGCGACGGTCTCGTCTTGCACTCCACCGTCGACTCCCCGCGACGCTCGCTATGGCCCATCATGTCGGTTGCGAGCTACAGCCGCGACTACGTCACCTTCGCCCGGTTCGCCGGCGAGAACAACTGGGTGGCTAGCTCCGACGGCACCGCCGCCTGGCTGTTCACCGCGAGTCCCGAGCCGAGCCTCCTCGACCTCGACACCAGAGAAGTCACCCCGTTGCCTCGGCTACCGGAGCACGAGATCACGCTGGAGTATTCACGTGGCATCGTCTACGGCGACGGCACCGTCTTCCTGCACAGCTTCGTCAACGATGCCAGTGGCTACGGGCGCCGATCCACGTTCACGGCCGCCATCCTACGCCCCGGTGACGCCGCATGGACGATCGTCAAAAGGAAGCTGCATGTCATAGGAAACCGTTGCACCGGCGCCGCATATCACGATGGCAGAGTGTTGATGTTCGTGCATGTGTACAAGTACTACTGGTGCGTGCTAACCCCTGCAGAGGACCACCACGAGGAGGAGAACGACGACGACGACCTTGAAGGAGGCTTGCTTGAGCCATGGATGCACGCAGGCCTTGAGAATACATATTTCCGCGACAGCTACGTTCTGGAGTCCCACGGCGAGCTGCTCTGGGTGACCGTCTTTGTCGACAAGAAGTGGCGCCGTGTTGATGACGATCGCGACCCGACCTTTGAAGCCTTGTCGGTGAAGGTGCACATGCTACATTGGTCTAACGACGACAAAGGTAGCAATAATGCGCGCTGGATGCCGAGGGACGGCCAGAGCTTGAGCGACCGTGTCTTTTTTCTTGGGTCACCTGCCAGCTTCACTGTAGATGTCGTGGATCCGGGAGGTGCCAACAATGGTGGGTGCGTCTACTTTGTCTTTGATCGCTGCGTGTTGAGGTATAGCCTTGTCGACAACGAGGCCGAAATCGTGGAAATGCTACGTCCCGGATGGGGTTCCGACTTTGAGCATGTGTGGCTCCGACAATAGCCCGCGCTATGTAGGTTTCATGCGCTTCCCTTTGCAACTTTAGATAAAGTTTATGTTATGTAGTCTTGCGCGTCACATAAACCTCTGATTGTTATGTATCTATGTTCTTTGATTTGCTTAGTTGTACACGTTGGATATAGTTAAACTCAGAAAGACCTAGATAAGATTCGGCTTCAGGTAATGTTTCCACCAAAATAATTCATTCTTGACCGCGTGGCCTAATGGATAAGGCGCTCGCCTCCGGAGCGGGAGATTCTGGGTTCGAGTCCCAGCGTGGTCGATTTTTCTTTTTTGTGGAGTTAGAAAAAAAATGAGTTTGGTTTTGTAATAAAAATGCATTGTGCACCCATTTTTATATTTAACAAGGAAATTTCGTAAATTCATTTTATTGTACATCTATTGATTTTTTTGCTACATGCGAACCCACCTGCCGAATTTCATTATCAGGAGATAACCAAATACATAGTCTTGCCTTGACTCAAGTTGGTCTTGGTTTGGATTGTGTCCCGGTTTATGCCATATAGGTCGGTTCAATTCATTTGCAAGCTTCTCACTTTGACCGATTATGTCGCCCATGAAATTCAATAAAGGACCAAGAAGATTCAAATTGAGTATGAAATAATATGGATTTTCTTAGCTCCACACATATTGCAATAAGCTATTCAATCCATGTGTCACCTCTTGGCGATTAATCGACATAGCTCAGAGTAACCGATAAACCGCGTCGGGTAAAAGCAAAATTCATCACACAAAAAAGAGCTCGATGCAGAGGATAATAGTAGCATGGCAAAATGACTTCAAAATCATTTTGAGACAAAACTACATCCAGTCATTATTAAGAATAAATTCGCTTATACATGAATCCAATCGGTTACAAACTTGTTGCTTCTTGCTTGGATTCAGGCTCAGTCCATCTGGCAACACAGGTATTCAATACAAAATTTTTTGAGACAAAAATTCATCTAATTATTATTATGAAAATTGCAAATTCAGTTACAAACTCTTTGCTTCTAGCTTGTCTCGGATTTCTTGGATTGGCGACACGGTAGGTTGGCGCGGGAGCCAGACGTTAGCCCCGTCGTCGGCACCCCATCTGGGCTGCAGCCGCTTCACCAGGTGAGCCTCGTCGTCGACGAGGCCATATCGGAACACGCAGTTCCTGTAGACGAAGCATGCGCGTCCGCCGACGACATCCAGCCGGTGTGCGTCCGCGGCGAAGCTCGCCGGGACTCCGAGGAAGAGGACGCGGTCGGCCAAGCTCCACCCGTCCCTCCTAACCCATCGCGTCGTGCCGCCTGCTGCTCCTTTCTCCAGCGCGTGCACCGTCACCGCCAGCGACGACGCGAGGTCGCCGCCGCCATTGCTGTCACGCTTAAGCCTCAGGACGCACGCCCAGAGCAGCTCGCCTCGGGACTCGAGGAGGTAGCTGTAATCACGGAAGTATTTGGCTTCCTCGTTCTTGCTCCACCTCGACTGGAGCCCGGCAGCAGCAGCCATGTCGCCTGCTGATTGAGGCCTGAACAAACTCCAGAAATAGCCCACGCATATCAGCACCTCGCCGTCGCGATACGCGGCGCTGGGGCTGTGACGGTGGCCAGCGGCTGGGACCTCCAGGAACCTTGTCATGACTGTCCACTCCGAATCACCCGGACGGAGGATCGCCGCCGAGAAGGTGGATTTCGTCCTCTGCTGATTGTCCGCAAAGCTGTACAGAAACACCGTTCGATCGCCGTAAACGATGCCGCGGATGTCGTCGCTCTGCATCGCCGCTGCCATCATGCTCGCACCGTCGTCGTGGTCCGAGAATCGAGGCAGCGGGACGACGACTCCGGTGACGAGCTGGACGAGTCTTGGCTCGGGACTCGCGATGAAGAGCCAGCAGGCCGTGCCGTCCGCGCTGGCCACCCAGTTTCTGCCATGGGCGGCGGCGGCGGCCTGCGGCTCGGCGAGCCTGACGTTGTCGTCGTTACGGCGGCCGTCGCCCGCCTCCTCCTCGAAGGAAGTGACGCGTCGGATGTCGACGGTGGAGCGCAGCATGCGGCCGTCGCACAGCGCGAGGAGCCACGACGGGAACCCAGGGCGGGTCGCCGACGGGGAGTGCAGCGTCGGCGCCGCGGCGCGCCACGGCATGCAGACGGCGTGGAAGCGGGCGAAGTCGGCGGCGTCGTCCAGGCGACTGGAGACGTGGAGGAGGAGGTCCGGCGAGAGGTGTGCCCCTGATGCCGGAACCGGACGGCGGCTCGCGCTGCTTGTTGATGGCCATGGACTCCATCCAATCCACTCAGAAGAACCGAGAGATCAAGAGATCGATATATTCTGAGTCCTTAATTTCCTAGGTTAGCAATCTGTGTCCGATCCCGACTATATCACTGCACCCTATGATAGGGAGTCAAATCTAACGTATGGGATGTCCCAATAAATAAGGCCGGGCTCGTTCATCATGCATAAGTTTGCGCTAATCACTAGCACTACCGCAAATCACGTTATATAACCTTAATGGTATTTATCGATGATTATAGGAAACTAAATACTGATTCTACGGAAGCTATTACTCCCCGAAAGAAAGTTCCGTTTCAACGTCATTCGTCAATTGCTTCCTAAGAGCAAGTCCAACAGTTCACTTAAAATGTCTCCCCTATATGTCTATGTAAGGGACTGTCACTAAAATAATCTACCCTAAAACATGTTTAAATCCAGCAGTTCACCTAAAATGTCTCCCCTATATATCTATGTAGGGGACTGTCCCTAAAATAATGTCCGCTAAAACATTTTCAACTCCAGCAGTTCCCCTAGAACATCTCCCCTGTTAAAAAAATATATATATATATTTTTCTAATATTTTAAGAATATTGTATAACTAACATGTAAAATCCAACGGCTACCTCTGTAACTGCTAACTTGTAGTGTCAAAAACTTGTCCATCACCAAATCTGAAAGATAAACAAAAAACTCACGAATATCGGCATATTGCAGTGTAAAAAAACTCACTAATATCGGGATAGGGGAGTTTTCCACCTCCCCTACTTGTAGGGGAGACGAGCGAGCAGAACCAGGAGCCCCTATAAATCGGGGGAGCGTTGAGAGAACTGTTGGGTGGTTATTTTTGAGCTTTTTCCCCTAAAAACGTATTGGGAAGGTTTGAGGAAACTGCTAGACTTGCTCTAAGGAGCACATCTTGTTTCTACTATTATTATGTAAAAATATTGAGGTAATTGCACCGTTCATACAACAACTTGTCTATGATGTGCACTTTCATAGAAAAAGTTGTAATCGTGTGGGCCGGTGATACAAAATCTAGTGTTTAATATCTAAAAAATAGTTCATCTAGTTTCAAATAATTGCTCTAAAATATTAAAAAATGGTTGATTGCTAATATACCTTCAAAAAAATGAAAAATGTTCATGTAATCGAAGATGGGATTCACGGTTGCGCCAGGGACGGAGCCAGGAATCATGCATAGAGGGGGCAGAAAGACATGGGGGTGGCGAAATGCACTGAGTTGTGCTTAGTATTAACATATGTGTGAAGAGTTTATGAAGTAAATGAACATTGTTAGGGGGGCTTAGCCCCTGCTCGTCCCCCTTTCCCTCCGTCCCTGGGTTGCGCAATATGGAGAAGATCGAAACTCCCATTTTGGATGGAACGCGTAAATCATGTGACGAACCACCAATTTTTTTGTGAGATGAAAACAATGATTTTCTTTAATAAATTAAGGGTTCGGAATATCTTTGAGACAACGCTTCCTCCAAGTATTCTCAACGATGACATTTGCTAGAAAGCTAGCAAATAGATGGCTACAGAGTAAAGCCATATTTTCACATGAAACTAGTGCATAGTAAGGTGAAGCACCATTCGATTTACTAAATAAATTTTTTCGCTATCTTGAAACAACATCTATATGGGCTTGGACTGAAAGCACCTTCTTCATGTTTCGAGTCTGAAGCCTATCTCGGATCTCCTGGATTGGAGCAATTCCAGGTTGATTTGGACGGAGCCACAGGTGGGTCTTTTCTGCACTACGCCCAGGACACATCCATTCCACGGGTTTGGCTTCATTGTCGATGAAGCTATACCTGAACATGTGATTTTTGAGGACGAAGTAGGCACAGCCCCCCTCCATGCCTAGCTCGGTGGCATTCATGGCGAAGCTTGTAGGGGAGCCGAGAAACAGGACACGATCGCCCAAGCTCCGATCGTCTCTTTCCACCCAACGCATCTTCCTGCCTCCGGCGCCGTCCTCCGCTTCTTCTTCAAGCGCGTGCACCCTCACCAACAGCGCACAGGCCCAGTCATGGGGCCTCTTACGCTGAACCAGGACGGACGCCCAGAGCAGCTCGCCCTGGGACTCGAGGACATAGCTGTGATCACGCGTGTAGTACTCGTCCTCGAGCCTGTCCCATGTCGTCTCGAGCCTACCGCCGCCGGCTTCGCCGCCGTTGGCTCCGAAGTCCGGCGTGACAACGCACCAGAAGTAGGCGCCAACCCACACCAGGACCTTGCCGCCGTGATACGCAGCGCATGAATGGTAGACCGGCGGAAGATCCAGCCCTGCTTCCACCACCGTCCACGCCGTGTCGCCGGGACGTAGGATGGCAAACACCGTCTTATGCCGGTAGTTCCTGGAATCGGAAACAAATTTATAGAGAAATATGGTGCCATCCGCGTACACGACGCCACGGGGATTGCTCATCGACCGCCAGACCTGATCCTCGTCGTCGTCCGAGAACGGCGGCAAGGGGCGGAGGGCTCCGGTGACGGTGTGAAAGAGTGCAGGCTCATCAGGACCCCCGGTGAAGATCCAGGCAGAGCTGCCGTCGGCGCTGCCCACCCAGTTTGTATCTTCGTCGTCGTCGTCGTCGCTGCAAGATGACCGGCCGTCCGGCTGCTGGAGCACGATGCTGCTGCAGGGGTCCTGTGGCTTAGCAGGCTGAGAAGAGCTGATGTGCACCCCGGAGTATTTCACGGGCGAGTGCAGGATGCGGCCGTTGAACCGCGAGAGGAGCCAGGGCAGGAACGTGTGGCGGGAGAGCGGCGGCGTGTCGCGCCATGGCGTGCAGACGGCGTGGAAGCGAACGAAGTCGGCGGCGTCGTGCAGCCGGGAGCAGACGTCGGCGAGCAGCTCCGGAGAGAGGAAGGCCCACGGCCGCGCTCTGGCCGTGGCTTTGGTCAGGTCGGACATGCCGGAGTGCGATGTGTCAATGCTGACGGTAGTCTAGTTATATATCAACCCGTTTCTGGTTCGTCCCTGATTCATGACCGGATCAGGACTCCAAATCCTTGACCAAAACCTAAACCAAAACCGAACTCCATCTCTATCTTTCTAAACTTCCTTGAACCCCTCGTGTTCTGTTCCACAAATTATTTGTGTATAATCCCTCTCCTGGTCCAAGCTTGGTCGAGGTATCACATACGCAGAGTTGCAGTAGATAGAGCAGTAGGGAGCTCGTTACCAACATAACACTTCACTAGGTAGCCTTCCCTAGAATATATCACACATAGTGCTGTAACAACAAGACTAACATACAAAACCCATGCACAAAAGCTACACTACACGGTATCATTAGGAACACATATTACATTAGTAATAACTACCTGTACAAGACATTCTAAAAAAAACTACCTGTACAAACTCACCGCGACACTGCGGTGAAAACAGCCTGCTCAAGCTTGTTTACTTCTGATTTGAGTCTCGAGACATCAACAGCATTGCTGATCTTCTGGTCGACCGCGGACCGCATCATGCGGCGCATGAGACGAGCATATAGTCCGAGGTGATGGAGAGCCATGCCCAGCACGCGAATCCGCACGCCGAGTTCTCTGTCAATGGCTTCTTCGCGAGCAATCCTCTCCTTCAACAGCAAGGCTTCCAACCTCGATCTGAGAGCTCCGACATGGAAACCGTAGGCCTCCAGCAAAGAGAGGCACTGCATCTTCCCCTCAACCACTCCTTCGAGGTCGTCCTCGCCGTCTAGCCTGTTTATGCTTTCTGCTAAATCAGCAAAAGAGATCATCAGGCCTACTGCCATTCCTTCATGGTACTCGGGACCATGCTCCCGGAACTGATTGAGATGTGGTCGCTGCTGCGGCGCTTCACTGAATATTTCCATCGCGTCGATCTGTGGCCACACTGGAGACGTCTTCACAAATGGGGGATGCTGGATTGCCAGGGACTCCGAAAGCCGGTCGTCGTCCACGCCTGATTTGCCACCTTGTTGTGAACCTGAAAATGGATAATATCATTATAGAAATGCTAGTAACACAGTTGCCGATCAGCTGTAATCAGTAGTCACATACCTCCAACATCCTTTCGTGTTGTTGTCGGGTCAATACAATTCACTCTGTTTATTTCTGAAATCATTTCGCGTCCGCGGAGTTCAACATTATCAACACCATTTTTCGATTTGGCCACTGCAAATTTTGCTAGTTAGTACATTGCAGTGTTTTCCTAGCATGAGAAGTTACTAGTAAAAAAACTCACCTTCTGCTGAGATACATAAAATATTTCTAGCTTCCTCAATACTTTTAGCAGTTGCCCCATTCTTTGGCTAGATATAAAGATCCAAGGGTCAGCTAAGAGCAAATGATAATTTGAATGATCTTAGGGCTAGTTTAAAAATAATGAAGACCATGTGTTAGAAGTAACTACTCACAGTTTGAGGATTAAATGATTGCATTCCCAAAACTGGGCCCTGTGGGAGTGGTCTTGGCTGTCCAAAAGTTCCAGACAGCAAAGCCTGTGGCTCTCGACTTTGAGACACCGGTTCAGAGGGTGTAATAATTTTCTGAGAAGATGCTTGTTCAGGATGACTACTTAGAGCAAGTGAAGAATAACTGAACTTTGCAAATCCAGCCCATGATGGTAGTGAAGGAGGTTCCATTTGAGACCCTAATGCCGCCACTGCATTTCCTTGAGTCATTGTTTCCTCGGTACATGAGCTGGATTTATACATGATTTCAGAGTTGTCAGTACAAACAGACAAGAGAGGAGAAGTTGGTTTTGATTCTACATCTGCACTCTTCAACTTTTTCCCGCAATGAGAACCATTTTTATCACTGCTTTCACCAACTTCATTGTATAATGACAAGACGGAAGACCTTGGCCTTTTTGGAGAAGGTAGCTTAGTTCCATTAACAAGTTCCTGAAGTGAAAAAGATATCGCATTATCATGGACATAATTGTCATTAAAAAAAGAATAGCGGAATTATTTTTAATTCAACATAAGAAAATAGAACAGATGAGTACACAACCATACTAAACACCATCGTTGTAGTTTAAAGAGAAGAATGAGAATAATGTTTTAGGCCTGAATAGACTCGCATGTTCTGAATACGTTTTCAGATGTTTTCTTTTGGGGGAGATGTGTTACTTGCATAAATCTATCCGTTGGCATACAAGATACATATGTTGTAACATGATTATGTCCATCAGTTAGATGGAAGATGCCATTAATTAGTCCTGGAACATGATGAACTATAGACTGACTTAATATTTCTGCTCCTTCAAACAGGTGAAATTCTCGTATGAAAGACATACATATTGTTGTAAAAAATTAAGGAATACTTCAAGTCCCATCAAATGAAACACCATAAGAAATGACCACAGACAGATGCGCTATGCGTACCTCTGCCAAGCGGCGCACCCATTTTTCTCCGTCCCAGTCAAAATGCGGCCTTAGCTGTGTATATCCAACAATCAACACATCCACACATTCCACGTCGTCCATGTTTGTCTCATAGCTCTTTAATTTCACAGCATACTTCTTGCTGATTCCATTATATAAAATCTGCCGAATAACACCAGGCCACCAGCTACCTTCATGCATCACCTCAACATGACAAGATGGAGCAGCTCTGTACTTAGAGTCAATAAGGATGCCATTGCGTGCTGGCCGAATATATTGAGAATCTATAATCTCAGTGGCCTGTTCCCTGTCTTCTCCGATATGTGTGTATTGTACTAAGAAATTTGTAGCACCAATCACTTTAAGAATACAAGCTGGACTCCAGGATTCACCAAAGTTTTTTGCAGACTGACTCACTTCAACCTTGGTTCCCTCATGAAACAAAGGACTTCCATCCTCCTGCACACAGCAACATCATTACAAATATGGTCTTTCTGAATGGGTGAGCTTGTTTGTATTGTTAATCTGTTCATTCCTTTTATAAACAAATGTTGAAAGAAAAAAGTCAGCTTTTCCACAAGACAATCATAGTTGGTTTTCACTTAGCAAGCAAATTCTTCACATATGCGTACTTCAAATCCTTATTTCAAAATTACGGCTTATCAAAGACAGGACAGTGGAAACAGTTTTACAGATTGATCCTACCATCATTCACTTCACAAAAAGTGAGGTTTCACAACTCCATGAGTCTCAAAACAAAAACTTCATACAAATTCCACAGTATAATACCTCAACAAAATATATACTGAATTCGTTAATCTCTAATTCGTCTACAATATCACTTACAATTATAATTTAATATATGTATATATCAGTGGTGCTGGGCTGGCACTAAATTTAGAATTTTACTGTGGCCTGGTATAATCTCACAATGATGAGAAAACAAAATACAAACTACGGGTTTATCTGAACTGGAATGATCCACTCACATCCTTTTACTCCAAAGTTAGCGAGAACATCCAGTATAGTTGTATAACCCTCCTAATCAGTAAATTCAGATGTAAACCATCAAATGTTTATCATTAATTTACAAGCAGCGCCATTATTTCAACTACTGTTATATCCTATTGGCACATGGCGAGTTGGAGTGACTAAATACAAAGAGCAGCAAACTCAAATTAGTATTAACTCAAAGAAGGTCACAACTTTACATGATAAATACACACAAAAAGCTCAAATGGCAAATTGCAGAAGACAACATGGACTATTTTCAAAGAAAGAATGATATCAATACGAGAAAGGTTCAAAACAAACATTTAATTTAACTCCATGTGAAAAAAACACTCCATCTCCATGTAAGGTAAATCAATATTGACGCAGCGATCATACCTTGTCGACGGATTTGGTGAGAGTAATCTTAAGTCATTTGTAAGTGGCTCTTAAATTAATGTCCCAAATTTGAGAGGTTAGTTCTATGGATTATTCATCCAATGATACATGTGACTTCTAATTAAGCACTTGAACACTCCAAATTTAATGTCCCAAATTTCAGAGCTTAGTTACATGGATTATCATCCAATGATATTTGTAACTTCTAATTAAGCACTTAAACACCCTAATTAGTAATTGGGCACCTAAACATTCTCAGTTAGCACTTGAACACTAAATTCAATTTCCAAAAGTTCAGAGGTGAAGGGTAACTTACACTCTAATTAAGCATCTGAACACTCCAATTAGTCACCTGAACACTCTAATTGAGCCCCACTTACCACCTGAGCAGCTGGCACCCAACGGCCAGCTCGGAACACGCGGTGCGGCCGGAGAGCCGCCTCCTCGAACTCCAGCGTCTCCCGCGACGTAGGGAACGCGACCGCGTACACCCTCGGCGCGCCGGCGGCCAGCGGCGTAGGGGGAGGGACGGCGGACACCACGCCGGCCCACCACCCCTCGTTGTGGAACGCCTCGACGGGCTCGAGGAGCGCGAACTGATCCCGCCCGACCTCGACCCCCTCGGTCGGCGCTGGCGGCGGCCGTGGGCGCACGTCGGTGGCGGCCACGGTCTCCTCGAGCGGGCCTCCGTCGTCGTCCACGAGCGTGGAGTAGACCACCGCGTAGCGGCCGGAGGTGAGGTGGCCCGTGACGGTGACGTCGTAGAAGGAGCCGGCGAAGCCTGGGTCGTCGCTGCGCACCTCCGCCTCCGCGCCCACCGGAAGCGTGAGCTCCGACGACTCCGAGTTCTCCGACGACGACGACGAGACCTCCGGCGCCGATGAGTCGTCGGTCTCGTCCTCCTCATCCGATTCGGAAGGTGTGGGAGGCCGCTTGGCAAGACGGACGCGCGCCATCGGAGGTAGGCGGCGGTGTGCTCGTGAGAGTGTGAGTGTGAGGAAGAAGGGTGGCGGAGGCCACGATGTCGCGCTTTATGCCGGCCGGCGGGGAGAGAGAAAGAGCAGCTGGATTGCCAAGGAAGGAGGGACGCGTGGGAGACGGAGACGACTCACCGGAGATGAACAGGTGGTCTCTCAGTCTTTCACAGCCACGTTTCACCAAACAGTTTTCATTTTCTTTTCAGAGGTTAACATGAATTTTGTTGAGTTTACAAAAAAAAAATCATAGGTTACATCCTCCTAATATAAGTACAGTAAAAATTGCTCGGGCAACTCATAGACTGCCGGTGAAAACCGAGTTGAGATGTGGTCGATGCCAACTCGAGGCAACCACGAGTCAATGTGGCGAGAGGTTGGACTCCATCCCTACATACCTGCAAGTTTGAACAAACTTGAGACATCATGTTCTAAACGGAGGGAGTAGTTCTTAGCCCTCGACTCGAACTTCTCTGGGAAAAACTTTGATCGAAGCATTTATGAATTGGATGATGCCGCGCTGAGCTGCGATGTTTTTCGTGGAGCCATTTTAAAGTTTGGCCAATTTTGTTATATTTGGTCAAATTTTGGTTAATTTAAATAATGAATCTAACACATCCAGTAATTCAGTACCTATGAAATACGGAAAAAATTGTAAGGTTTTGTTGTCCAAATATAACTACATTCCATCGAATTCATATTAACTTATAAAATATTAAATTCAATTTGTTTTTACCTCCCAATCTAATATCGGCCCACTTTATGATTGCTTCAAAGTTTGGCCAGTTTTTTTTATAGATTAAAAGTTAGAACATTCCAAAAAAAAACAATTGTACTAATTTAGTCTGCCTCCCCTAATCCATTGTCACTCTTAGGCAGAAAGAGCGACACCTTTCACTGCCAAAGACGCTGTATTTTCATAGAAAATCATTGTACAAGGTTAGATGATGCAAGGCCGTCAAGGGCAGTAGAACCTTCTGTTATCCTTCCATCCATCCATCCTTCATGTAAAACCAATACGTGCAAATCCTAGCATTATCTCAGCACTAGGCTAACAACAGCAGTTACATCAACTATGCATAAAAGGGCGTATAGCCAATGGGCTAATAGAATAACACAGAGTATAGAGGAGCAAACTATAAGTCACCAAAAAAGATACAAGAAGACTAGGCATTTCCCAGTCCGTTTCAGTCACAAGGCTACCCGCATATTCATCACGACGATGAACTCCTACCGATGCATTTCCATGGCGAGGTATGTACAACAATGCTCTGCAGCACCACATCCACTGTTGGGACCTCTGACCCTGACAATACATTTCTTGCGGTCAGATGTTGCTACAACTTCCTTGGACACATCAAACAAATCTGTATTCTGATATAAGGTGGAGGGGCTCACCTTAAATAGCCTTGTCAGGGAGGTAAATCCGGTGGAAGTGGGTCATCTTCAACTTCTTTCGGCAAGTGGGGCACTTCTTCTGGGCCTGGATCGCTTGCTTGATGCAGTTCGTGCAGAAGATGTGTCCACAGGTTGTGGTGGCGGGCTCATCCAAGGCGTCCCAACACACTGGGCAGGAGAAGATTGGCTCCTTTGGAGACACCTTCGCAGGAACGTCAAAGTTCAGCACAGAACACAAGGCATCATGCAAGTAGGAACTGGATACAAGGATTGGATGTACAGAGTAGCTTTTTCAGGTGGAAATGTCGTCCAGTGTAAGGAATGCAATAAACATGTTAGAACACAGAACCTTATCGGCTGGCTTCTCCGAAGTATCTATAAGACATCATCACAAAACTGCAGGAGTATTCTCTTTGACTCGAAAAGACCAATAAAAATGCTTCCAACTTAAGCCGATTGTTACTCCCTTAGTCTACTGAAAGGACAACATAATCCAAAACACTATAGGATGGACAAAGATGGTAGAAATGTCGACTAACGTAAGGACTGTAATAAACATGTTAGTGCAGGGAACCAACACAACAGAAGATAAAATGCTACTTGCGAAATTTTCAATGCCGACCAAGACCCTTAAATGCTGGCTTATATGAAGTATCTACTCCATATATGGCATCATCACAGAACTGCAAGTATTAGTGTTCTCTTGAACTTGAAAATACCAGGAAAAATGCTTTCAGCTTAAACCGATATTGTTACTCCCTTAGTCCACCCAAAGGACAAGATAATCAAGATCTCTATAGGATGGACAAAGGGAAGCGTCGTGCACTAGATACGAGCTGCTATTTTACAGAAGATGACAAAGCAGAGAAGCAACTAAGGAGTAAAACAGTAATGGAACTGGACCTTATGGCTAAGAGACTTAACTCCCTTCAAAGTTCAAAAGTCAAATACCTTCAAGCTGGACCCTTCTCCTGTTTCTTCAGAGATATTTGTTACAGCTGCAACTCTTCGACGTTTGTAGCCTGTGTTATGAGAAAGGACATCTTGCATTATCATCATGAAACAATCCCGACTACATAAATAATGTGGCAGATAAAGAAGCTTAAATGACAAGGAAAGTTATAGTCAGATACCATAGTCACAAACATATATATATCTTCTGTTTGTGGTTTCCAGAGTCAGCATCAATATATAAATTATGTTTACCATATAACAAGAAATTATTATCTAGGAAATTAGTGGGGAGAAAATACAGGTTCAATTTTCTGCCTAGCTTAAATGTGCTGCCACTAGAGCCAGTCATCTTAGCAGCTTGATATAGGTAATGGCACAGAATTTGATGGAATGAGATGTATGTAGTAGTAACACAAACTAACCTTGGCGGGGAGCATGGACCTGTTCATCAACTGCTGGCACAGCTGCTCTTCTAATTCTCCGACTCCTCCTCTGCAACGTGCAAGATGATTCAATATAATCCCATAAATGCTACATCGTTTCAGTGTTATGGCTAACTTATAATTCTCTTCCTTAATACCAAGCACTGGCGTGCCTCAGAAGCATAGGTTAAAAAACCTATAAAAAGGGCATATATATATATATATATATATATATATATATATATATATATATATATATATATATATATAAAACATCACACTATGGACCCAATGACATAAGCTCAATTACACACAATATCATGCTCTTCGAAAATTAAGCAACGTACCCGAGGAGGCACTTGTGAAGCTGGTACAGCCTGCACTCCATCATCCAGAGCGTCCACATCAATGGGTGAGGCATGCGAGCCAGCGCGAGAGGTTGGCACTCCACTCTGGTTGGCCACCGCTGGCACTGGGGACCTTACGACCAAGTTCACAGAGACATTCTCACCTGGCCCATCTTGTGATTGCCTTCTTAAGACACGTAGTGCGGCGCTAGCATTGCCCATGCTTCCCTTCAGCTCTTGGTCAACCTCAGACTGAAAGATATACGATGCAACGGTTACCTACTTTAAAGACAACTATCTGTCAAACGTCAATCATCACAAGCAATAACAATTCCGTCCTAAATTGCAGAATTATCCTAGAATTTATAAGCGGGTAAGGAGATGCAAAAAAGGGGTCATGGTATATGAATTTGGGCTTAGCAGGTTATGGTTTGTTTATATACTCCTATATACAATTATATATATCCTGGTTGACAATTCTGTCCAGCATAACTTAGGTGCGGAGATAAACCTCCCTCGAGGGGTGAACTGGAAACAGTGGGAAGCAAGTTTGAAAATGTGCATACAACAGCAGCAAAGTCTAGAGCCACTGGGAGCTTCACAAGCAGCTCGATCGGCAGCTAACTGCACAAACTAATTAACAGCTGATCGGTTCAGACTTGGGATATCACAAAACACAATGCGGATACCAGCAGCTGCGGGGATCAAACTGTACTAACACATCATCATTGGCGAAACTGCACTGCGGAGATTAATAAACGAAAAACAATAAAATCTTAATCCAGTATTCCAGTTGTGGGATTTAGTGGGGGTTAGGGTTCATCTGCAATGGGGCAGGCGCCAGGCGGCAAGGAAGGGAGCGAGCGAGCCCTGAGGCGCGGCCCAGGCGGAGGAGGGCCGCCTGCATCGGAGCTGCTCTGCAGACGGCGAGAAGGTAGATGGCGGCGAGGCGCACTGGCCGGGGGCAGAGACGGCCGGATAGAGTGAGAGCAAAGTGGAGCAAGGACCTGCGGGTGACGAGGTCTACGGAGCTTCAGGTCGAAAGGAGGTCGGCGGCGGCCGGGAGCAGCGCCAGCGAGCGGCGGGGGAGTTGCGTCGGCGGCGGCTTCGCTCGATGGCGCCGCACTGTTTTTTTTCTCAACAGTATTTTTAACAGCAGCAAGCAATTAGTCGAGCCATATGGGCCGAATCTCCACGCCAAGCCCAGCCCAGCCCAGTTCCACTCACACAGCTAGCTCTCTCAATCTCGAGCGGCCTACGCTGCTGGGCTGGTTCCCAACTTCAACCAAACTCCACCACCTCGCCGTCGCCGCCGCCGCCGGCGAAGAGGGGACAGATGGGGACGTCGGTGCAGGTGACGCCGCTGAGCGGCGCGTACGGGGAGGGGCCGCTCTGCTACCTGCTCGCCGTCGACGGCTTCCGCTTCCTCCTCGACTGCGGCTGGACCGACCACTGCGACCCCGCACTCCTCCAGCCCCTCGCCAGGTACCCCCGCCAGCTTTGCTTGCTCGCTAGTAGACTGTGCAGCCAACTACTCGGTCAATTGCCGGCAATGGTGGGGAGGGAAAAGGGCTCGCCTAAAAGGGTCTATGGTAACTCGGTGGGTCTTTAGGGTTTTGTTTGCTGCAATGGTTCGGCTCTTTGGACCGTTTCGGAAAATTAACTAGTTGAAGAATCAAATTTTAGGTGTCTCAGTGTGCGCGAGTTTACATTCATTTGCGAGCTTGCATCCATATCAAGGACTACTGGTTCACTGTTGTCATGTATGACTGTCTACCCAAAAATGTAGCCCAAGCTGCCGTTATATTCAGGTTTTTTATGCGCTCTGTAGTTCCTGTGCACTTCGTGTAAGGGGATGCAAATACATGCCAGCTAGCTCTGTACCTTCACGCAATTACATGGAAAAATTTCCTCACCTTCTTTAACTGTGCTGATCAATAACCTTGAACAGATAACTTCCTGGCTGTACTGTTAGGCTCTTATACCCCATTTTCCTGAGCGGAGAAATTCGTTCTCTTCGTTTCCTTGACATGTGAAGCAGTGTTTCATAGATATGGTAGCAATTTTTTCGTTAGTTTATATATACAGCTTCACAGTCAAATAGAATTTTCCTTTCGGTATATCCACAGATGGCAAGCTTTCTTGTTAGATTGCTCGTGCTGCACAATTTTTATACGCAAATTCGACGTGTTTCTTCCAGAAAACCCTGTATGATAGTATGAGTCAAAGTTCACTTTATTTTTCTGCATATATGGCATTACTATGCTTATTTTAGTCCAAACATATATTACTTATATAGATAAGCATGTATTGTATATTTCAGGGTTGCGCCTACAATAGATGCTGTTCTTCTGTCTCATCCTGACATGATGCATCTAGGAGCTTTGCCCTATGCTATGAAACATCTTGGATTATCTGCACCAGTATATGCTACAGAACCTGTCTTTAGGCTTGGACTTCTGACCATGTATGATTATTTTCTATCTAGATGGGTAAGCTTCCTTTCTGCCATTGTTATAGTTTGTTACATGTCCTCCTCGGGTGTTTTTTTTGCGTGGGATCAATAAACATTGGCCACCTCCATTTTCGTTTTTTATTGATCATCACTCCTGGAGGACTTTTACCAATTTTTACTGTCTCTTGCACAGCAAGTTGGAGACTTTGACTTGTTTACCCTGGATGATATCGATACTGCATTCCAGAATGTTGTGAGACTGAAATACTCACAAAATCACCTTCTTAACGGTCAGTTACATCATGTTGATTTACACCATTTTGATATGCTTAATCTGGTTCCCTGAATAACCATTTATCAGCAGATAAAGGTGAAGGAATAGTTATTACGCCGCATGTGTCTGGGCATCTTTTGGGGGGTACAGTATGGAAGATAACAAAAGATGGGGAAGATGTCGTCTATGCTGTCGACTTCAACCACCGAAAAGAGAGGTTAGATCCTCTGTTGTGCTTGGCCTGTACAGATTTTATACTCTTTAGCTTAAGTAACTAATACCAGTGTGCCTTTTCAGGCATTTGAATGGTACTGTCCTAGGATCTTTTGTACGACCAGCTGTTCTGATTACTGATGCCTACAATGCCTTGAACAATCAGGTCTACAAAAGGCAGCAGGATCAAGATTTCATTGGTACAGCACTGACTAGCTACCAAATCATACCAAATCATTACTTGTTTACAGGTTATTTTACTTGCATAATGTGTTGAATTGTCACCCTATTTTATGCAGATTCAATGGTGAAAGTTCTATCAAGTGGTGGTAGCGTGTTACTGCCTGTTGATACAGCTGGTAGAGTGCTAGAACTTCTTTTAATAATGGAGCAGGTAAAAATAGGATTTTATTATCACTCTACTCTTTATCCTGACACGCTAATGATATGCTAACCTCTTATCTTCATGCATTACAGTACTGGGCTCAACGGCGTTTGGGCTATCCAATCTACTTTCTGACAAATGTTTCTACGAGTACTGTTGATTTTGTCAAGAGTTTTCTTGAGTGGATGAGTGATTCAATCTCGAAGTCTTTTGAGCACACTAGAGATAATGCATTTTTATTAAGGTATATCATTTACTATGATGAACATGATTCCCCTCAATGGCTGGAGTCATACATATTGCCACATTTGAGTTCATATGTTCTTAGAATATTATTATCGGAGCATTGTGAATATGTTTTCTAGGTTCTGCCCAACTGTTTGTGTGATTCTTTCTTTTTTGTTAATAAATCTTGTCCTTTTGATGTTGCAGATATGTCTCACTGATAATTAACAAAGAAGAGCTCGAAAAATTGGGAGATGCTCCAAAGGTTAGAGTAACAAAATATATATAGTATGTTCACTATACTTTGTGCCTTGGAGTTAACAAATATTTAACAGGTGGTTCTAGCGTCCATGGCTAGTTTGGAAGTTGGCTTTTCTCATGACTTATTTGTTGAGATGGCAAATGAAGCAAAAAATCTAGTGCTTTTTACCGAGAAGGGACAGGTACATCCATGTGTGCAGCCTCTCCAAATGGGTCATACTTTTCTAATTTTCTTTAGTCTTTACATAATTTGAGTAGCTTGCCACCTTTAAAATATACTTTCATAGGAACATTGGAGTTTCGAAGGTATAAATGAATTCTAACATGAAATGATGTAGCTTTGGAAGTATAAAGAAATTGTATGTCTACAAGACTTGTTTACACTTATTTTAATATCTTCGTGTTTGAAACCGAAAAAACACTTGTCATATGTGTTTTAATGAATAAATGGCTGAATGGATCTTTTATTACTGGTGAAAAAAGTAAGAAAATAGAGTTTATAAAGCCTCATTTTCATGAAATTACCATTATCTCTGCCTCCATGTTCCATAGATTTGACTGAAAAGAGTGATGAGATGTCTTATTTTTATTTAGTGGCAGAATTCTATAGCATCATGTCTATGTTTTCTGATTACGAAATATTCCTCTTCCAGTTTGGGACACTTGCTCGCATGCTTCAAGTGGATCCACCCCCCAAAGCTGTAAAGGTCACTATGAGCAAGCGAATTCCTTTAGTTGGTGATGAGCTAAAAGCTTATGAAGACGAACAAGAACGGATAAAAAAGGAAGAAGCACTAAAGGCCAGCCTCAGCAAAAAGGAGGAGCTAAAGGCTTCTCATGGATCAAATGCAAAGGCTTCTGATCGCATTGCCGTTGAGGCAAGCTCGTCTCGTAAATCATCCAATGGTATAAGATGGGCTGCATAGTTTTGCGGAATATACGTAGGCTGGTTTTACCTGAGCGTTCACATTATGTGTCTCCTGATTACTCGTTCTACTTCTTCTAATGACGGTCTCTGACTCTGCTTTTGTTATTCTACTTTTGTTCCTTTTCTGCTCGTCTTGTGTGTTGACCTGGTTTAGTTCAATATCCCAGTTTCATTCTTGTTTAGTATACTGAAAAATCAAATCGATGGTCACATACTGAAAAATCAATATCCCAGTTTCATTCTTGTTTCATTCTGTTGTTCCATCTATATTCCCTGAATTGATCTTGTATTCAAAGTCTTGTACTATATAATTCTGATGTAATATCTTGTACTCCAGTTAATTGCCCTTCTTCACTTCCTGTTGCATCAGCTAGGTCACATGTTGGCGGGAATGTGGATATTCTAATTGATGGATTTGTCCCTCCTGCGACCAGCGTCTCTCCAATGTTTCCTTTCTTTGAAAATACTGCTGACTGGGATGACTTCGGCGAGGTTATCAATCCTGATGATTATATGATGAAACAAGATGAAATGGATAATAATTTGATGCTCGTAAGTTCTCTTATGCACCCGGTGTTCATGTTGACTACTTAGCATGTGTTTTAGTCCATGTTACTTACTTGCGTGACTGTCACGTACGATCATTGTGTTGCAGTCATCATCTCTTTGGAGTTTGGACTCTCTGTGTTTTTCTTACTGAAAGCTTTAATTGATAAGTTAAAAGTTAAAACACATGAAACTACCTTGCCATCTTCAAGGGTGCTCATTTGGTTTTACTAAAGGAAAAATTGTCTTATATAGTTACATGTACTCTATGTCATTATGCACATGTTTTCTTTCAGGGTGCTGGAGATGGTATGGATGGTAAGCTTGATGAGGGCTCAGCACGCCTGCTTCTTGATTCAGCACCGTCAAAAGTTATTTCAAACGAGATGACTGTAAGCTCTTTTATGTCTCTTTTATTTAGTCTCCGCATCTATAATTATGTGATAGGTGTACAACTATCCACATTGAACTTCTACATCTGTTTACGCATATTTGGCATTTTTTCAGGTGCAAGTGAAATGCTCATTGGCATATATGGACTTTGAGGGTCGGTCCGATGGTCGGTCCGTAAAATCAGTTATCGCTCATGTGGCCCCACTGAAACTTGTATGTTCCATCAGTTGGAATACTCTATCTTATAGTATGCCCTGGCTTTGTTTTAAAGTTTTCACTTATTTGCTCTCTTTTTGGGTATCTCTGTTCGGCCATGTTTTTTATCCTTATCATAGTTAATGATAGTTCAGAATTCTCTCCAAGCCTATGATCTTAAGTGGTTGCATTGTTGAATCCGCTTGAAAATGGGCATGCCACCAATTTGTGTAGATAATTACTCTGATGATTCTTGTTTTGGTCCACCATGTATGATATAAGTGACCTGCAGTTGGAGAGCTTGTGGTCACTACTTGTGCTGTATGTGGGAGTTTGTAGCACACCCTTAAATCTCTTCTCATATATTTCCAGGTTTTGGTGCATGGATCAGCAGAAGCTACTGAACATTTAAAAATGCATTGTGCAAAGAACTCTGACTTGCATGTTTATGCTCCTCAGATGGAAGAAACGATTGATGTAACATCAGATTTGTGTGCTTACAAGGTTAGTTTGTTAACTGATAAACTCTTTCGCAGTAGGGTCACCCACTGATACAGGTGTATTAACTCTTATATCTGAAGTCACTGCACTGCTCCCACCATCACGATACTCCATACTGCACTGCACCCACCATCAGTAGGGTCACCCACTGATACGGGTGTATTAACTCTTATATCTGAAGTCACTCCACTGCACCCACCATCACGATACTTCATACTAGTGAATAATATCGACATTAGCAATTACTGAAGTCCCCTGCACCATCATGACGCTCAATACTAAGCACCAACGTTAACTTTTTGTATATGTCATTGTTTACTTAAGCAAGGAGGCAAAATAACTTTGCAGCCAATCATATGTATATATACATGCACACTCTCTATTAATACAATTTCTGTGCTATTATGAAATTTCAGGTACAACTTTCAGAGAAGTTGATGAGCAATGTCATTTCTAAGAAGGTATGAACTATATTTGATTCCCGTTGTAGTATTTTTTTTTATTGTTGGTAAAGACTTAAAGTAATCATCATGATGTGGAGATCATGCCATGGTATAAATTTGTCAATTTGACATAAGTAAAGCTAGCGCAATCAAATGTTTCGAGATCTCTATTTGGATAGCTTAGCTCTGAAAGTACTCAGAGCCCATTCGGAGCTCCACAATGAGCAAACAAAAGAAAATGCTAGAAGTCCTTTTGCTGTTAAAATGTTGCTTTCAGACAAGGCAGCCTATTCCATTTCATAGCCTGTCATTAGCCATGCACTTAACTAATGCCAAACCAGTTGAATTTGCTCTTCAACCAGGAGCCATCCATGCCAAAAATTTGACAAGTAACCATCACAAACCGTAGTGTTTGTCCGTACAGTTTCATTTGGTTATTTTTCTGAATTCTTCACATTGGTATTCGTTACTTCACTGCTGAGTTTTCAAGAAAGCACTGTCTCTGACAGTACTGATGTCTGCAGTTGGGTGACCATGAAATCGCATGGGTCGATGCAGAAGTCGGGAAAGTGGACGAGAAGCTCACCTTGCTACCGCCATCATCAACTCCGTCACCCCACAAGTCAGTCCTCGTGGGTGACCTGAAACTGGCCGACTTCAAGCAGTTCCTAGCAAACAAAGGCTTGCAGGTAGGCGTCCTCTGTTCTCGATGGATTTATTGGTAGTTTGGTACTACATCCCTTTAGTCATTCCGTCCTTGACGGTTTGGTTCTAGTTTCTGCATCAAACCGATATATCTGGTTATATATGCTCTGCAACCACTGAAAAAAATAGCGCTGATAAAACGCACGCTCCTACCAGGTCGAGTTCGCCGGGGGCGCTCTTCGGTGCGGTGAGTATATCACGGTGCGCAAGATCGGCGACTCCAACCAGAAGGTAACCTACCACTCGAACCGCCAAATGCTTTTTTGAGTTATTGTGGGAGGTCTGCAATCTATATGCTGGTATGTGCATGCATGACAGTCGCGAGGTGGTGGCGTTTTCATTGCAGGGCAGCACGGGTTCGCAGCAGATCGTGATCGAGGGCCCGCTGTGCGCGGACTACTACAAGATCCGTGAGCTCCTCTACTCGCAGTTCTTCCTGCTCTAACAGCGGAGGCCGGAGCTCCTCTACTACCATTGCTGCCGTGTGTGTGTAGTAGTAGAACCTGTGAACCTGTAAACCTGGGGATTGTGTGTTGTACAATCAGGGAAACTGGCTCGCTAACGTTACTGAATCATCAGTCCGTCCTGGGGTTTCCCAGATGTACTTTCTCGCTGTCTCGCTAATTTTGTATTTTTTTTCTGTCAACCATGACAGAAAAACGTACTCCCTCTATCCACAAATAAGTGTCTCAACTTTGTCAAAAGTCTAGATACATCTTCATCTCCTCGTCGCGTACCGGGGAAAACCCTTGGCAACAGCAGCGTCATCGTCGCATTCCTTCCTGTAGGTGTTGATTGGTACCGACGCTCTCGGTGGACGCAGCGGTTGTGGAGCCTGCTTGCTTGTGTCTTTCCGCTGTTGTTGGTATTTTTCTTTTTTCTCTTTCCTTTTCTCTTCGCTTGTCCTTTGGGCGTTGTGGTGTTCGGCTCAGCAGCGGTCTCAGATGGTGTGGCTTTATTTATAAAGCGGGGCGAAAGCCTAATTCAAGAGAGATACATCTCTTTTTTTAGAAACTTAGTGGACTTAGAGTGGACGGAAGGAGTATAAATCATCCCTTGCGAATCTAGAGCAAATTAATTCGACGGAGAGAAATTTGTAAAAAAATATATTAGATTCAGAGAGGCCAAGACCTCTGTCTGGCCTGGTCGTCCGAGAGTTCACGTGTAGCGATATACACCGAGGGGAGGAGAGCCGGAGCCATCGTCTCTGCCTGCCGATCACCAATCTCTCCATCTCGCCGGCGAGGTAATCCGCCGAGCTCTGGATGGCGCCCCGGCCGAAGCTGTCGGGCATCCAGAGGCAGGCCCTGGCACTGTACCGGGGGTTCCTCCGGGCGGCGCGGCTGCGGGCTGACCCGGAGGAGCGCCGCCGGATGGAGGCCGTCGTCTCGGCGGAGTTCCGCGACAAGGCGGTGGCCGTCGACCGCAGGGACTTCATGTACGTGGAGTGCCTCATCAGGCGAGGCACCCGGCAGCTCCAGCAGCTCAGGGACCCCGCCATCACCGGCCTCTCCACCCTCCGTGTAAACTCCCAGTCCCAGCATACTCCTTCTCCTGCTCCATAATATCGACCGTGCCTCCCTGGAGTTGGAGACAGACCTTGGGATGAAACGTGCTACCTCTCAACTGTGGTTTGTGTATGAGTTGCTATGATATCACCGGCATTGGTTAATTAATTTGGCCGGAGTTTGTTTGGTTATATGTCCATTTCAGTTGCTCTTCCTATGCTATGTACTAAACCATGACGATGATGATGATGTTTTTTTGTTCAAACCATTTCAGTTGTTTCCTCCGTTGTCTCAGACCGAACACGGCATCCACGACAGTAGCATTCCCAGTCTGAAACTCTGAATTCCTCCACGAATCTGACTGCTGTTAACAGTATATATGAACAGCCTCACAGTACAGTAGCAGTACATGATCTCCACGAACCCGAGCTTGTCCAGGTTGGGCATGAGGGACGCCGGCTGCCGGGTATGTATCAAGTATGGAAAAGAAGCTCTCTCTCTCTCTCTCTCAGGGGAAAAAAATTCTTCCTCTGCGTCCCAATCTGTAAAGTCACGACGAACGGATGCCGTTCATATAGCACGATCTAGGCGCCATTAAGAAATTTAATTATGTCGGAATTGCGGGGCATCCAACCGGAATCCGGTCGAGAAGGCTCATCTGCGAGTGTTCTAGAGGGAGCCAGCACCAGACAAGCACACAAACAGCGACTCCGAGTCCGGAACAATTGATTGGTAGGTCAAGCTGTGTTCCATCTGCTCGTCTCACTCATCGGAAAAGAACGGCATGGTGCTAGGCACACTCCAGATCAGGTGCTCCAATGCTTCACCCTAGTGCTGGATCCAATGTTTCACGCTAGTTGACTAGTGGTTGCAGAACAGAGACGTCCAAGTTCGTTCCAAGAATGGTCGTTCCTACTTGAACTTGATGGCTATGCATTTTGGAAATTTTTACAAGGTTTTTTTTGGCGCGCCACAGGTCTGCACAGGACAATACTTACACCACGCCAAAGTTGCTAAAGGAAACAAATTTATGTGGAGCTTCAAATTGTGTAACAGGGTGTATAAGAGGCTTCTTATGCAAAATAATAATAATAATAGTAATTCATGATAGCCTTGTCACGCTTCGGCGTGAACCTTAATTGTTTACGAATGATTGCGGAACGGGTGCGAAACTTAATTATTTCCGCGCGAGTAACATTGTTACATCCTGACCAAAAGTATGCAGGAACGAGTGCAGCCTCCTTTGGAATGTATATGGATCCGGCTGGTTAGATGGTTTGTGAGTCACATTGTATCCAAATTTCATGTCGCAAACTTTGCGGACTACAATCATTTTGCCATGTATAACCCACAATCATTCTACTGCCCTTAACCATTAACTAAATTAATGATTATGCTTATGTTAGTGTTCATTCAAGTTTTATACCTTCGTGTTCCTATGTGTGTGTGCCTATTAGCCGTTGTTGGGTTGCAATTGAGATTTCTTTCCGTTACACATGAGATTGTAACTGAGATGAAAATTGAACTATTATTAGATTGCAAAATGGATTGCAACTAAGATTCGATGAAGTCGCCTAATTGAGAATTAAGATGGTTCTCACTGACAGAACATTAATCATGCACTACATTATTTTTATGGTTGCACTTATTATATTTTTAGAAACCGGTTGTTGTGATCAAGATTACTAATATTTGCACGTGCTTGTCATACACATTGTTTTTTTTTTGGATTTAAATGCCATACACATTGTTTTGTCAGTCACTGTCTTTTTCACTCTCCTCCTCTTCTTCTTCCATCTGTCGCTCTGTTTCTCATGACCTGGCCAAATTCATTTATAAAATCAACGGATTCGGGTGCACTATTTCTTCTTCCGCTCCAACAAGATCTCTCACCACTACAGCTCGGATCCGATCAGAATATCCGCCCTCGCCGTCGCCGTCGCGCCCGCCACCTGCTCGACGGAATCCCCGGCCCGGCGGCCGCATGTCGCTGGCGTGCGGGCTGCCGCTGCTGGAGTGCGTCTACTGCCTGGGCTGCGCGCGCTGGGCGGTCAAGCGCTGCCTCCACACCGGCGACCGCGACAGCGCCACCTGGGGCCACGCCGCCGCCGCCGACTTCGCCCCCGTGCCCCGCATGTGCCGCATCATCATGGCCAACTACGACGACCCCTCCCCCTCCCCCTCCCCACCCTCCGCATCCGCCGCGCTCTTCTCCTCCGTCGACCCGGCCCACATCGTGCGCCGCCGCACCTACGCCGACACGCGGGGCCGGGTCACGCCCTACCTCGTCTACCTCGACCACGCGCACGCCGACGTCGTGCTCGCGCTGCGGGGCCTCAACCTCGGCCGCGAGTCCGACTACGCGCTGCTCCTCGACAACCGCCTCGGCAAGCGCCGCTTCGACGGCGGCTACGTCCACAACGGCCTCCTCCGCGCCGCGGGCTGGGTGCTCGACAAAGAGTGCGACCTGCTGCGGGACCTGCTCGACACCTACCCCGGCTACACGCTCACCTTCACGGGCCACTCCCTCGGCGCCGGCGTCGCGGCCATGCTCACCATGGTCGTCGTGCTCAACCTGGACAAGCTCGGCGTCGTGGAGAGGGGCAGGACCAGGTGCTACGCCATCGCACCCGCCAGGTGCATGTCGCTCAACCTCGCCGTCAGATACGCAGATGTCATCAACTCTGTTGTGCTACAAGTGAGAACCAACTTCTGTTGCTGCTGCGCAAGATTCAGTCTGTCTGAATTTTGTCAAGTTCTAGTACTGTCAGTCAGACATCATACATTATAGAACCTTGATTGTTTGCCTGAGGAAAGAAAGAATATATGGATAGCATGATTATAATTGTTCTAATTGACAGGATGATTTCTTGCCTCGGACAGACACTCCATTAGAAGATATTTTCAAGTCGCTTCTCTGGTATGGGCATGCCACTTATGTTCCTTTTTTACTACTGTTAGTTAGTATGATTCTAGTAGTACACTCTACTGGCACATTATGTTATTCTACTGGCAGTGGCCAGCCTTTACTTTCACATTTGCCCCTTATATTACTGTCGCTATATTTTTTGTTCTTACCTTATCTGTCTTCTATTTCCTACATTGTTAACTACCTTTGCACTTTGTGTCCCTTTTACTTCAATCAAAGATTCATAAGACAGTGACAACCATAGCTGTATCAAGGGAAAACTAGGCTTTGTCCCCCTTTTATTTGTTCTTCAAAGAAGTAGCAACTGTATCTCTGCCTGGGGAAAACCTGATTCTACTGTGACTGGCTGCAGTGATATAGGGACATTTGCCTTGTTATATGAACAAATTAGAATCTACCCGCGGATAATTATTTTCTTGTTGCTCGGGTGTTTGATCTGTTCTTTCTAATTTCCGGTTTATGTTTACTGTACTAGCTATGTTATGATATCGAGTATGTTGAATGCAATGTGATTATTTTCTTCCAGCTTTATGGGTTGAAGCAATTTTAAAATTGGGCCATCTTCTCTTCTTGGGCAGTCTTCCATGTCTCCTATGTTTGAGATGTTTGAAGGACACCTGCATACCTGAAGATGCTCTGTTGAAAGATCCAAGGAGGCTCTATGCACCAGGTCGGATATATCACATTGTGGAAAGGAAAAGTTTCAGGTATCCACTTGTCTTAATTGTTGATCTAGAGAACTACCTGAGGGATCTGAGATATAACATTGTTGCAGCTTATAGCACTAAAAATAACACTCCTTCTATCCTAAAAGGAGGTTAATGGGTAATGGCAGAGGTTATCATAAATTTCAGAACTAGAGATAATATTATGCTAATGGTGTCAAGTATTCGTCTGTATCTTCTGGTATCCTGTGAGAACCTTCACAATAACATCTGACCCCTGATGCTGCAAGAACATAGTTCACCCATTACAGGGACTATTCATGACACGGCTCATAGTAATGTCTATTAATGCCTAAAACTATTTAACATAGTGCTGCTTTCTTCAGAATTTTTCTCAGTAAGATTTCTTCTTTTTGGCTAATGGAGACTTCCAATATTGTAACTTCATTGATGAAATACACGCAGGTGTGGAAGATATCCACCGGTGGTCAAAACAGCTGTACCGGTGGATGGTCGATTTGAGCATGTAGTTCTTTCCTGCAACGCCACGATGGATCACGCCATTATTTGGATTGAGCGGGAAGGCCAGAAAGCTTTGGATGTAAGTCTTGTGCTTGTGCATACACAAATTATGTTGTGTTGCTGTTTCATAAAGGAAAACAAAATGAAGTCCCGTCATACTAAATTGTAGTTTTGATGCCCCGCAACGTACAAATATGCAATCTAGCACTTGCTGTTTCGAGCAGTGCGTGCTATCTAGAGTAGAACATCTGATTCCATGAAGCAACCACTGGATTCAAGTTGTGCAGAGTCTAAAGTATTAGTAGATATGTCAAAATCTAAATTTGCTGAACATCTAGGCAGGTGTGGAAATTCAGTTCAAAATTCAGATATGAGTGGTACACATCAAGCGGTATCGTTGTAGTAATTTCTTGAAATGCTGATATTCCCGTGTACATGAACAGCTGATGCTGGAGAAGGAGAAGGAGAATGCAATGTTGGTGCCGTCGGACCAGCAGATGCAGCGGGACGAGACGGTGCATAGGGACCACGTCGAGGAGCACAAGGCAGCACTGCGCAGGGCCGCCACACTATCGGTGTCAGGCATGGCCTCAGCATACGGTACATTCGGTGGCGCACGGCCCGAGAGGAGTGAGAGCTTCCCGTTATCAGGGTCAAGGCAGCCACGGGTGAGCTGGGACGACCTGATAGAGCAGGTGTTCGACAAGGATGAGGACGGACAGATCGTGCTGCGCAACCCCTCTCTTCCTTCCTGATGCAAACCATGTAAAGTTTCTTCTTTCTGTTTTGTTTTCTTGGCCTAAACATCCTGCATTGTAAATTCTTTTGGCAGGATGTTGCACATTCTTTGTTCACGGTATATATTGTTCTTCCGTGCATGTTTCTTGCATCATCTTGTGCTATAAATTTGGTGTAAATATACCTTAATTTGAATCGAAGTCTGCAAGTAACAAGTCCTGTCTCACCATGTCTAACAAAATCAGCAGTTCTCGAAGAGATGTGATATTTCAAATCAAAATTCCATTATGTCTATGCAATCTTAAATCTTGACAACACGAGAAATTTTCGAACAATGAAACCCTGAATTGGGATCCCTCTTCATCCAAAAGAAATACATTACACAAACATATCAGTACCCAAAACTGGTGCTACTTAAGCGCATCGGTAACGAAAGTACATCATCAGCAAGAACATTGGGACAGACTCAATCTTTTACAAAGGCTGCTTGAAAACTGGTACTATATGCAAAAATATGATTTACATCACGGAGCAGCGTTGTTCAGTTCAGTAGCTCAAATATCAGCCGATGATACTGCCTATCCAAAGACAAAAATGGCACATGCGGTTCCCAATGACATATCAGGCTGACACAATTAGAATGTGGCTTGTATATATATGTATGTAACAGTCTAAGAATCTACCCCTGCAAGTTGAGAACTGCTTCGCCTGCAAATAGCACAAGAAGAAAGCGTGAACGTGTGTATACAATAGGTAAATTAGGATGCCGCTACGAGGAGTGATCTGATAATCTTACCGTGCATCCTCTTAACGAAACGCTCGAACTCCATAAAGTTGGGTCTCTCAAAGAGGGTACTGCAGAGCCTCAGGTAGGTGAATCCAAATAGGTGTCGTCCATCTGGATCATTCCGTGGCTTGGCATTCTCCAGAGTTTTGTTGAAGCCGTCTCTGTCATAGCAAGGCAGAGCATTCTCACTGGCCACCTGTATCCCAGCATCCCATGCAGCATTTAGCACCTGAAAACGACATATATCCAATAGATCAAAGGCCGACACCATCAAGATGGCCAAATTCAAGTTATTTGTATTGATGTCAGAGGCGATTGCTTAGCAGAGAATACATTACCATTGTAAGCTGCAGCAAAGAAAATATGAAACTGAATGATAAGAATGACTAACTGTAGACTGTCTCGTACCTGCCATACCAGGCCTTCTGGATCTGCTAAAGCCTCGGGGAATACCTCGTGCTGATCCATAGTGCGCAGTTCAACGCACGTAAAGTTCAAAGCTGCGCCATGTTTCTTCAATACTTGAACGATTGGAGCATAGCCATCACGGTTGCATGGGTTATAAAACCCAGCAGTCAGTTCAGCAGCATGACTAGCAGTCTTGTACCACCAGTGTATGCCTGACACCTGTTTAAGTGAAAAGAGTGAATCTATTTGATGTCCAATCATTTAGTTAACTTCATAAGAAAATGAGAGAATATAGATGTAGCTCAACACTTCTAAGATCAACATCCCACAACTGAAATTAGAAGCCTCAAATACGGCCTTCAAAATACAGGAAACGGGTACATATACTCTGTGAGCCAACGACTATAACTAACCTTGACAGCAATAGCTGAACCTTCAAAAGCCAACCTGGCTAGCATTAGTACACGGTCTGCATGATCCAGCAACACCTGGGAGTACCAGTTGAGGAAAAAACGGCCGTAGTAGCTATCATAGTCTCCTCCATCACAAAAAAATCCAGTGTTGTTTGGTTCAGAATTATAATGGCCTGCGTTGTCCGGTGATCTTGCCCATATGGTGTGTCCCCGTGCTTCTGCAGCCCTCCTCAAATTTTTCTGCAAGTACCTGTCATAGCACTGAAGCAAAACACATCCTCAAATGACATTACAAGAAACTTGATGAGATACAGATGATATGGCATGGACTGGCAGTGCCAACATACAAGTAGATACTGAACCCTCCCTGGTAGATAAAGAGTGGAGATGAAGCTTTACCTGAAATTCTCCAATGCCAGGGTATTTCCAGCCATGTGTTGCTGCATAAGATGGATATCTTAACTCTCCACAGGCCCCTAGTCCAACCTCAATCTCCGAAATGATCCCATCCTCGAAATACTCATCAAATTCTACTCGAAAACTTCTCATGAAGTCAAAGTACACCTACATTAGTTAAGTAATTGGAATGAGACAGGAACATAGAATCTTCCCAGAAACTGAATCTACTAAACACCAGAGAGCTGGCATTTACATAGAAGAAAGTAGTTTCATAGTATGCCCATCAAGAACTAGAACACATGGAAATGATACAAAACAGTGCAGCTTAACCCTCTAGAACCGACCATAGTAGAGCTCCAACTACATGTATTGTGGATAAATAGGGTGTTGACGATAAATCTGATGTTTACTGAACCTTTTTTTGTAGACTAGGTGTTCAAGAATTCAGGAAGATAATGGTCATACTTTGAACTCGATAATCAGGATATGTTAAAAACGATGGTACCTCCACTGCCGTTCTGCCCTGTAGAACCCTTTCTTTGTCGATGCCCCATGAGAGGCACTCCGTGTTACGCCTGCCTTCCCTGTCGGTGAAGTAGATATCCGGGTTGCTCTTCCCGATCTCTATCACCCAATCCGGGAGAGGAATCGACACGTCGTCTCCGACATTGCCTCCGCACTCGTGGAATGACATGACCACCTAAAGAGTTACGGAGCAGAAAGGTAAAAGTCAGCGATGGTACTCAAGCTCATTATACATCGTTTGCTGCAAGACATAAACAGAGGGTCGCAGACAAGCAGAATGTGTGATGGACCTGCAGCTTGAGCTTGAGCTCCCTGATGATGTGGAAGAGCCGCCTGTATCCGGTCCAGTTGTACTCCTGCGGCCGGTGCGCCTCGACGTTGCCCCACCAGCAGTCGACCATGACGCCGTCGACGCCGGCGGCCTTGAGCACCCGCAGCTGCCCCACCAGCGCGTCCGCGTCCACCACCTCGCCCTCCAAGCTCACCACGTTCAGCTGCACGCACAACGTTCGTCAGGAATGGCAAATGCACATACTCAAGGGACCGAGCAAGAACAGACGGCTCGGGTAGTGCCGTGCCTTACCGGTAGCATGACGTAGACGGGCACGTAGGGCGTGCCGGCGAAGTCCCGCTCCGGCGGGCGCGGCGCCGCCACCGGCGCCGGGCACGTGGCGATGCCGGCCTGCTTGCCTCCGCCGTCCATGGGGCTGCCTTCGTCGCCGTCGGCGGCGGCGGCGGCTTCGTCATCGGGGACGGGCACGGCGAGCAGCGGCGACGCGGCGGCGCCCTCGGCGGGCACGGCGCGCAGGGGCGCGAACGCGCACCCGGCCGCGCGGCGCGAGAAGGGGCGCGCGGCGAGCGGGGGCACGAGACCACCCCGGAGCGGCTGCGCGGAGGACGAGGCCGGGAGGAGCGTCGGATGCGACGCGGCGGCGAACATGGCGGGGCGCGGTGGCGTCTGGAGGAGAGGCAGAGGTGGAGGAGTCAGCGTGGGATCTCGGAATGGGGTGGCGGTGGAGCGTGTCCTCGGGAGGCGGGAATGGAAACGGCCATGCCGCCCGTGATCCCGTGCCGGCTTCTCCCTTCCCGGCCATGGACGGCCAGAAAAAATCTCAGCTTTTTAATCCCGTCAAAAACAAATTTCCAAGTAATGCTTACGACGCATAGCGACAACCATTTATGACGTCATAAACCAGCAGAACATGACTGTGTTCAGCTGAGCTGGCAGTGGAGCACACATCAGTTGACTGGTCACTGATGAGTTCAGTTACCTGCGAGTGCGAGGTTGAGGTGGAGGAGGAGGGGAAGGTGGTGCCGTCGGGGAGCACGACCCAGCCGGCCTCCCGCGCCAGCGCGGCGACCACCTCGTTGATGTCGGCGCGCACGCGGAGGCTGTAGTTGCCGTGCCGCCGCAGCCCCGCCAGGATCCGGCCCGTCACCGCGCGCCGCCGCCGCTCCCGCACCTTGGTCCGCTCCTTCTCCTCACGGCCCCTCCGCCCACGCCGGCCCGGCGGATGCCGCTGCTGCTGCTCCGGCCCAGGATGCTCGCCGTCCGCCGCCGCCTCGGCCAGCAGGAAGTCGTCCTCGTCCTCGTCTTCTTCCTCAGACTCCTCCATGTCCTCCTCCTCCTCCTTGATCCCACCCATCATCTCGCCGAGATCCATCCTCCGGACAGGATCGACAGCCACTCCGCCGCCGCCGAGGAAGAGCACAGTACGCACGCTCGCACGCACGCGCGCTAGGGTTTCGCACGCGCGAGCTTAAGGCCGGCACGGTGCGGCGCGCGTGCCGACACGTGTGGCGAGGCCGACGGACGGCCAGGATGCCGCGGAGGCACGCGCGGCGCGGCACATGGAGAAGCATGTGATCCTTGCACACGCCCATGCGAGCCTGCTTCTTCTTCTTCCTCCTCCTCCTCAGAGCAACATCTCTCTTTCCGGAACAGATAGAAGATCACACGAAATTTCCTAGTTTGCTTACTAAATCTCAAGACAAGACAGGTGCAGATGTGTGTGATTGTGTCCCGATCATCATCCTTTAACAGAGTCATCACCATCCTTCACAGGTACTAGTAACATTCAGTTCTGATCAGCAATGAAATGGCACAATATTCACTGCAACTCATCTCACAATGGACACCGCGTACAATGCAAGTGATCTCAGAATGGCGCAACATTCAGCGGGTCTTCACTTTAGAGGATCCCAGCTAAAAATACTAAAGTTTCTAGACAACATCAATCGATAAAATCCTCAAGTTTCTAGACAACAATGGTCTAGAGACAGCAGTGTTGCTGGTGCTAGCTAGGGGCAGATCAGGCAACAAGTAGCATATGTATTCATGTCCTTCTATCTAATCTATGCAGACGACAAGCAGACAGATATCCATCTTCTAAACGTTATACACATCCACATCATGAAATGCATCTCTGCAGGTCTTCACTCTTTGAGATTCTGACTGAAATTCATTGTGTAGATATAATATTCACTGGATTCCCTCAAACTGTTGCAAGACTTTCATCTGATAAAAAGCAATAAACATCATTTTGTCCAAAAATATGAAAACAAAAGGTAGCATATGTAATTCTGTTGTTCCATAATAGACATATCTATCTATCTTCTGCACTGCAGTTTTCTAGGTCCCCTGTCGCATTACCATCCAGTTTCCCTCTTTTCTTCTTCTCTTCTCTTCTCCAAGTTTTTTGTGAACTCTAAAGATACATTCCCATGTACACAACACAAACTACAACAATTAGAAGCGATACACAATAAGCCCTTCCTGATCCCTATGACAAAGTATCCATCAATCCAATACACCTGTCATAATCAGAAGGGATACAAAAATCCGGAAATCCACTGCATAGTAGACATAATATTCAATGTAATCCCTCAAATAACACACTGTTGTAAGACTTTCATCTGATAAAACGAATAGAAAACCATCGTCTCGTCAAAAATACGAACACAACAAGTAGCAATATGTAATCTTGTTCTAATATATAAACAGACATATATATCCATATTCTGAGTTATACATCACATCAGGAACTGCAGTTCCCTAGACCCCATGACGCATTAGTCCAGTTCCCCCAATTTTTCTTTTCTTTTCCAAGTACATATATACAGTTTTTTGTGAGCTCTAAAGATACATTCCATGTACATAACACAACCTACCACCATTAGAAGGGATGCATAATAAGCCCTTCATGATCAGTCTGCCAAATCATCCAATCCAGTACACATGTGCTGTGTAGGAGAGGGACCAATCAATGTACAGCATCCTCACCGTCTCCTACAAGAACAGGTCGTCGGCGAAGCCCACCGCCGTCGGTGGGGGCGCATCATCCTCTTCCTCCTCCATCTCCATCTCTGGCTCGGCGCCGAACTCGGCAGAGTCGTCGACCGCAGCAAGGTTCTTGAGGTCGACTACAGACAGCTCATCAAGCTGTTTCACCACAAGGTCTGCAGCGCTGAGCTCGTAGACGGGGTGCCTGCTGGCGACCGCGACGCACTTCATGCGTGCGTCATGGGCCGCCTCCACCGCTGAGTTGGAGTTGCCGACCACGATGCACCGCTCGGGGATGAAGCGTAGCAGCTGGGCCGCGTAGAGGAACAGCTCAGGGTCGGGCTTGCCACGGTAGACGTCCTCGGCAGCCACAACAGCGGCAAAGAAGCCCCGTGCGCCGACGGACTCGATGGCCTCCTCGACGACCTTGCGGGGGCGCGTGGAGGCCACGGCCAGCGGGATCTTGTAGTTGGCCAGCGTGCTCATGAACTCCCTCGACCCATCCCTCATTTGATAGGACGCGCCACCACGGAGAGCGCGGTGTATCTCCTCCTTTCTTGAAGCCAATCTCCTGAGCTCTGAGGGGTCCCGGGACCAGCAGAGCACCTCGGCGATGGCGTGCTCAGTCTTCATCCCCTCGACCTGCTTCAGCATGAACGCGGGAGGCGGCGACTTGCCTTCTTCTTCTGCAAGGGTCAGCCACGCCTGCTTCTCTAATGGTGTGTCGTCCTCCACGATCACCCCTTCCCACTCGAAGATGACGCCGAGCCAGCCGCAGCCCATGCGCTCGAGCCGGAGCAGCGGGTTGTGTATGCTGGGATCGTCGGCCCGGTTCCGTGGAGGCCACGACGGCGTCGCCGGCGCCGCCCCAAGGTCATCATCCCCAAACCCCAGGTCGTCGCTGGTGTCGCCGTCGCCCGGGATCCCCCGGTACTCACGCCGGGGGCTGCTGGCCTCCTTGGTCACCCCGACCGCCAGCGCCCGGACCGGCCAGTCCGGGAGCCGCTGCGCTGCGGGGAACGGCTGCCTCGTCACGCGGGCCACGAGGCGGCGGCCTGAGAAGCATGTGCCCAGTGGGCGGCAGTTGACGACGTGGAGCGTCGTCCGGCGCGGGAGGCT
Source organism: Poa annua (assembly GCA_026929855.1). NCBI lineage: Eukaryota > Viridiplantae > Streptophyta > Magnoliopsida > Poales > Poaceae > Poa > Poa annua. Next base: position 88,625,890 of record CM049432.1, read on the forward strand.
GCGGTGGCCCTTGGGGCGCTGGTCGAACAGGTGGTGCGCGATGAAGGAGGTGCTCGTGGCGCTGACCGTGTCGACCACCATCATGGCTCCTCCGGCTGGATCCGCCGCCCACGCACCAACCAACCGACCGACAGAGAACGAGAGCCGAGATCCCTCCCTGCGCCGGCCGAAATCCAATCCTCGCCGCGGCCTCTTCAATCCCTTGGCTCCTCAAGCTGCAAGAAAACAACACGCACCGAATCACTCAGAGGAACCCAATCCGCTGCTGCGGAAACAAGAAACAATCCAAAGCAAGACATCCGAAATCAGGACGGGACGGGGCCGGCTACCGAATCCTAATCGACGAGAAGCAAACCGAGCATCAGCTAACCAAAACCGGATTTGTTGTCGCTGGATGGATCCTACCTCCGGATTGGGACAAACAACAGTAATAACATACAGCACCAAAGACCGAATTTTGATTCGATTTGATTGGTCCGGAGCCAGAATCAAGAAGGATAGGGGAGGAGGAGGGGGAGGCGCGTACCGTATCGGGGGACGGCGGCGTCGGGGGGCGGTGGAGGGAGGTTCCTTGGGGAAGCTGCCGGCCTTGTAGCTTCGTTGCTTGTGTTCTTCTTCCTCTTTCCCGTCCACGCGATGGATTTTTGTATGCTATTTTTATCGCCAACCGCTCGCCGTCGTCGTGGAGGAGGAGGCCGAGACGAATCCCGTCCCGATGCGCGACACGTGGCGTGTTATCCACCGTCCGATGGATTCTGAGGGGGCAAACGTGTGGTGGAGGTGCCGCCTCCCTCCCGCGGCCTTGGAATTGTAAATTACGTGGCGCTTTCGTATCTGTTTGTTTATTTAATGCGAGTGGCTGCCTATTATTGTCCAAAGCATTTAGACTTTATTTTTAGTTGGTTTGTGTTTCTTTTCTTCTTTCTCTTTAGAGTGTCCTCTTTGCCATAGGCGGATAACCTCAATTTATGTACATGTATCCTCCAAAACATTCTACAAGCATAGCATGGATTACTCTTATCTTTCAAGAATTCTACTCCTATATTAGTTCTTTGCCCAGAAGTAAGGGCTCCTTTTCCTTTCCGCCACCGACTTCGCATTCTGTAGTCGTTAAACTGAGGTGGCAGAGACCAGGCAGATGATATGTTTTAGGCGTCGGATGAGTTTTGTATTCTCTTTTAGTTTTGTGGTTGGTTAGCACCAGGAACAACCTACATATTCCAACAATTCAGTGGAACAAGCGCATTCCAGTGCTAGCGAGAATAATTCCTTTTTTGGAACCCCTCTATTCTATGCCTTTATTTCAACCAAACGCCGCGAAACAGGGTCCAGATGCAGAAACATTTCATTACATCTTACTCGGTGAGCCAAACCAAACATACCCTAAACCTTTATTTGTACCTAACAACATGATTAAATCAAAATGCTTAAAAGTTAGATGGTTTAAATGGCTTGCTTGAAATGACATGCATGTTGCCACATGTGTAATGTTTTAGTAACTTATTGATCGGTTACATATAGAATAGCACATATTTTTTAATAAGAGTTATATGAGCACAATCAAACTATGTGTTTCATTTACGCATATGCAGATTGATGCTCCAGACGTAGGGGTATAAACGGATCGGATCGGATCGGATTTTGCCTTTACCATAATTTTTCATCGGATTCGGAGCGGATCGGATAAATGTCGGATGCGGATTCGGATGCGGATATCCGTGATGGCGGATTCGGAGGCGGAAACGGGGCAGATTCGGAGCGGTAACAAAATTAATCGGATTGGTACATGTACAAGTAAATTATAAAACCATACATACAAAAATAGTTGTTTGATAACCTAATAACTAACAAATTTGTAATTCATAATCTTTACAATGACTATTTAAGTGAGATATTGTTCGACTAACGAACTCGACAACTTATTACAAATTATGCTATATTAGACTAGACATTTCGGTACAAAATTGGATCATTTAGATTCAAACCATCAGATAATCCTATTTAAATTTCGGATAATCCATATTTTAGACTATTTTCCATACCATATCCTATACCATATCCGGGTGTTAAGTTTGAAATCGGATATCCTTATCCGTCGGATTCCTTAAAACCGGATATGGATTACTTAAAACGGTTTTGAAATCGGATATGGTGCGAAAATTATCCAATCCGTTTACATCCCTATCCAGACGCCTCTTTTTAATAAATTTGTCTTCATAGAACAGGTTGAAACACAAAAAATAGGTTCGTTTTTTCTTATTCTACCCTATGCGTGCACGTGTTATAGCAAACGACAATCGGACAATGAGAGAGAGGGGAAACAGTCTAATCAATTACTTCCTCTTCTTTTGAGAAAAATCAATTACTTCCTCTGTTCATATAAAATGTGTAAGTTTGTTCAAACTTACATGTATCTAGATGACGTGGGGCTACCTTTCGACTAGCCCACCATAAGGCTACCTGGGCCGCGCCAAGGATGGAAAAGCCCACAGAAGGTCCACTCGGGTACTACGTATCCTAGTCCAACTCGGTTAGGTCTTGTAACCTGCCATATCTGTATCGACCACCCGAGACCTGGCTACATATAAAGCCAGGAGGGTAGCTCTTCCCCAGGACAACCAACGAGGAGACACGCTCATAGCTACGGGACAAACCCTAGCGAGATCGCAATCTCGCCATTGTAATCACAACTCGCATCAATAACCAGACAAGCAGGAGTAGGGTGTTATCCTCCGGGAGCCTGAACCTGGGTAAATCCTTGCTTGTCAGCCGTCGTGACCACCTTGCACTCATCTCTCTCCCCATCAATCAACCCGGGGTGCACAACCCTGGGACTTGTCGAGTTAACACCTCGTCAATTGGCGCCGTCTGTGGGAAGACAAACAAGTGCTAGGTTCATGGTCGCTCCGGCTCCATCCGCAATGAAGATCGGCGCGTCCGCTGTCAGGGAGTCGATCTGATTCGGCTCCTTCGAGTACATCATCCACTCGCCAGCTCACCAGTCGGTGTACGCCGATCTGGACAAAGTTATACACATCACCTTCGGCTCCATATTCTGCTGCATCGATAGTCGTGGAATACCCAGGTCTACGACTACCGCGTCACGCGCGTCGACGTCACCCGAATCGGCAACCCTCGCGTCATCGTCGCCACCCGCAAAGATCACATCTGTCGCACCCGCGGAGAACGCGCCCGCCGCACCCGCGAAGATCGCATCCGCGTCGACTGCATCGACGACCTCAACAACGGCCGCGCGGATCGGGTCTACTACACCAATCTCGATCGCACGGTCGGTCAAATCAAGATCTACCTCAACTACTTCCGCCGCGTCGACTATGGTCTGCCGCGTCGACTGCTGAAAGAACATTTCTTAATCCCTAATGTTTTGTGTGTTAGTTAACAATACCAATGATACTAATCCTATTGCTAAGTATTTCAGTTTGGATGAAACTCATATCACAAATCATAAAGCCAAATTGTAGAGAAAAAGAGTTTCTGGAATTCTTCCCAGACCCGGATATTCCGGTTCCCCAACTCGGATATTCCGGGTCATCCCCAGAAAATTGGCTAAGTCAAGTTCAGAAGTTCTACTGACTTCAATCGGAAAATCAGCTCGGAAATTTCAAGGACCCGGATATTCCGATTCACCAACCGGATATTCCGAGTCAACCTCAGGAGAATTGGCTAAGTCAAGATTCAGAAGTGGTACTGACTTCAATCGGAAAATCAGCTCGGAAATTTCAAGGACCCGGATATTCCGGTTCATCAACCGGATATTCCGAGTCAACCTCAGAAAATCGGCTAAGTCAAGTTCAGAATTGGTTCTGATCTCAACCGGAAATTCAGCTCGGATATTTCAAAGACCCGGATATTCCGGGTGACCGGAATTTCCGGGTGTTACTTAAACCGGAATTTCTGGGTGCCCGAGACAGCCAACGGCCAGATTTTGAGGGGGAGTATAAATACCCCCTCACTCACTCAAGAACAGGGAGCTCTCAGATTTTCTCTCTCCTATTATTCTTGAAAGCTCAAATCATCAAGATCTCCCAACCCCCCCACCCAAATTATTTGATCTTTGGAGGATTGGAGGAGAAGGCCCGGATCTACATCTTCACCGAAGGGATATGCATTTCTCCCCCATTCACTTGGGGATTTCGTGGCTAGGGTTTCCGGTGGGAAAACCTAGTTCACCATTGTTGTACTCTTGGTGTTACCTTGACCTTTTGTGGTCCTTGACCTTTTGTGGTCTTCTTGGGAGCCCCCAATTCAGTTGTGGGTGTGTGCCTCAAGCGTTTGTAAGGGATTCGATCTCCGCCCTAAAAGGGGATCAATAGTGGAAGGTGGACTCGAAACCTTTGTGGTTGAGTTCATCGGAGAAGAAGGTGAGCCTTTGTGGCGTTGCGGCTAACCTGTCGTGGTAGCGCACACCTCTCCAAACGAGACGTACACCCTTGGGTGGAACTCGGGATTACATCTTCGTCTCCGCGTGCTTCACTTGGTTCCCTTTACCCTTTGCTCCCTTACTTGCTTATCTTGTTATTGCTTAGATTCTCATTTAGGTAAATTCACCGTAGTTGCATATCTAGAGAATTTACCTTTGAGTTGAGCCTAAATTTGAAAAGACCTAAAATTTGTAATAGCACCTATTCACCCCCCCCTCTAGGTGCCGGATTCCCGTTCAATTGGTATCAGAGCCAGATTCACTTTTAAGGGCTTAACCGCCTAAGTGCAACGATGACGGAATCCGATGCCGAGAGGGCCGCCCGTGAAAAAGTAGAGGCGGAGAAGGAGGCGTTAGCCAAAGGGGCAACCTTGGCCGATCTTATTGATATGAGATCGTCCTTGGAGGCCCAACTCCTCAAGATGAATGAGATGCTCATGACACTCTTGAAGTCTAAGGAGCCCGAGGCTACTTCTCCCTCTCCTCCTCCTAAGGAACATGCGGGGAACTCTAAGGAGTCATCTTCGGATGGGTCCAAAGATGTTACCACAAGTGTTCCCGGGATGGCGGAAAAGGATGAACCACCTAGCTCCTCTAACACCCCCAAAGGAGAAGAATTTCATAATGTCAACCATAATTACTCTCCTAACCCTCCTATCCCTCACCCTCATGTAAACTTTAGAAGTGATCCTCCTAAGCTTAAACCTACTCATTTCTCTCAATGGGTGTTTCTAATGAAGTCTCATCTATGTAGTGCATCCATTGAGATTTGGCGCATCATTGAAGAAGGATACAAGCCCCATGATCCAACCAACTTGACAAGAAGAGAGGTGGTTGATACCAACTCAACGCCACCGCTCTTCATCAACTCCAAATGGCCGTTGGAGAGAAGGACATGGCGCTCATTCAACAATTCTCCACCGCCAAGGAAGTTTGGAATGCTCTTTCCGACATCTTCGTTGGGAATGAGAGCATGAAGAAGAACCGGTATGATGCCTTATGCAATGAGGTGGAAGGGTTCTACAAGTTGGATGGAGAAAGCCACGAGGACATGTACCGGAGGTTGGTGTTGGTCGCCAACTCCTTCAAGAACCTCGGGGCGGAGTACATCAATGATGCTTGGATCAAGAGGAAGTTTGTGACCGCTCTCATGCCCTTTGAGGACACGGATTTGAAGACACTCCAAGGGAGACATGACTTTGCAAAGATGACATCCAATGAAGTTATGCAAGAGATGACCGCATACAAGGTGGCCTCCAAGATTGCACAAGATGCAAGAGCTAGAGCCATAGGGATGCACAAGCATGCCTCAATTGCTTTGAAGGCCACCGTTGAAGAGGAGGATGAAGAGGAGTGTGATGATCAAGTCGAGCTATCTAGTGAAGCTCTCTCAAGCACTCTCACTCAACACATGGGTCTTGCGGCAAGAACCTTTTGGCAGAACCCCGGAAGGGCCAAAGCAAGGATTGACAAGAAGTTTCCCCCCAACGGAGGAAAGCCATTCAACAAAGTGAGACTTTGCTATAACTGCGATGACAAGAGCCACTTTGTTGCCGATTGCCCATGGGAGAGAAGAGAGGATCATGGTGGGAGGCTCGTGGCCAAGACGAAGGGCAAGGGGCCCATGCCCATGAAGAAGCCTTTCTTCAAGAAGAACCAAAAGATTGTCTTGGTGACTCAAGAGCAATATCCCACCGATGATGAAGATAGTGACAAGGAGGATACTCCAACGCAAGTGGCCGCACTAGCCATGTCTTCCACAACTCCATCACTCTTCTCCTCACCAAACGAGAGCCCCATCGTCAAGAATGGAAGATGTCTTATGGCAAAGACATCCGAGGTACAACTATCCCTCAACTCCATATCACATGACATTGATGATGATATGAGCCTAGAAGTCAAGGAAGAAATCATTGCTTTTGATAAATTCATGACTAACTTGCAAGGAGAAGGAAAGAAACACTTTGGCTCAATCATGAGTCGTATAGGTGAGCTTGAGGATGAGCTTGAACTAAAAGGTGAGATTGAGAGAGAGGATGCACACGCTAAGGTGTCTCTCCAATCCTCTCTCGAAGATGAACAAGAAGCTCATGCTCTCCTCGAGGAGCAACTTGCTAAGATCACTAAGGATCGTGATCTCTACTTTGCTAAATGTAAAATTGTGCAAAATGAAAAGTCCGAGCTTGTAGTTGCTCATGCTAGACTTTGCGAAGACTTCGAGTCACTTGACAATGCTCACAAGGTGTTGACAAGTGATCACGAACGTCTTCTCAAGTCTCGTGGTCAACTCCAATCTCGGATATCTACTCTTGAGAAACCTAGCACCTCTACTCCGTTGAATGCTAATGCAAATGTTGTGAAGGGTAATGCTAGGGTTTTGTTTGTTCCTTCTATGGCAACCAAGCCCAAGACATCTCTTGATAAAGGTAAGGGGACACTCACTACTCCTCTTCATGAGCGAGTGCCCCACAAGGGTAAGAAAGGTCTAGGCTATGTTGCCAAGGAGAAGAAGGAGACCAAGAAGAAGACCAAGTCTGCACAAGCCAAGAAGGTTGACATTGCGAGTGGAAATGCCACAAGGGGCACTCCCACTCGTAATGACTTTGCGGGCATAACTAACCCCAACTATGCTTTATATGTTGATTATTATGGGGATTTCTATGCTAGATACATTGGTCCTTTTGATGGTTACATTGATTATGCTATTTGGGTACCAAAGACCCTTGTTGCTAACCAAAAGGCACCCATTGCAAAATGGGTACCTAAATCTAAGAATTGATTGTGTGTAGGGCCTTGCTTCCGGAGGATCGAAATGGATAATTGATAGTGGGTGCACTAGTCATATGACCGGAAGCAAGGATATTGTAACGGAGTTGAAGCCCAATGATGATCAAATGACCGTTACATATGGTGATAATTCTAAGTCTAAGGTAATAGGGCTCGGCAAGGTGGTAGTGGCACCGGACATCACACTTGTGAATGTCTTGCTTGTCGAGTCCCTAGGTTTCAACTTGATCTCCGTCCATTCCTTAACTTGTTTGGGTTATACCGTTGTCTTCGAAAAGGAAATGGTCATTCTCTTGCGGAGCAAGTCTCTCAATGTGTCTTTCGTTGGGTACATTGAGAATGGACTCTATGTGGTTGACTTCTCCGGAGTCACCACTTCCCATACAATGTGCCTATTCGCAAAGGCGGACTTGGGTTGGCTATGGCATCGCCGACTAGCCCATGTCAACATGAGGACTTTGCAAAGTCTCCACAAGGGTGGCCATATCCTAGGACTAAAAGACCATGTTTCTTTCTCGAAGGATCGAATGTGTAGGGCGTGTGTTGAAGGAAAAATGCATGACATCTACCATCCAAGCAAGACCATCATTTCGTCAAAGAGGGTTTTGAAGCTTCTCCATGTTGACCTCTTTGGTCCCATTCCGGAAGCTAGTCTTGGTGGCAAGAAATATTGCTTGGTGATTGTTGATGATTATTCAAGATACACATGGGTTTTCTTCTTCAAGACGAAGATGGAGACTCAACAAACTATCATCGACTTCTCCAATGAAGCTCAACGTCAACACAATGTCCCTATCTTGGTGATACGAAGTGACAATGGGTCCGAGTTCAAGAACTACACCTTAAACGAGTTCCTTAGTGAAGAAGGGATTCGTCATCAGTATTCCGCTGCTTATACTCCCCAACAAAATGGTGTAGCCGAAAGGAAGAACCGCACACTTATTGAGATGGCAAGGTCGATGATGGCGGAGTTCAAGTCCCCTCACAACTTTTGGGCCGAAGCCGTCAACACCGCTTGCCATTCATCCAACCGGCTCTTCTTTCGCAAAGGACTCATGAAGACACCTTATGAAGTGCTCACCGGGAACAAGCCCAATATCTCCTACTTCCGTGTATTTGGTTGTAAGTGCTTCTACCTCATCAAAGGTGTTCGTTTGGGCAAGTTTGATTCTAAGTCTCTTGAAGGGACATTTGTGGGCTACGGATCCGAATCCCACACTTATAGGGTCTATGATAAGGCCTCGCGCATAATCATAGAAACTTGTAGTGTGGTATTCGAGGAGAATGACGGCTCCCTCGTGGAGCAAAGTGGTGTTTCCGGTGTAGGTGATGATGAACCTCAAGATGCTATCCGAAGAATGGGGTTGGGAGTCCACCGCCCCGTTGAACTCTTTTATGAGGTTGATCAACAAGGACCAAGTTCTTCACAAGTGGTGACCACCCCAACACAAGGAACACCCATCGACAACACCGTGCCCAATGCACCCTGCCAAGAAGAAGAACAAGACTCTACAGCTGCTCCTGGAATTTCCGGAGGACCGGAATATCCGGGTCAAGATGGACTCGGAAATTCCGGTGGCCCGGAATTTCCGGTTCCTGAACCCGGAATATCCGGTCCTGCTGACATTCCCGGTGGCAGTTCGCAAGGCCAAGATCAACCCTCTCCCTCACCAATGGACACCACTCCAATGGTTGATCAAGGCCATCAAACCAGTCAAGGCGAAGACATGAATGATCAAGATGATCAAGCGATTCCTCCCACCACTCGGAGGGAAATCGAGATTGGCCGCTTGAATAGGGTTGGCACCTCACAAGAATTAAGAGCTCTATCTCTTGACAAGGTGCTTGGTGATGTGAGAAGCAAGGTCTCTACCCGAAGACAACTCGCAAGCTTTACTGAACATCAAGCTCACATCTCCATGGTGGAACCCAAGAAGGTCTTTGAAGCTCTTGAAGATAAAGATTGGCTTGATGCCATGCATGAAGAGCTCAACAACTTCGAGCGCAATAAAGTGTGGAAGTTGGTGGAAAGACCCAAAGATTGCCGCAATGTTATCGGCACCAAGTGGATATTCAAGAACAAGCAAGATGAACATGGCATGGTGATAAGGAACAAGGCAAGATTGGTGGCTCAAGGTTACTCACAAATTGAAGGCATTGACTTTGGAGAAACCTACGCGCCCGTGGCTCGACTTGAGTCAATCCGTATTCTTCTTGCCTATGCCTCTCACCATAACTTTAAGTTGCAACAAATGGATGTTAAATCCGCTTTTCTAAATGGTCCACTAAATGAACTTGTTTATGTTAAGCAACCACCGGGGTTCGAGGACCTCAAGTATCCGAACCATGTCTACAAGTTGGGTAAGGCACTCTATGGCCTTAAACAAGCCCCACGAGCGTGGTACGAGCACCTTAGGGAACTACTTGTAGACCGTGGATTCCAAGTTGGGGAAATCGACCCCACACTTTTCACTAAGAAAGTTAATGGGGAGCTTTTCATTTGTCAATTATATGTGGATGACATTATATTTGGATCGACTAACAAAGCATTTAACGAAGAATTCTCTAAGCTTATGACTGACAGGTTTGAGATGTCTATGATGGGTGAGATGAAGTTCTTCCTCGGATTTGAGATCAAACAATTGAGGGAAGGAACGTTCATCAACCAAGCAAAGTACATTCAAGACATGCTCAAGAAGTACGAGTTACTTGATCTCAAGGGTGCCTCTACTCCAATGCAAACCAAATGCCACCTTGAGCTCAACCCAAAGGGTAAGGATGTGGATCAAAAGGTATACCGCTCCATGATTGGATCTCTCCTGTACCTTTGTGCATCTAGACCGGATATAGTGCTAGCCGTAGGAGTGTGTGCAAGATATCAAGCGGCTCCTAAAGAAAGCCATGATGTGGCGGTCAAGATAATCTTTCGATATTTGGCTTATACCCCAACTTATCGATTGTGGTATCCCAAGGATGCAAATTTCTCATTATGTGGATTCACGGATTCCGATTGGGCGGGAGATCATGATGATAGGAAGTCAACTTCCGGTGCTTGTCAATTTATTGGGAGGTCCTTGGTGAGTTGGTCTTCTAAGAAGCAAAATTGCATATCTCTCTCCACCGCCGAAGCCGAATATGTTGCAGCCGCTAGTTGTTGCACTCAGTTGCTATGGATGAGTCAAACTTTAAAGGAGTACGGAGTCGATTGCGACAAAGTGCCTCTTTTATGTGACAACGAAAGTGCCATCAAGATTGCCTACAACCCGGTTCAACATTCAAGAACCAAGCATATTGAGATCCGCCATCATTTCATAAGAGATCATGTGGCCCGTGGAGACATGGACTTATCATATGTGGGCACAAGGGATCAATTGGCGGATATCTTCACGAAGCCCCTTGAGGAAGGAAGGTTTTGCTTTTTGAGGAATGAGCTTAATATCATTGATTCGAGGTCCTTGGCTTGATCGCTTGCATACTCACCTAGGGCGTAATTGCATCTTATCTAGTTTAGATGTAGGCATGGAAATAGGGGGAGTGCGGTCCTAATACATTGGACCATCCCTCCCCCCATTATGCCGATAGCAAGTGTTCTTTTATCTCTATATTCATTCTTGTGACTAATGAGCTAAAACGACGAGTATTGGTTATGTACCCAAGATACATCTTCGCGGTAACATGCCATACACTCCTACATGGTGGCCTCGGCCACCGACCTCTTCTCCTTGAAGAGTTGATGTTATTTGGAGCTTTATGTTGCTATTTGCTCTCCTTTTCATGCATGTGGGAAACCTACTCAACTTGGCTCTTTTGGTTCGATTTGGTTGTTGTGAGTTGAGTATGGTGTACCAATATCAGTTTGGAAATCTATCCCAAGCCTACTTTCCCCTGAAAACATTTCTCTCTATTGCACACAAGTCATCCTTTTGAAAACTGGGATTTTGGTTCAGCAGGTCGGAATATCCGGTTCATTTTGAACCGGAATATCCGGTGTAACTTATACCGGAATATCCGGTCTGGCAGTTTGTCCAGAAATATAAGGGCAGGCTCGGGGTGAAGGGCTCATTAGTGCCTTTCTTCCACCCCCGACCTCCCTCTCCTCCAGCCGCCGCCCCTGCTGTTCCCAAGCCCCTCCGGAGCACTCCGTCCGCCGAGGAACCTCTTTCTCGGCCGGATCTGCTCCTCCTCCGCCCCGGGAACTCACTCCTCCAAGCAATGGCCTCAATGGATGAGGGTAACTTCACTTTTCTTCTTCCTTATGTGCTTGCACTTGGATCTTGATGTGGAGTTATTTGTTTCAATGTTGCTTGGTAGAGATTGTTCCTAGGTCTATTCCCTGCCTTCTACATACATTAGTTTTGCATTACATTGGATCGATCTAGTTTTAGACCGAGTCAAATCTCAGATCTGTAGTTTCTGTCTGACTCGGAATATCCGGTCCATCGTGACTCGGAATTTCCGGTCATGTCTGACCCGGATATTCCGAGCCAAACAGAGCAGTTTTAAGATTAACTCATGTTTAACTACATATGATCCATCGAATGCCTATCTAATGTGTGTATTATCTCCTGACTTGTGTGCACTTACCTTATGCTACCATTTATGCTCAAATTCACAGGTTCAGGTGGAAGTGAGTCCGCAGGGGGATCAAGGCACACTGGTAGAGCACCTGTCTCCAAGCAATCAGTCAACAAAGGAAAGGGCCTTGCACCTCAGAGGAAGAAAGCTGTTGCCAGCAAGCCCTCATCTAAGAAGAGAAAGAATGCTCCTAGTCCCCAACGTCTGAACTATTCCAAGATGCATTCTGTTGATTACTCTCAGCTGAGGCAGGGGGACTGGTACCTCAGCGCAAGAGACACCTCTCTCGATGATCGCAGTTTTTGGTGCCAAGCACAAGAGCATATATTTGTGGATCTATACCTCTCACCGTCGAAGCCAATTCGACCCATGCACCCGTTTGACTTTGCATCCCTACAGAAGAAGACTGCTTTTTCTGAGGCCATCCACATTGTGAACACCATGGGTTTGGAGAGATTGGCGCTCATCCGTTGTGCCTACAACGCGCAGCTTGTTATGCAGTTCTTCGCCACCTTAGTGATCAAGGGTGACTCGAAGAAGACCATGAAATGGATGACTGGGGAATCTTACTGTGAGTCCAACTTCGAGGAGTTTGGCAAGGTACTGGGCTACAGGTTTGATGGGGAAAATCCCCAAGGCACTCGCATGCACTCCCCATACAAGCTCAACAAGAAGGAGACAACTCACTTATATGGTGTGGGAGCCACCCCTGGATTCACTCGTAACTTGCTGCCTTTGTATGATGTTCTTGTGCGCATCCTGCGCGAGAACATTGCACCGAGTGGTGGCAACAATGACAACGTGGTCACCCCTCTCTGCAACATGCTCCTTCACACCAACCGCATTGTGGAGGACTCGGGTTCTGATACTGACTGGAGAGTAGATGTGATGGATTACATCTACAATGAGATGTATGAGGCTATGACCACCAGGGTCTCCATTCCTTATGCTCCGTACATTATGAAGATTCTCCTGTTTAAGTTCCCTAACCTCAACGTCAGCAGCAGTGATTTGGTGCCACATGACTTCAAGAAGCTCTATGAAAAGAAGACTGTGGTCAAGCCCCCTCCTAGGCCTTCGACTACATCAGCTCCAGGTGGATCTTTCATGGGTGATGCTAGGAGGGCTGCTGCTACCTCTACTCATGTTCCCACCACTCATGCGCATGTCAAGAAGCTGAACTGGTTCCAGCGCAACATCCTCTGCATGAATGTGGACATCCGTAAGGAGCAATACAATGCCTACAAGGATCGCCGTCAGCAGGACTACAAGCAAGACTTGATCCTTCACCATGCTTCTGGCTCTCCTGCTCTTGCTGATCTGTCTGAGCCCCTGTCCTTTGCTCAGTGGAACGAGGGTTCCTTGGCTCCATGGACACTGATTGACCAGGACCTTGGTGGCAGCTCGTACACCACAGGTTATGACTATGATGAGGAGGATGAAGATGAGGATGAGGAGGCAGCGTCTGAGGAGTATGAGGACGAGGATGATGATGATGAGGAGGATGATGCTGATGATGATGATGAGGACCCCTCGGACTGAAGACTTCCATGGGACGTAGCATCGCTCTTCTTCCTTTTTGGCGTTTCGATGCCAAAGGGGGAGAAGTTGCTCTACTAGGACTTCTTCGGGGATTTGCAAGGGTCGGGCACAAGCTTTTGCGTTTATCATTTATTTGCACTTGTGTCCATTTATCGTGTTTTTAGTTACTTGTGAAACTCTCTTTTTGTCTTTTGTGATATCTTTGTATTGAGATAATGGTTGATGCTATCATTATATGATGCTTGAGACTTGGAATTGATTGTGTTGGTATTCTCTTCATATCCTATATGCACAAGGTATGAAAATCTATCTAGTCTCAAGTGCTTCCATTATCTTACTTTTTGTCTCGTTTCTCCTTTGTGATATCTTGTGGTTGTTGTTATAAAATTGCTCCTATCCTTGGTTATTCTGTGTTGCATACTTGCATTTATTTAGGGGGAGCCATTTTCTGACAAAAACATGATATTGCTGTTTGTTTCTATGCAAATCTTGGTATTGTCATCTAACACCAAAAAGGGGGAGATTGAAAGAACATTTCTTAATCCCTAATGTTTTGTGTGTTAGTTAACAATACCAATGATACTAATCCTATTGCTAAGTATTTCAGTTTGGATGAAACTCATATCACAAATCCTAAAACCAAATTGTAGAGAAAAAGAGTTTCTGGAATTCTTCCCAGACCCGGATATTCCGGTTCCCCAACTCGGATATTCCGGGTCATCCCCAGAAAATTGGCTAAGTCAAGTTCAGAAGTTCTACTGACTTCAATCGGAAAATCAGCTCGGAAATTTCAAGGACCCGGATATTCCGGTTCACCAACCGGATATTCCGAGTCAACCTCAGGAGAATTGGCTAAGTCAAGATTCAGAAGTGGTACTGACTTCAATCGGAAAATCAGCTCGGAAATTTCAAGGACCCGGATATTCCGGTTCATCAACCGGATATTCCGAGTCAATCTCAGAAAATCGGCTAAGTCAAGTTCAGAATTGGTTCTGATCTCAACCGTAAATTTAGCCCGGATATTTTCAAAGACCCGGAATTTCCGGTGGTACTTATACCGGAATTTCCGGGTGACCAAGACAGCCAACGGCCAGATTTTGAGGGGGAGTATAAATACCCCCTCACTCACTCAAGAACAGTGAGCTCTCAGATTTTCTCTCTCCTACCATTCTTGAAAGCTCAAATCATCAAGATCTCCCAATCCCCCCACCCAAATTCATAGATCTTTGGAGGATTGGAGGAGAAGGCCCGGATCTACATCCTCACCGAAGGGATTTGCATTTCTCCCCCATTCACTTGGGGATTTCGTGGCTAGGGTTTCCGGTGGGAAAACCTAGTTCACCATTGTTGTACTCTTGGTGTTACCTTGACCTTTTGTGGTCCTTGACCTTTTGTGGTCTTCTTGGGAGCCCCCAATTCAGTTGTGGGTGTGTGCCTCAAGCGTTTGTAAGGGATTCGATCTCCGCCCTAAAAGGGGATCAATAGTGGAAGGTGGACTCGAAACCTTTGTGGTTGAGTTCATCGGAGAAGAAGGTGAGCCTTTGTGGCGTTGCGGCTAACCTGTCGTGGTAGCGCACACCTCTCCAAACGAGACGTACACCCTTGGGTGGAACTCGGGATTACATCTTCGTCTCCGCGTGCTTCACTTGGTTCCCTTTACCCTTTGCTCCCTTACTTGCTTATCTTGTTATTGCTTAGATTCTCATTTAGGTAAATTCACCGTAGTTGCATATCTAGAGAATTTACCTTTGAGTTGAGCCTAAATTTGAAAAGACCTAAAATTTGTAATAGCACCTATTCACCCCCCTCCTCTAGGTGCCGGATTCCCGTTCAACTGCCTCTACGGCACCACTTCGCCGCGTCGACTCCGGTCCGCCGCGTCGACTGCCTCTGCGTCACCACTTCGCCGCGTCGACTGCCTCTACGACACCACTTCGCCGCGTCGACTCCGGTCCGCCGCGTCGACTGCCTCTACGGCCCCAGTCCGCCGCGTCGACTCAAGTCCGCCGCGTCGACTGCCTCTACGGCCCCACTCCGCCGCGTCGACTCCGGTCCGCCCGCGTCGACTGCCTCTACGGCCCCACTCCGCCGCGTCGACTCCGGTCCGCCGCGTCGACTGCCTCTACGGCACACTCCACCGCGTCGACTCCGGTCCGCCGCGTCGACTGCCTCTACGGCACCACTTCGCCGCGTCGACTGCCTCTACGGCACCACTCCGCTGCTTCGACTCCGGTCAGCCGCGTCGACTGCCTCTACGGCACCACTCCGCTGCATCGACTCCGGTCCGCCGCGTCGACTGCCTCTACGGCACCACTCCGCTGCGTCGACTCCGGTCCGCCGCGTCGACTCCAGTCCGCCGCGCACAAACAAATTCGCCTCGGCCACACCTGATGCTCTCCCGGGTGTTGCGCCGCACAGGTCACAAACAAATTCGCCTTGGCCACACCTGATGCTCTCCCGGGTGTTGCGCCGCACAGGTCACAAACAAAATCCTTGGCCGCCACTCGAAGTACTCGGGGGCTGCGCCGCGCAGGTCTAAGTCAAACCTAGGCCGTCACCCGACGCACTCGTCGGGCTGCGCCATACAGGTATAACTCGAAAAATCCTTGGCCGCCACTCGAAGCACTCGGGGGCTGCGCCGCACAGGTCTAAGTCAAACCTAGGCCGTCACCCGACGCACTCGGGGGCTGCGCCATACAGGTATAACTCGAAAAATCCTTGGCCGTCACCCGAATCACTCGGGGGCTGCGCCGCACAGGTCTAAGTCAAACCTAGGCCGTCACTCGAACACTCGGGGGCTGCGCCATACAGGTCCAACAAGAAAACCTAGGCCGCACTCGAACACTCGGGGGCTGCGCCATACAGGTCCAACAATGCAGTAGGCCGTTTGGCGGATACTCGATATGTTTGTCGAATCCACCAAGTAGGCCGTCGGGCTGAATGAGCACTCAAATAAAAAAGGACAGTGGTTCCATCTCAGAGATCTCTTTTCGACTGAGAAGTTTTTTAGATTAACCTCAATTACAAGCAATTCAGCTTAATCTCGGGGGCTACTCCCATCGGGAGCGCTGTTCGCGCTCCCAATAGACCCAGTCGAAGCATTAACGACTAAAGCATCCTCTGTAAGCCCTCAACGGCCGGAGTCGAATTTCTAACTATCGTTTTCAGGAACAAGACAGAGTGCCAATCTGAGAACCCGAAACATCCATTCGGGTGGAAAAGACAGTTGAGTAAGCTTAAGCAGCCGAAATCAAATCTACATGTAAGCCAACAGGCCGAACAGAAGCAGGCTTCACAGGACGAACAAGACAAAGTAATTCGACTGCAAAGGTTACTCCCATCGGGAGAGGCCTGTTCGACTGAAGAAATCGAGTTCAAGCTCAAGATCAAGCAATCCAATGGCGCGTCCAGGAGGAAGAAGTCCTTTGCTCGACTCTACGCTTCGACCAAGCACTCGGGGGCTACTGACGTGGGGCTACCTTTCGACTAGCCCACCATAAGGCTACCTGGGCCGCGCCAAGAATGGAAAAGCCCACAGAAGGCCCACTCGGGGTACCACGTATCCTAGTCCAACTCGGTTAGGTCTTGTAACCTGCCGTATCTGTATCGACCACCCGAGACCTGGCTACCTATAAAGTCAGGAGGGTAGCTCGTCCACAGGACAACCAACGAGGAGACACGCTCATAGCTACGAGACAAACCCTAGCGAGATCGCAATCTCGCCATTGTAATCACAACTCGCATCAATAACCAGACAAGCAGGAGTAGGGTGTTATCCTCCGGGAGCCTGAACCTGGGTAAATCCTTTCTTGTCAGCCGTCGTGACCACCTTGCACTCATCTCTCTCCCCATCAATCAACCCGGGGTGCACAACCCTGCGACTTGTCGAGTTAACACCTCGTCACTAGATATGATTTAGCATATAGATTCATACAAGTTTAGACAAATTTGATATTAATCGGAGGAAGTACGAAGTGAAATGCGATGATTCCTACGGAAAAAAAATGAAGTTCCCTCCGGCCGGACGGAGAACTCCAAATTAGGCTTCAACAACGGACGTCCGGCCCAGCCCGGCCTTGCCAAACCCATGCATGCCCTCGATCCGTACATGTTGTCTCTTCAGCAGCGCTCATCCCCGGCCACTCCGACGAACGAAGGAACGGGTCCGTCTGTCGGACGCCGATGGCCGCCGGCGGCCGGCGCCGCCACTCCGTACGGTACGGGTACCCTCCCCTCTCCTCCCCCTTTCCATTTGCAGAACAGAATCCGCGTAGGGTAGGGCCGCCAGTGACTGTGAGCAGGATGATGCATCCATCTACCTGACTGCGTTAAGCATCGTTAGACACGTAATCGATCTTGCTCCATTCCTCTAGATCTAAAACTATATAGAGGAAAAACTTTCCGTGTTCGCGAAATCTGATGCTTGCGTCAACAAGTTAAAACAAACAAAGTGGTTTCATCTGTATCTTGTCTTCGTCGTCGACGAGCAGATTGTCCTATAAATATAGAGACGGGTTTCTACTTGTCTCATACCTAGGCGCTCCTCTGGATCAGGCGTTGTCCCTGTAGGGTGCTTACATGGCCACGGGTGGTTGAATTGAGTGGAAATTTTGAACTGAACCGAGGCAGACTGTCTCAGCATCACTCAGCTATCTACTCCAGGGATGTCAGGTCCCCTCTTCTCTGTTTGCTAAACTGAACACTAATGAAAGGACGGACCAACACTAGAGATTGTAAAGCGAGTTACCTTAGAGAAGTTTGCCATAAATGACGGTTTATGGAGCCCTAATCAAGGACCAGAGAAAACAAAAGGATGAGAATTCACATCTGAGATCGAAAAACCATTCAGGTCAAAACAGAGTAACAATTTCCAGCTGAAAAGATACCTTGACAAGGAGCTTCCATGCATTAAAAAAAGGTCGCATCCAAAATTACTCTTTAACCAGAAGCAACACTGTTTCAACAGTACTGGCACAAAAGCTAGTGTGGACTAGACAAATCGAAACGACTGCAATCAAACATAGTTGAATTATTACATAACCATATGAAATAGTACGTACGATACTAGTGGATAATACTTCTTTAATTGGTATGTGATTTGCTCTCCACTGATTTAAGCAAAGGAACCTCCATATTAGGACTAAGATTTCCCTGGAAGTTCATCTCTTGTCCATGCTGTTCAGACTGTCCTATAATATAGAGACGGCTTTCTACCTGCCTCATATCTAGGCGTTCCTCTGGATCAGGTTTTAGACATTCCAGAGCGACTTCACTAACCATTTCCATGATCTCAATATCCCTCTCGCTTGTAATATCATTGTCAACAAAGTTCCTTGCTCTTTGATCTTGACAAGCTTGAACAAAGTTTTTAACATAACTCATATTGTCATCATATTTTGCAACCCTCCTTGTGAAAAGTTCTACGAGAACTACTCCAAAGCTGTATACATCGCTCTTCTGCGTAAGTATCCCATGGACCATGTATGCTGGGTCTATGTAAGCCTTGTCTCCTGTGACCCAATCTGTCTTCTCAGATTTTCCGCTTGCAAGCAGCTTTGAGGTACCAAAGTCTGAAATCTTTGGGGTGAAGTCTCCATCCAGAAGTATATTAGCTGATTTAACATCACCATGACGGATTGTACTCTCCCCAGCTGAATGCATGTATGCCAAGCCTTCGGCTGAACCAGTTGCAATCTTGAGACGTATATCCACTGGAATGATGTCCTTGCTTTTGAACAAAACATCATACAAACTCCCTTTCACTACATACTCATACATCAACATTGGAACATCCATCTCTAAGCAACAACCTAGGAGCCTGACAATGTTCTTGTGCCTCATTCCCGATTGGATTATAACTTCATCAATGAAGTCCTTCTTGCTACCTTCATCAACTTTGATTGTCTTCTTTATAGCCACTTCTTGTTTTTCTTTTAGAGTCCCCATATAAACCATACCAAAATGGCCCTCTCCAATAACAACCTTGTAGTTATCTGTCATCTTCTTAAGTTCTTTGCTTGTATAGATTCTGATATTCTTTATACCTTCCAGTATTGGACCACCATTTTGTTCATAGAACTTTTTGAGTTTGCGGTGTTGATGTCCCAGAACCCAGCAGAGAATTGCAACAATGAAAAGACCAACGCCTACAAAAGTCCGAAGTAAAGAAACCTTTTTATATAAGAAGCTAACATAGTGTCACAGTTACATAACCAAAGGATTGAGTTACATAAACAAGACAAGAATTTGTATGTTATCACTTAAATAGCATAATAGAAGTATGTAGTATATCTATAATTGCACATCTGGGACGGGGGGAAATTTAAATGGCATGTGGGCAAGATTTTAGTGGTATATACATAATAATCATGAAAATCCAATCCACATTTTCTGTTAGAAAATAATTATGTCTTTTATGACTCAAGTGCGTAATGAACTATCCATGTTCAGAAAAACTACTCCTTAAAATGATTTGTATGGCAAAGCACGAAATGAGTAATCAAGAAATTCTCAGCCTAAACCATAGCCGGTCGGCAAACTATTCCACAATAGATGTATGTTTCGTGCGCCGGTCAGTTCGGTTCCCATGAGGATGGCTCCAACGGGCTGACCTAAATGGACATGCCTTTTGTCCGATCTTTGTCCGTTTGGGTCGCTAAACGGGTCGGGGTCCGGTCCATGCCCGCCCCTTTCTGGACACTGCCCCCAATGGGCCAATGCATTGAGTCCGCCTGGACTTGTATTTTTTAACATTTTCATTGTTTTTATTTACATGCATTGACCCCGGCCACCGGCGGCGAAACGCCGGTGAGCTTTACGAACTTGGACATCTCTAAAACCTAAACCCTAATTAGTGAACTAGGCCGAAAATGCAATAAAAAATAACAACCAGTTGGAGCTAGGTCGGCCGGCCGGAAAAGAGGAGGAAAGGTGGAGCGTCTACAGCGGCCTTAAGGACCGTGTAGCCCTTGTTGGAGCGCGTCCACCCCAGACTTGCTTGCTCTTCCTACTCCGTGGCCGGGGCCGGAGCTGGACTAGCTAGCTCCTCCTCCTATTCTCTTTCGGAGCTATGAAGCACGTAGCGGCAGCGGCTTCATAAGGAACTTTGTCGTGCATAGGCGGCACCGCCAGCGGGAGTATTGCATCAATGAGAGCCTCCCTTCTCCGGAGCCGGCCTCCTTGGCCACCTCCCTGTCACGCTGCCGTTTGCGCCGAGTTGCACGCGTCGCGCACTCCGCCGCCCTGCGCGCATCCCTCCGTATCGGCCTCCATCATCGCGTCGACACAAGCGCGTGCGGCGGCCAAGAAACCGTCCGCCGTCTGGCGGTTTAGGTCGATGTGGGATGCCAGCAGCACGTCGTCCACAGAGATGTGGACGCCATACACACCCTCCTGCAACCTGTCGCCCCAAACTCAGGCTGTGTACACCTCCTCGTCGTGGTTGATGAAGTCGGAGTAGGCGGCCTCCATGGCCACCCTTGTCTGCTCTGGAAGTCATGACCGAGGTGGTTGGGAAATCATTCCTGCCCACACCAGGCTCGTCACCATCTATACAGCGGGAGAAGCTACCGTTGTAGCGGCTGCGCGCTCATACACGCTCACTCAACCTGGTCGAGCGGATCTTGCGGTGGCATCAGCAGCGGGCACAGATCCATGCCACGGTGGCTTCGATCTACAACTGGATATGGTGACCACTGTGGTTGGAGACGAAGGGACGGGGCTAGGGTTTGTGCTCTAGGGTTTAGCCACCGGCACCCTTTTAAAGAGCTACACTGCCCAAAATTACTGGGGTAGGTGGCCGCGGGAGCCAATGACACACGGGACAGGAGAGGACACGGGGCGGATGCAGAGACGGTCTGCATGTGTTCACGGCTGATGCAAACGAGCCCAAAATTTAGACGAGGATGGGTCTCAGCGGACAGAAAAATGCACCGTTGTTCGTTTGCATCGTCATGTTGGACCCTTAATTGGCTCGCGTGGATAGGATCGGACGCGGGCGGACGTTGGAGTCATCTGACAACCATGTTTCAAACTGTGTGTGTGCATCACATACTAAGGGATAATGCACAAGAGGTGTTCCCTAATAATGTTTCAGACTCTGCTTTGGAATGGAGGGATATTTGGGAAATTTTAAATGGCATATAGGCAAGATTTGAGTGGTTCGTCTATACGTAATAATGATAAATGTTCAATCGACATTTTGTGTTAGAAAAAATATGTCTTTTTTTTTAAATAAGGGGGCAAAAGTTTTACCCCTTTTTCAATTAATTAAGAGAGAGGTGTGTTTGTTACAATAATAGTGTGGGAAGAAAGCACACATTCACACCATTACAACTTCCAAAAGGCTACTCTCCCGGCATTATTTCACTCAAGCATTTTGCCCCGACGATGATCCAAAGCCTAGCTTCCTTCTTAACCTTGTCATCTTCTCTTAACCTTGTCGAAGATGACGAAGGTAGGGGTGTACTTGTTTTGGAAGACATGCACATTCCGCTCATTCCAAATTTCCCACGAGACGAGGAGGGCAAGTGAAGTTAGCGCCTTCCGATGAGGGCCACTAGCCAAGCGGGAGCACCATTCCTTAACGTTAAGGCCCGCCCAAGAACGAGGGTCAAGGGCATTAATGCCCAACCGCGAATGGATTCCCAAAGCCTAGAGGAGTATCGGCAAGACACAAGAAGGTGATCAATGATCTCTGGTGCTCTCTTGCAAAGGGGGCAAGGGCCACAATTTGGCCAACCTCTCCTGGCAAGGCGGTCGGCTATCCATAGACGGTTTTGGAGGGCAAGCCAAGCAAAGAACTTTATCTTGGGGTGGGGGGTGGTGCAAGGTGCAATTTCTCCAAACAAGATTGTTCATGTTGGAGTAGGTAGACCCAAGGAATTGTGCCTTGTAGGCGGAAGGAAGCCGTGGTGTAGACTCCACCTTTCGTTTATGACTCAAAGTACGTAATGAACTATCGGCCATGTTCAGAAAAACTAGTCCAAACAAATAGTTTAAAATGATTTGTATACTAAAGCAGGAAATGAGTAATCAAGAAATTCTCAGCCTACACCATATAGCTGGTTGGCAAACTATTCCACAACAGATGTATGTTTTGTGCGTCGCAGTTGAGTTCCCATGACAACCATGTTTCTGACTGTGTGTGCATTACGTATTGACAAAAAGGACTAATTAAGGGGATAATGCACAAGAGGTGTTCCCTAATATATACTTAGCTGGCTCTCTTCACAAAAAGCAAGAAGACGATTCTATTTAAATTATCTAGTTTGCTAGCTTAGTGTGCTTACCCAAAGCCACCTTTGCTGGTAAGGGGAATCTCTCTGTGCATGTTCCCTTTTTGCCATCGCCTGTCATTCCCCGTTTGCATGGACACTCATATCCTCCTGGTGTGTTGTCGCAGGTGGATCGACTTAAATCGCAACTATGCAAAGGATGGTCCTCATCACATTCATCGATGTCTGAAAGAAATAGTGGCGGCCAGGGTTAGGTAATAATTACTTTAAGAGAGAAAAGACAGTACAAATTAAATCAATGTTGAGGTATACGTGTATACCCATTCTTGATGTACGGGTTGCCGTCGTAGTTTTCCTTACACTTGCAGATATAGCCGTCCCCGGTGGATGGCTTGTCACAGTAGCTGTATTCGCTAATGCACGCGTAGTCCTTAGGTTGGTGCTGGACATGAATGTTTCCCGGTCCTGATGGCGAAATCGAGTACGACGGGGACACCCCTGGGGTTCTTGTTGGATAGCTTGTGGCCATTCAAATCCTCGGAGGAGAAGTTGTACCATGAGCTCTCCACCACCATGCCGTAGGAGCAGGGCATGGTTTCATCGGAAGTCGAACCAGTTAAACCTGGGCGTGCCATATTCTGGCGCAATATCACCGCGAAGAAATCGACGGCAATAGGATCTTTTATCAGCGCTTCAGGCGGGACGGAGGCTTGACAGCACCCGATCCCCTTGCACGACCCGTTTTTCAAATCAATCACCACGGACGAACTGCAGGTGAGCAAGGCACTCGCACTCCTGTCCTCCACGGTTTGGACGAACTGGGCTTCGGTCCAGCCGACGCCGACGAGGGCATTGCGCAACAGGGACAGAAGGAAAGGTTTCCCTCCTCCGGCCGGCCCCAACTCAGTACCATGTATGTTGACCCGGTGGCGGTCGAGTTTCGCTTCCTCACCAGCACCGGCGTCGACGCAGTCGGATGTGACCCCGCCGTACACACGGAGCTCACTCTTGGAAGCCGATATGTCCAAGAGCTCGACCGGCGCCGACGAGTTGGTCGTCTTGTAAGAAATGAATTTCACCTGGAACTCGGGAAGTAAGGAGTCGCTGCTGGGCGCCTCGCTGCTAGGTGCCTCGCTGCTGGGCGCCTCGCTGAGAGAGTACCAAGAACTAGAATAGTAGGTTGCAGCGCCGGTTTTACGAAGCGCTGAGCTTCCAGAAAGGAACGGACGAGGAGGGCTGAAGGTGTGGTTGCAGATGACCTGGAAGCCATCAAGGAAGCAGCCGGCCTTTATACCGAACGGGTAGGGGATGCTGATGTTGCCGCACTTTTCATCCTTGGGGCAATCCGCCGCCGGTGCCTGTTGAGCTTGAGCATCGGCGGTGTGGGTCGTTGCTGCTGCAAGGAGGAGGAGCAGCATGGGAATGGGCAGCAGCTGGGAGTATTGCGAGGGCATGGTCATGGGTGCGCGCTGTGTGTCTTTGGCTGCTATATCTTCCTCGCCGGATTCATAGAAAAACGCATTATATAGGCTGTAGCCTGTAGGTGTGAGGGAGTGCCAACGATTGGGCGAGTTTACACAGATGCATGCATGGGGATTTCAGTTTCCCGGTCATGTACAAGTAGTCGCTAGTGGCGGATGGAGTTTACCCAATTCTAATCGAGAATCTTAATTGGGCCGTTGAGGTGTTACAACAACTTGCTATTTCTAGAACACGAAAGTCTCTGCCTCGGGCGGAGTGTGTGCTCAAGGGAGCACTTGACTATATCCGAAGTCTACCCTCGCGGCGGAGGTGGCTTGGCAACTTGGGGTCGAACGTACGTGATCAAGCCTTCGTCACAGGGGAGCTCGAGATGATGTAGGCTGCGCACGACGAGGGAGACGACGGCCGGGTGGTGTGTGAAGCTAGTTCGCGACGTCGCATATGATGATGTCGAGGGCTCTCTCAAGATAGGGGGTGTCAAATGGTTCCTAGCTACTCGTAGTTGTTTGCATCCCAGACTAAGACCCGGGCTGCCCTTGGGCCAGTTCCGCCCAACAGAAGGTGTGACATGTTGGGATGATGAAGTGTCATAAATAGTGTGGCATTACCAAATATATCTATCTATTTTATACTAAAAGCAATATATACGGAGGTACTAAATAGAAATACCGTGTTGATCCACATATGTTAGAAATCAGTTGTTTTAGATGTGACAATTGAGGTACTAAAGATGGAGAAGTTACGTACAACATTAATTAGTCGGGTACAAACAAGTCATCTTGACCACATACATAAAAAGCTACACAGAAAAAACACGTACATAAAAAGGTGTTGGATCGTGTGCGTGCAAGAAAAAAGTCATAGTCCATCAACGTGTGACCTTTCGGCAAGGAAAGAAGCCACAAATACCATCAGGATGGGAACAAAACACAAAGTGTGGCTGACACAAAGCAACCATACGCACATCGATAATCGTTTGAACGAGCCACACAGACGAGTGTGCCAAGGCCATCCAGTAAAAGTGTTTGCATGAGACATTGGGTGCACTTGGTCATCAAAACCGTACGATTGCATTACACATAAAAAAACAGTAACTGAAAGGCAACGTACAAGTGTACAACTTGCTAGTTCTAGAACACGAAAGTCTCTGCCTCGGTCGGAGTGTGTGCTGAATACAGTACTTGAGTATCCAAACTTCCAAAGTCTACCCTCGCGCGCAGCAGAGGTGGCTTTGCAACTTGGGGTCCGACGTACGTGATCAAGCCTTTGTCACAGGATATGAAAGCGCACGAGGAGGGAGACGATAACCGGGTGGGCGGACAAGACTAGGGCGAAACCAGTGTTCATGACGTCGCCTATGATGATGTCGATGACTCTCTCAATGTGTACAGGTTTCAAATGGGTCCTAGCTGGTTGTTTGAATCACTCAAGGCTACCGTATATATTCTAGTTTCATATATACACGTCCCACCACCTACTTTTTCCTTTTTTTTTGTATTTTGTATTCGTGTGTTTGTCTTATCTCTTTATTTAGTTTAACATGCCTTCTTTTTAGCTGAACTATAGCATGATATGTATATATGATCAATCCTCACACAAAAGGCGTGACATGTTGGGATGATATATAAAGTGTGTGGCATTGCTAAGTTGTGTAAACAAATCCATTAGCACGTCTATATACGTCCCATATCTTGACGTCTGTCATCCATTAGCACGTATATACACAAAAGGCGTGCCATGTTGGGAAGATATATAAAGTGTGTGGCATTAGCACGTCTATATAAGCAATACTGATCGTGATCTCTCAAATTAATTTCTATGGCTTGCACACCAACGAGTGATCATCGTTTAGAGCAAGAACAATAGCTAAAGCCGGCTGCTGGCTGTAGAACTGCCATACCAATAGCGCATTCACATACAGTGAGTTTAGTTAGCTATTAGCTTATACTATGTGCTAGGGTCACGAGCCATAAAGTTGTATCCGGATCTCAAAATAATATACTATAGCACACGAAAACGACCAACACATCTCAAAACGTAAGTTTTGACAATGCCTCTCAAACCATGTCTGATGGGTCAGGGGTGATGGAATCATACATTGGATTCAAATGGTGTTCCCATAGTCCAAAAATGGCCTATGAAAATGATCAGATAACGCTAAAAGGATGAGTTTTAACTACACCTTTAAAAATGTGTATCAAGGAGTCACGGGCCATGAATTTGATATCGTCTCTAAAACCTAAGTTAGTGTGCTATAGCCTTTAAAAATTGCCAACAATGCAAAAATTACTAGTTTTGCTGATGCCTCCCGAATCGTATAGCGGTGCTCACAATCCATATAAGTCATTCCCTAACCTCAAAACGGCATGAAAACCAAAAAAAGAAAAGATAAAGAGTACATTGTCATCTCTAGACTCTGAATTGTTGTGCTACAGCCCCCAAATTACCCCCATACGGCCATTTTTTATGTTGCCTTGCAAAAGGTGCATGAGGGGTCATTGACCTTGGGAGTTGTATCTTGGGTTGTAAACTGTGTAATGTCTGGGCGAGCTCTGATCTTGTCGACGCAAACAATCTTTCGGACGCAACGCAACGCGCAGCTTTAAAGAGCTAGACCCATCCATTGCATTCAACACCGGCGGCGAGAGCAAGTATTCCACCTCCTCCACGCCGTCATCGCATGCACATCACATCGTTCAGTGTTTCGGCGTGCGGTTGACGATGGCGGCACCGGCAGGTGATTCCTCCGGCGGCGACAGGTACAGGTCTCACCTGGCCGGCGATGGCGAGAAGGACACCGTGTGGCGCCACGGCGCGCCGCCGACGTACGACGCCGTGAACAGCCTCTTCGAATCCGGGAGGACGCAGGTAGGAGACGGCGCTCTAGAATTTGTCGTGAAAAGCCTCATCCTCATGGCTGTATCTGCATCTGCATGGACATGACACGCAGGAATGGGCCAAGGGGTCGCTGGAGGAGACGGTGCAGAACGCGATCAAGACGTGGGAGACGATGGAGCTGTCGCACAAGGCCCGCCTCGGGGACTTCAAGTCGGTGTGAGCCCGGCCCCGGGGTTGTTCACCCTGTCCGTCAACGGCGGGCGGCCTCTGACGGGGGAGGAGACGCTGGCCGTGGGGAGCTACAACGCTCTGTTGGCCGGCCCGATGCTGCCATCCGCCGGCGCGTACGACGCCGCGGCCGAGACGTTCCAGTCCTCGCACGACCTCTTCCGCTCCGCCTTCCCGCGCGGCTTCGCGTGGGAGGTCGTCAAGCTCTACTCGGGCCCGCCGGTGATCGCGTTCAAGTTCAGGCACTGGGGCCACATGGAGGGACCCTACAAGGCCCACGCCCCCACCGGCGATAAGGTCGAGTTCTACGGCGTCGCGGTCCTCAAGGTATGGCCGGCCGGCATGCTGTAATTAAAGGTTCGACCAGGGATGCATGTACGTAGGCTCTGAAACTGATTGGACTGTGCGCAGGTGGATGAGCAGCTGCGGGCGGAGGACGTGGAGGTGTTCTACGACCCAGGGGAGCTTCTCGCGGGGCTTATGAAGGGTGCCAAGGACGAGGAAGCGGCGGCGGCGGCGCTCCCCGGGAAGTTCGCCAGGAGGCTCAAGGAAGCGGCTACTACCGTGTCGGCGTCCAGTGCGGACGCGCAGCTGAAAGCCTGCCCCTTCCTTGGCTCCGGAAAGCAGGAGTGATATAGGATTGAGTATAGGACACGAAAATGGCTAGAAAATGTGAAATGACGACTACTTTTGATGACACATATTGTTAGCTTCAGTTAAGCCTGTCAAGTGTTTGTTTCAGTTTCTGAATAATGACAGTGCGTAGCGTGTGTCTGTGCACGTCCCAAGTGTCAGTAGTTAGCAGTTGGCTTGGTCACGTAGAAGTAGTCTAGCTTGCCACGATTGACCCTCGTGGGAGATTGTAGGGTGATGGGTATGAGCGATAGTGGGATGGTACTGCCGGTAGGCTCGGTCTTGATCCTAGTTTTTAGCTTATCAGTTGTATGGGAAGGATAAATGGAACAACAACCAGAAAAGCAGTATTCAGTACGCCGCACAAAAACTATTTCTCTCTCGTGCGATCCAATCAGTTGTAACGATCTAGTTTTCAGGTTTCGAAACAACACATATCAAACTGCTTATGGGAGTTCAAGGGCCACGGAAATCGCCCCCGTCCCCAAAATAGTATGCTATAGCCAACCAAACTGACATAACATGCATAAACGACGAATTTTGACGATGCCACAAACTATATGCTAGTGGTCACATGGTTTGGAAGTCGTCCCCATACCCTAAAACCGTGTGTTATAGCCCCCAAAACTACAGAAAAAACACCAAAACGACGAGTTTGGTGATAAAACTAAGTAATACTTAAGACAAAACATGTTTACGTGGATGTACGGACACATCTTGCATGTCACCACATCCGTTGTTCTGTTGTATGGTGGGGTCACAGTTGCTGGCATAGTGTGCTTGCAGATCATTTAAAATTGACAACGTTAGAGATCATGCATATATGGTGTCGGCTAGGTGGAAGCGGTAACTCCATCATATGTGTCTTTCCTCTTGCTCTATCCTCGTTGCCACGACGTTGTTTACACCACCATGGTAGAACAGGGATGATGATTTGTCCAACACATGTCTCATAGCTGTGACCTAATGGCCGTAGTCGCGATCGTTGTGCATTGAAGATGTCCACCATGAAGCAGGAAAGGTGGTCCGTGGATGGCAGATATGGCGTGATCTCTCAACTTCGTCGACACATGAGACGATGGGTCTG
The DNA here is from genome assembly GCA_026929855.1 of Poa annua. Lineage (NCBI taxonomy): Eukaryota > Viridiplantae > Streptophyta > Magnoliopsida > Poales > Poaceae > Poa > Poa annua. Next base: position 88,654,739 of record CM049432.1, read on the forward strand.
CGGTCGGGAAGGCACGAGGAAGAACCTCCGACATGCAACGACTATATGTGCCTTGGCTCGTGCGGGAGGCCTAGTCTTCGGCTCATGAAGCCTTGATGGTGATTGTGTTGTCCGGTTATGAAGAGTGTCTCGCCGGCGCTAGTGTTGCTTTTTATTTGTATGAGGGTCCTTTCAACAAAGTTTTAAGGCCAGTTATTTACACACGATGTTTTTGGTAATTTTCTACAATCTCATTTTACGTTAATGAATATATGCTTACTTCGAAAATAATGGCATGACTTGTCTTTCTCAGATACACACTCAGCCAAAACTATGAGTGGAGCATATACACAATCTTCTTACAAGCTGAACGTGGCACACTGCTTTAATGCAACCGGTGGAGATTTTCGCCTAGTGTGGATGTTCAATGATTGAGGCATGAACGAAGTTGTGAAATCATGAATCAAACTTTATTAATTTTGATTAAATGTATTATAAATCTAATATTGTTAGAGTTATCACAAAATCTAGTTTTCATATTATGCTATACGTGTTTGATCCTATAGATGTGGATGTTTTTTCGTATATACTTGGTTAAACTTTCAAAATTTTGATTTTGGAAAAACTCAGAACCCGAAGAAATAAAAACGGAGTGGGTATATATAAACAACAACAGCAACAACATTGCAACATAAATATATGTATGTGTGTATTACGATGTGCTGGTGTATGTGGTTGCTCTTCGAAACCATTTTTATCCCTGGAATTGCGTTCCATGTCGTACGGAAGAGGATGGGCTTTGGGATGCATACGACGACGGTGAGTTGTTGTAGCTGCTCCCTCAACTCCGGCGACAGATGTGAGTGAGTGGTTCGCAATTGCAATTTCCTCTTCCTCCTCCTCCTCACTTCGGGAGTGTGCCCCGACCCCAAGCTCGCTCCTTTTCTTCTCTTCTTCTTCTTCCCCCCCAAAAAGAAAATCAAGCAGTTCCCTGAAACCTGCGCCCGTGCTCCCCTCCCTGCTCTGCTCCAGGGCGAGCGCATCTCGGGGGATTTCTGTCTGGACCTCGATTGGATTCGGAAAGGCTGCGGAATTCCGCGTCTGAATCTTGGCGCGGCGAGGTTGGTTTCGGCGGTGGATTCCTTCGATTGGCTTCGGAATTTCGCGCCTCCCCCGGCTGAATCTTGCCGCGGAGGCGAGCTGGTTTCCGCGGTCCGTAGTTCTTGGGCGCGGCTAGGCCGGATGCGAGCGTGAACAAGCCCATGAGGAAGCTCTTCTTCTCCGAGGTGACCTCCTGCAAGGAGACCAGCCTCCAGGCTCCCGCCCGCTCATGGCTGCCGCCGCTCGACAGAGGGAAACTCTCAAAGTTCGCCGCTCACTCCAGCTCCCCCGCCTCTTCCTCCATGTAAGCCTTCAATTTCTCTGCAACAAGGCACTACCACTCGGTGCTCCACTCTAGTCTCAGTGTGGATCGGTTGGGTAGTGCCGAGTCTGGTCCTCTTAGTGTGGAGAGCATCAAAGTTCAGTTTTTTTGCTAGCTGGTTTCAAGATTCAAATGTCTCTTCTTATATCTCGGATGCAGAGAGTCTCTGATGAAAATGCCGGAGCCGGCGGTGCTCCCGCACTTCAAGCCGGCCGACTACGTCGATGTGCTGGCCCGGATTCACGAGGAGCTCGAGTGCTGCCCTCCGGACGACAGGTCGTGCCTGTACCTGCTCCAGTTCCAGGTCTTCCGCGGGCTCGGGGAGCACAAGCTGGCGCGGCGGAGCCTCCAGGCCGCGTGGGAGAAGGCGGCCACCGTACACGACAAGCTCATCTTCGGGGCCTGGCTCAAGTACGACAAGAGAGGGGAGCGGCCGATATCCGACCTCCTCGGCTCCTGCGGCAAGTGCTCTCAGGAGTTCAGGCTGCTGGATTTCGTTTCACAGGAGGAGTCGTCACTTGGGAGTAGTTGTTCAAGCTACGACGACGATGACGACGACAACGAGTCCGATGATGAGTTCCAGGGATCTGCGGTGGTTCACCTCCAGATCAGAGATGATTTGATCGCGTGTGATCGGCGGAAGCTTGCAGGGTTGTCTACTCCGTTGTATGCCATGCTTAATGGCGGCTTCAGGGAATCGTATCTTGAGGTCATCGACATGTCACGGAATGGCATATCCCCGATCGGAATGCGAGCAGTTAGGAAATTCAGCCTGTCTGGAAGACTGCCATATCTGTCACCTGAAGCTATTCTGGAAATACTTGATTTTGCTAATAAATTCTGCTGCAAGGGCCTCAAGGATGCCTGCGAGCGAACGCTTGCTTCTTTTGTTTCTTCCAGGCAAGATGCTACAGACTTCATGGAATGTGCTATTGAGCTGGGCTGTTCCGTTCTCGCCGCCTCATGCCTGCAGGTTCTCTTGAATGAACTTCCAGAGTGCTTGAATGATGAGCAAGTGGTTAGGATATTCTCATCCGCGAATAAGCAACAGAGGTCCACTATGGCTGGTAATGCATCTTTCTCTCTCTATTGCCTTCTTAGTGAAGTCTCCATGAGCATCGGCGCAACATCGGATGTCACCATAAGCTTCTTGGAGAAGCTGGTGGACTCAGCATCAGATTCTAGACAGAAGCAGTTGGCCCTGCATCAACTGGCTTGCATGAGGCTGCTAAGGAAAGACCACACTGAAGCCGAGCGTCTCTTCAGTGCTGCCTTTACAGCAGGACATCTCTACTCGGTAGTCGGCTTGGCTAGATTGGCCTCTCTCAGGAGCAATAAGCATTTTTCTCTCAAGTTGCTCGACTCTGTCATGTCATCCCGCTGGCCTCTTGGGTGGATGTATCAAGAGAGAGCACTATATTTGGATGGTGATAGCAAGTTGGAAAATCTCAACAAGGCTACCGAGTTGGATCCTACCCTCACATATCCCTACATGGTTCGAGCCGCATCTTTGATGAAAAGGCAAAGTGTTGAAGCTGCCCTCGTGGAGATTAACCGGATCCTGGGATTTAAGCTGGTTCTGGAATGCTTAGAGCTGAGGTTCTGTTGCTACCTTGCTCTTGAGGATTACAGAGCTGCCTTGTGTGATGTACAGGCGATCCTTACGCTTGCTCCAGATTATCGCATGATTGGTGGTCGAGTGGCTGCGAAGCAGCTGCGTATGCTTGTGATGGAGAATGTTGAACAATGGACAGCTGCAGATTGCTGGATGCAGCTGCACGATCGGTGGTCCTCCGTGGATGATATAGGATCCCTCTCGGTCATATATCAAATGCTGGAGTCAGATGCTGCTAAAGGAGTTCTCTACTTCAGGCAGTCTTTGCTACTTCTCAGGTATTTTTTAATGAAAACTTCTCAGGTAACTTAACTATTCTATGTTGTTGCAGGTTTATTTCAGTTCGATAGTCCATCAGTAAGTGGCATTCTTGCACCTACTAGTGTGAGGTTACATATGGAATGCTAATTTGGCTGATTACTGATCAGCATTGTTGCACATGTCTCCTTTGATAAATTACATGATGATATTTTTTAAAATAATATCTTGTGATTAATGCAATTCTGCCTTGTTTTTACCAGATTAAATTGTCCTGAGGCAGCAATGCGCAGCTTGCAGCTTGCTCGAGAGCATGCAGCAAGCCAACATGAACGGCTTGTTTATGAAGGATGGATACTATATGATACTGGCCACTGCGAGGAAGGATTGCAGAAAGCGGAAGCATCCATTGCAATACAGAGATCATTTGAGGCATTCTTTCTAAAAGCTTATGCTTTGGCTGATTCAAGTCTTGAGCCATCAACCTCAGCAACCGTTGTATCGCTTCTTGAAGATGCATTACGTTGTCCCTCGGATAGACTTAGAAAGGGTCAGGTAATAATTTTATTGTCCACACCTCTTTCTCAGTTCTACTTAGCTAAACAGGCCATGCATGATAAGGAGTTGATGTCATGTTTCTTAGTAGAGAGCTAAGTGATCTCATACCAAAAATAGGTATGTAGGTATGTACTATATACTCCCTCTGTACCAATATGTGAGATGTTTTGGCAAGCTAATTTTACTTGTCAAAGTATCTTATAGAATAGGACAGAGGAACTAGCAAACAAGCGTTATTGTCTTGGCCTATTGGCAAATTATGAAGTGGAACTTTGTTGACTTTTCTTGTATTCTTGCTATTGTTTTCATTGTATGCATGTGCATTTCTTTACCTGTCAAATGTATAGGTTGCTCTTTATGGCTTAGATCAGGTGTTGCTATATAAGTGTATACCTCGTGTTCAGATGTTAAGATGTCATATTCGTTGTTGCATTTAGTAATTGGAATGGTGCCCTCACTATTAAAAAATGGTTGTCCTGGTGCTCCTAACATGCAAGTATGGACACCATACACAGGGTGATGAGAACTGCCATTTTACCACATGGATGAGTATTGGGCTGCCTCACCAGAAAAATCGTCACTTTTGTAGTCATATTAGCGACGTGAAAACTGTTTGCGCATCACTCCATCAACTAAGTTACTAAATTGAGAACTATTTCTTTAGCACCTTGATTCAAGTTTATATATAGATTAATCTGTGCATTTCTGCCCTGAAATGCTGTGCATCTAACACATGGATCTTGTAGGCTTTGAACAACCTTGGGAGTGTTTATGTGGACTGCGGGAAGCTAGAGCTGGCAGCTGAATGCTACATCAATGCCCTAACGATTGGCCACACGAGAGCTCATCAAGGTCTCGCGAGGGTCCATTTCCTTAGGAACAACAGAACCGGTGCATTCGAGGAAATGACAAAGCTAATTGAGAAGGCCAGGAGCAATGCATCAGCATACGAAAAGAGGTCCGAGTACTGCGACCGGGATCTAACTAGAGCTGATCTGCAGATGGTCACCAAACTTGACCCCCTGCGAGTCTACCCCTACAGATACCGTGCTGCTGGTAAGCCCCTCTTCCTGCCTAGCATGTCTAGCTTTTTGAGTGACAAAGAGAAGATACAGTTTGAAGGAGAATATCCAATTCTGGTGGCAGTAGTTCAATTTTGGTAATGGCTGTAGTTCATCTGTGACCAACACCTAGATTGGGTTGACTAACCAACCACCGGCCCCTAACATGAGCTGGTAGGAAGTCAATGTTGCCTAGCACATATTAGGATATTATTTTATGCTCAACTTGGTCATCAGTTGGTGTAACAAACCTATTATATTTCCTGATCTAGGCCATCTGTTTAATCAATGCCTGATGTTTGGTCCTCTTCAGTTCTGATGGACAACCACAAGGAGAAAGATGCCATCTCGGAGCTGAGCAAAGCAATCGCCTTCAAGGCGGACCTGAACCTGCTCCACCTGCGCGCGGCCTTCCACGAGCATGTTGGCGATATCTCGGGAGCCCTTCGGGACTGCCGCGCGGCGCTGTCGGTTGACCCCAACCACCAGGAGATGCTTGAGCTTCACCACCGGGTGAACAGCCAGGAACCTTGAGGAGCCTGTCGTTGTACATACATACAGGAGGTGCTCCCGTGTATAGCAAAGTGTGTGTTTTGTACCCATACACAGCAAACAATCAGATCACGGTGTGAGGAGATAGTAGGCAAGGCATTTAGGTCCCCAGACACCCCCAGAACCACCATTCCTTGTGTCTTGTAGTTAGATAGAGATATGTGATGTCCTTTCGTAAATTATTCTGTGATTAATTGTATCCCTTTATCCATCCATGCATGTGCCCCAACCCACAAGTGTAGAGGAAATGGAAAAAGAAATGGAGAAATGCTACTTTTTTTTACATGCAAGTGCTACTTTCTGGTCCTATACTGTTTGAACATTTGGTTGCGGTCTACTATATAAAATGAATATTTAGGGTGTGGGTTAGAATGATCTTTGTTTAAATGGCCACCAGTCAGAATCTATCTGGCCAGACAGCCCAAGATTGGACTGAAGAGTGAGGCTATGCGGAAGTAAATGATGAATCTGCAAGTGTGATTCAGGGGGAAAGTAAAGCAGCAGGTTTTTATTCCCCGTAATGTTTATTTATCTATACAAGGCATCCTGCTGCTGTTAGCACATGTGATCTTCCATGATCTTATTTTGTTCTTAGCAACAAGATGTTTGATGTGTGCATGCACATCTCAGATGGCAAAGAGCTCTGGGAGGCACTGAACGCTAAGTTCGGTGTAGCAGATGCTGGCAGTGAACTGTACATCATGGAGAATTTTCATGACTTCAGGATAGCTAACAACCGTTCTGTAGTCGAACAAGCTCATGAGATACAGTGCATTGCGAAGGAGCTTGAGCATGCTAAGTGTGCCTTACCTGACAAGTTTGTGGCCGGGTGCATTATTGCAAAGTTGCATTCTTCATGGAGTAACTTCGCCACAACTCTCAAACACAAGAGACATGAGATATCGGTTGAAAACCTGATAGCGTCTCTGAAGGGGTTACGGTGCAGAAAACAATAATTTTCTAGCGAACGAAAACCTAACTAGCCAGGATCTATCTATCTAGTACATGTGATAACGGTGGCGGAACGGGTTACATTACCTCCATGTAGACCGATAGCGGGGATTACGCTCCCGCACAAGCGTTGACGATGAAGTCGTACGTAGCCGACCTCGAGGTCGCGGAGAACTTGCCGCGATGTCGGAGTCGATGACGCCGGGGTGTCGACGATGATCTGCGTCGACGGGCGTCGGGCGGAAGAAGGCAGAGCGCCAGCACCGGGGCTGGCGCGCCGGCAGCAGAGGGGGGGAGGCGCGGCGGCTGCAGGGGGCGAGACGACGTCGCCCAAGCTCCTCAATAGAGTAGCCTCCGAGCACTCGCAAACATACGGAGCCTAGCGACAACTCCCGGTCATTCAGATCCAGCTGAAATCGCAGGAGTAGATCTTATCTGGAATCCCGCAGAGCAACGGCGCTCTGCGGTATGGCTTAGCTGGAGAGAGACCCCCTTCCTCAGCTCGGCGCGGCTCCAACTTGAGAACCACGGGATCGAGAGAGAAATTGGGAATTAACTGAATTTCCTATGAATTAAATCAATTAATATGCCTTGCTATATAAAGGGGGAAGGGGTGTGCCAACCCCCTTGGCTCCCCCATGTGGGACTAAAGGAAGAGAGGGGAGGGGGGTTCGGCCGACCCCCCTTGGGCCTCTCCCTCTTCTAGTCCAATTCGGACTAGGGGGGGAAGGCCCCCTTGCTTGGTGCGCCACCCCCTCATGGGCCCTCTTTGGGCCCATTTAGGTGGGAGCCCCCTTTTTCCTTTATTTAATTAATATTAAATTAATATAAAAAACCCATTAATTCATAATTAATATATTTATATATAATTCAATATCCCATGACTCCGAAACTATTTCGGAACCACCCGAACAACTTTCGGACATTCTCGGAACCCTTCCACAGCTCCCCGGAACTCCTTCCGGACCACCGGAACTCTTTCCGGATCATTTCTTTCTCTCCAATAAAAACCTATAAAATTCCAGAACCTATCTCATAGCGTCGCTAAGACCTTAAGTTTGTTACGCTACGGTTCGGGAACACTCCAGACATGGTCGAGACACTCCGCTCACCAATGATCGTCAGGGATACCTGGAAATATATGACGACCCCTGTGCATTCCACGAATATCGTCGTTGAACCATAAGTATGATATTCATTCCCTTTGTCTCTGCGATACTACCTTGTCCGAAATATCGTAGACACACCGATGCCTTTGCTGTATCTCGTTACCGACGAAGGTTATTAACTCGTCTGCGATATTACATCTCCATGACCTAGTCATAAGTTGCGCAGCTATATAGATGCAATATCACCGAGTGGGCCCAGAGTATCTTTCCATTACAAGAATGAACAAATCCCGCTCTTGATCCTTACGTCTCGATGCTCTTTCGGAATACCCAAGATGGACACCGTTATTGTCATGCTATATAAGACACAACGTTTGATGCTCTCAAAGCACTCCTACGAAGCAACAACAAGTACGGTCTCACGGTCTAAGGAATAAGCTATCATACTAACATCTATTGCAAATGACAAACATCGTAATACGATCTTATTGCAATACTTTGCGTATGTCCATCACCTTATTCTATTAACAAGATGACCCCATTGTCAACCGACGTCATTGTCCTTGATCGGGAATCTCGATCAACTGTTGCCCAATGGACTAGCTCATATAGAGGCTTGCTAGGGACCTGGTTGTCTATGTATCACACGTGTATTAATAATTCCGATTAATACAGTTATAGCATAATACATAAACCTATTATAAACTTATGAGATACTGCAATAAATACTACTTATTTATTTGCCTCTAGGGCATATCTCCTTCAGTCTCCCACTTGCACTAGAGTACAAATAAACCAGCTGCATTTTACTTCATCAGAATCCCTTATCAAATAAGAATCATTTGATAATACTTGCTTGTGGAAAAGTGTTACTGCACAATCCATGATTGTACATGCTTTTGCGATTCACGGATATTAACTTGCTTGATATCACCATGTTGTTTAACAACATATATGCAAATACCGTAACTAAGTGAGACTTCTGATTCCCAGCGCTTACTCTGATTATACTAACCAGATAACTGCCCTGAAAAACACACTCAGCCATGCAGAGCCCCTTGTAACAATTACAAACTCGCGATATCTACATACTTTCGCAGCAATGTAGAAAACTTGACATTCAAATGTCAATCCCTCAACTAACGCACTTCTACTTCCAGTAAATTCCAAATTTACTTTCATAACTGCTCTTATTCCAAGAACATCGGTTATATTTCATCGAGCAGATAATATGGTTTCTGTATGATGTCTAATATTACATAATAGACCCACATGTCATACAACCATTACTTTCATACATCATTATTCTTAATGATCAATTGGATTTCAAAGGACCATCCTTTTGATTCTAATCTGACTCCTCAGATCTAATCCAAAACAACTCGAATAACTATTTTAAAAATCCCGTTCTATTTCAAAATAGACACTGACCTTCAAATAGTTTCACAACTTCATCCTATTCTATTGGTACAGTTTCACAATGTGTTAACTACACAAGGTGAATTCGACTCCCACTCAAATTATGTCTCCACATATTTGATAACACGAGCTCCCACTCAAAAACATGTTATCCACATATTTGAGTTCCTAAGCTCCCACTCAAAAATATGTTCTTCACATATTTCTCCTGAGTGAACTAACTATGACTCCCACTTAAATCGACATCTTAGTTAAACCAAAATCATTGATCTACTATCAATTCGAATTTAATACAAACTACAGTATTACATTAATACAAATCCCTCAGACTTCAAGCATGTCTACATAAATGTAGTCAACAAATTTGATCTTGTGCAAGACACATTTCTTGACAAGACATGCTATGCGTCTTTCTTATAGTCACATTTATCATATAACACCTTATATGACGATTAAACAATCTTATTCCTCTAATAAGAATTGCAGCAACAATTACTCCCTTAATCCTTTTAAATGTAACTTGGATTTCCAGGCTGAAGAGCCTTTGTTCGTATTCCGATACTTTCTCAACTTTCTTTGTAGTCATAAGGTGCACCTTGATCTGTCAACAAGATCTGAAATACTTAATACAGTGTTGTGACCCGACAGCAATATTAAATGTATCAGCACTTTATTCAGAAGTTTCTTTCATGAAAATATTGTGATCTTTATGAAGAGGATTGCAAGCAGAAAACTATTTTCTAGTCTCCCTCACTCTTAATCACCAAATTTTCATTAGCAGACATATACTCTTTGGAACATCTTCCAACATAAGTCTGACACTTTATTCCAAACTTCTAATTTCAATCCATAAACCATAATTCGAAAAGTCATCTTTTCTCGGAACTACATAGACAACAAACTGAACTTTGTTTCTATTTGGTTTTGGAACACACTCTCATTTAATGCGAGCAATCTACAAAGAACCACTCATGTATATTCCGAATTATCGCATAATCATATACATGTCGACACTACTGTCGATCCTACGAATTCTCGTTGAGAAAAAAAAATCTATTTCCTAAAGTGGACATCGACTATAATGTTTCGAACGTATTAGGAGATTCTAAGACTGATTCTGACATGCCACACTTTAAAATAGAGCATGATTATAATTCCCCACATATCACTATATGCGACATTATAATTTTGTGAAGCAAATTTCCACAAGTCTCTTGTGTTGAAAACATAATTCAAAAATACTGTCCTTTGATCGAATTTTGTGAATACAATGTTCACTAATCTTTCTTCTGAAAAACCCCATTTGATCTATTATCAAATTAATCTCAGACTCCACAATTTATCGGGCAAATACTCCTACTTGCCAAAATCATGGAGGATTTCGGATCAAACAATAAACACCATTAATTAATCATTTAAAAATGATACTCAATTAATTTCCGTTAGTATTGCAACTTCAATACTTGATTTCAAACTTAATCAACTCGGCACTCGAAATACTTAAATGGACCAAAGACATCCATTACTTCTTTCATTGCTTTTATGACTAAACTCGACGGTGTTTATTCTAGCAATAGAACCTTTGTTCATGGGACAAGATATTTTATCATATCTATAATTATGAATACTTATCATACAATTAATGTAACTGAGATGTGGAAACTTTATTCATAAGATAAAACAACTGACTTGTTCCATAACATAAAACAACTGATCTTGTCTTATTACATGAATAACTTTGTCTTGCAACAATCAAGACACACACACTCGCTCACTATTACAAAAGATCGTATCAAAACTATTAATGATAACTATGATAACTTGAGGACGTGAACACCAAAAGGCCATCAACTCCTTGACTACCAGCTTCAGCGTCTGGTCACATCAAACTGCGCCGCATATACGTGATAATCAGGACCTGTTTCACAAACAGAGCAATTATCAAAATTTCATCATATTCCATGGGCGAATTCATAATTCTGCATATATCAAATATATACCTGTAGCATCGAAGATCTCTCCTTCGATGGAATCAACCTTCAGAGACTGGAACTCACGTATGAATACGTAGAAGTTCATATCGTCGGCTTTCAAAATGTACTTACGTACATGCTTCTCATAGCTAGGAGGTAGAGATATCAGGACAGTCCGAATGGCGCAAGAATCCGCCATCCAGTAATCGAAGACCATCGTCAGCTGGAAGTAGATGTCATACAATCTCTTCAAATGTGTCTTCAGACAGGTATGCTCCTCCATGTGAATGGTCTGGAACATTCTAAGCTGCCTGAACTGCTCACGCTTTAATTCATCCCCGAAGTGCGTCTTTATCGCATCCATCATGACGCTTGGCTCCTTGCGTCGAAACATCTCTTTCAACTCGGGTGCCAGGCATACGGTCATGGTGATCTCCACTTCAATGAATATGTCTCGACGCCTACGGAAATCATCTTCCTCCTCCTCGCTAGCAGAATCTCCTGGTCCTTCTCCTACCGGTTCATCGAGAACATATAGAATGTTGTTGTGTTCGAGAATGTTTCTAAAACCCCTGTACCACCTGATGATGTTGGATCCGTCGGCTTCTAATGTAGCATCCGGGCTCTTGAGGAAGTAACCGAAGTATAGTTGCGTGGTCAACAGATGTGATCGCAAAAGAGGTAAGGTTAAGTTTATAATATGTAGGTGAGTTTTAGTCCTATAATCTTATTATCAAAAACACACCTCACCAAGATTATTATCCCTAAAATAATAATGGCGATTACACGACCCTCATCCACCATACTACCCCCGATCATCACGGCCGGCAGCACAGCTTCAAAGGTGGACATAAAATGTCGATCATAACAACTCTATGACTCGTGCTCGATCTTTCGATCTTCCCGTGTTCCGAGGCCATACCTCTGAGTATGCTAGGCTCGCCAATCAAACCTCGAAGACCTGCGTGTGCAACATGGCTTACACCCACTGTATGCGAACGACGAGATGTGTGACACCCGATCATCACGGCCTGCCTCATAACGTAGAACTTTCTTGGTGGTGCGCAACGAGGGAGAACACAATTTTGGTATTTGTTAGGGATCATCCTATTTATGACGCTACCGTTGTATATCTAGCATATAAGCAATCAATAGGATGCACACACAACAGCACATAATAATGATGCAATGAAGTGCGATGTGACATGGTCGATGCGCCTGGACCTTCATGGCGCCATGTGCCCGGCCCCCGACGCCCTGGCATGGCTCCGAGTCTACAGAGCCCTCCATTGCCTCCGACAGTACGAGTAATATCAAAACTTACCGTAACCATGTCACATAAAATAACGCCTCTGCAAAACAAAGTTAGACGCCTCTAGCTTTATTTAGTTTTGCAAGTTTTACGTGGCAAATAGGCTTATCCGTAAGAGAATCGCTTCCCTACCTACGAACTTTGTACCACAACGTCAATCGTATAATTGCATGTTTAAGCATCCCTTTCAGGCCCTCCATTGAAAATGCTTTGCCGACTAGAGAGAGAGAAACAGGCACCCGCCAGCCACAGATACGGTGCAAGCCGTATGTCAGTAGTGGAACCAGTCTCGCGTAAGCGTACACGTAAAGTCGGTCCGGGCCGCTTCATCAACTCAATACCGAAGGCATCGCAAGTGCACGCTAGAGGGTAGCAAATATAAGAAAGACGCCCTCATTCAACATGAGTTCTAACCGTACCAGCAGTACTACGCATAGATCGGCTCTGATACCACTGAAGGGGTTACGGTGCAGAAAACAATAATTTTCTAGCGAACGAAACCCTAACTAGTCAGGATCTATCTATCTAGTACATGTGATAACAGTGGCGGAACGGGTTACATTACCTCCATGTAGACCGATAGCGGGGATTACGCTCCCGCACAAGCGTTGACGATGAAGTCGTACGTAGCCGACCTCGAGGTCGCGGAGAACTTGCCGCGATGTCGGAGTCGATGACGCCGGGGTGTCGACGATGATTTGCGTCGACGGGCGTCGGGCGGAAGAAGGCAGAGCGCCAGCACCGGGGCTGGCGCGCCGGCAGCAGAGGGGGGGAGGCGCGGCGGCTGCAGGGGGCGAGACGACGTCGCCCAAGCTCCTCAATAGAGTAGCCTCCGAGCACTCGCAAACATACGGAGCCTAGCGACAACTCCCGGTCATTCAGATCCAGCTGAAATCGCAGGAGTAGATCTTATCTGGAATCCCGCAGAGCAACGGCGCTCTGCGGTATGGCTTAGGTGGAGAGAGACCCCCTTCCTCAGCTCGGCGCGGCTCCAACTTGGGAACCAAGGGATCGAGAGAGAAATTGGGAATTAACTGAATTTTCTATGAATTAAATCAATTAATATGCCTTGCTATATAAAGGGGGAAGGGGTGTGCCAACCCCCTTGGCTCCCCCATGTGGGACTAAAGGAAGAGAGGGGAGGGGGGGTTCGGCCGAACCCCCTTGGGCCTCTCCCTCTTCTAGTCCAATTCGGACTAGGGGGGGGAAGGCCCCCTTGCTTGGTGCGCCACCCCCTCATGGGCCCTCTTTGGGCCCATTTAGGTGGGAGCCCCCTTTTTCCTTTATTTAATTAATATTAAATTAATATAAAAAACCCATTAATTCATAATTAATATATTTATATATAATTCAATATCCCATGACTCCGAAACTATTTCGGAACCACCCGAACAACTTTCGGACATTCTCGGAACCCTTCCACAGCTCCCCGGAACTCCTTCCGGACCACCGGAACTCTTTCCGGATCATTTCTTTCTCTCCAATAAAAACCTATAAAATTCCAGAACCTATCTCATAGCGTCGCTAAGACCTTAAGTTTGTTACGCTACGGTTCGGGAACACTCCAGACATGGTCGAGACACTCCGCTCACCAATGATCGTCAGGGATACCTGGAAATATATGACGACCCCTGTGCATTCCACGAATATCGTCGTTGAACCATAAGTATGATATTCATTCCCTTTGTCTCTGCGATACTACCTTGTCCGAAATATGATCGTAGACACACCGATGCCTTTGCTGTATCTCGTTACCGACGAAGGTTATTAACTCGTCTGCGATATTACATCTCCATGACCTAGTCATAAGCTGCGCAGCTATATAGATACAATATCACCGAGTGGGCCCAGAGTATCTTTCCATTACAAAAATGAACAAATCCCGCTCTTGATCCTTACGTCTCGATGCTCTTTCGGAATACCCAAGATGGACACCGTTATTGTCATGCTATATAAGACACAACGTTTGATGCTCTCAAAGCACACCTACGAAGCAACAATAAGTACGGTCTCACGGTGTAAGGAATAAGCTATCATACTAACATCTATTGCAAATGACAAACATCATAATACGATCTTATTGCAATACTTTGCGTATGTCCATCACCTTATTCTATTAACAAGATGACCCCATTGTCAACCGACGTCATTGTCCTTGATCGGGAATCTCGATCAACTGTTGCCCAATGGACTAGCTCATATAGAGGCTTGCTAGGGACCTGGTTGTCTATGTATCACACGTGTATTAATAATTCCGATTAATACAGTTATAGCATAATACATAAACCTATTATAAACTTATGAGATACTGCAATAAATACTACTTATTTATTTGCCTCTAGGGCATATCTCCTTCAGTCTCTTGATGTTGAGGAGAAGGCTCGGGCTAAGGACACTACTGAGAGAGTTGGTGAAGGTCAGTCTAGCGCCAACATGGTGCAGAAGAACCATAACCACGGCAAGAACAAAGGAAAGAACAAGCCTGCTTTCAATGTACCTGCCAAGACTAATTCTTTCAAGAAGAAGAAGAAGATGATGAACAAGTCTGGGCTAGGTTGCTATACCTGTGGAGAGCTCGGTCACTTCTCTGTGGACTGCCCAGATCGTGCAGACAGGAAAGGGAAAAAGGCCAAGACTGTCAATGTCGTGACCGCTAGCAATACTGATGGGTATGGTAATTTACCATTTGTGCTTTCAGTATTTCATTCTCCATGTTGGTGGATTGATACGGGTGCTAACGTTCATGTATGCGCTGACATCTCTTTGTTCACTTCTTATCAGGTCGCTCGGGATTCTTCCGTCCTAATGGGGAATGGATCACATGCTACTGTTCGTGGTGTTGGCACGGTAGATCTGAAGTTTACTTCGGGGAAGATCGTGCAGCTGAGGAACGTGCAGCATGTCCCTACTATGAACAAGAATCTCGTTAGCGGTTCCCTTCTATGCAGAGATGGGTTTAAGTTAGTCTTGGAGTCCAATAAAGTTGTAGTGTCAAAGTTTGGACAATTCATTGGTAAAGGTTATGAGTGCGGAGGCTTGTTCCGTTTTTCACTTTCAGATTTCTGTAATAAATCAGTAAACCATATTTGTGGCGGTGTTTCCGATGATACCAGTGTTTGGCATTCTCGTTTATGTCACATTAATTTTGGTTTGATGTCTCAGTTGTCTAGTATGAGTTTAATTCTGAATTTCACTATTGCCAAAGGTTCCAAGTGCCATAGTTGTGTGCAATCAAAGCAACCTCGAAAGCCTCACAAGGCAGCCGAGGAGAGACACTTAGCACCCCTAGAACTCGTACATTCGGATCTGTGTGAGATGAATGACGTGTTGACAAAAGGTGGAAAGAAATATTTCATGACTTTAATTGATGATGCTACTAGGTTCTGTTATATATATTTGTTGCAAACTAAAGATGAAGCTTTAGACTACTTTAAAATTTACAAAGCTGAAGTAGAAAATCAACTGGAGAGAAAGATCAAACGTCTTAGGTCGGATCGTGGTGGCGAGTATTTCTCCAAAATATTTGATGTATTCTGTGAGGAACATGGCATTATTCATGAGAGGACGCCTCCCTATTCTCCCCAATCAAACGGGGTTGTCGAGAGGAAAAACCGCACGCTGACCGACTTGGTGAACGCCATGTTGGACACTGCTGGTTTATCTAAGGCATGGTGGGGGGAGGCTTTATTGACTTCGTGTCATGTCCTGAATAGAGTTCCTAACAAGAATAAAGAGAAGACCCCTTACGAGGAGTGGTCTGGGAGAAAACCATCACTTTCTTATTTACGCACTTGGGGGTGCTTGGCGAAAGTCAATGTTCCAATTCCTAAGAAACGTAAACTCGGACCAAAGACAGTGGATTGTGTCTTTCTGGGTTATGCTCAGCGGAGCATCGGCTATAGATTTTTAGTAGTTAAATCTGAGGTACCTGATATGCATGCTGATAGTATTATGGAATCTCGTGATGCAATATTTTTTGAGAACATGTTTCCTATGAAGGATATGCATAGCACTGCTAGGATTTCTTCTGAAATATTTACTGAATCTAGTACATCTGTTGATTATTCTGAACAACCACATGTTGAGGAAGTCCTTGAGAAGGATGACAATGAAGCTCCCAAAAGGAGCAACAGATAGAGGATTGAAAAATCCTTTGGTGATGATTTCATTGTGTACCTTGTGGACAATACCCCTACGTCCATTGCAGAGGCATTCACATCTCCTGATGCGGATGACTGGAAAGAAGCTGTCCATAATGAGATGGACTCGATTCTCTCTAATGGAACTTGGGAATTATCTGAACGACCCTACGGTTGCAAACCCGTGGGTTGTAAGTGGGTGTTCAAGAAAAAGCTAAGGCCTGATGGTACTATTGAGAAGTACAAGGCACGGCTTGTAGCCAAGGGTTACACTCAGCGTGAAGGCGAAGATTACTTTGACACCTATTCACCTGTCGCTAGACTGACCACCATTCGTGTACTACTTTCCATGGCTGCCTCCTATGGTCTGATCGTTCATCAAATGGACGTAAAGACAGCTTTCCTTAACGGAGAGTTGGAAGAGGAAATCTATATGGATCAGCCCGATGGGTTTGTAGTAAAAGGTGAAGAGAGAAAGGTGTGCAAATTGTTAAAATCTTTGTATGGGCTGAAGCAAGCACCTAAGCAATGGCATGAGAAGTTTGACAGAACGTTAACGTCTGCAGGCTTTGCCATTAATGAGGCTGATAGGTGTGTGTATTATCGCCATGGTGGGGGCGATAGTGTCATATTATGCTTGTATGTTGACGACATACTAATTTTCGGTACAAGCATGATAGTGATAAATGAGGTCAAGTCTTTCTTGTCAAAGAGCTTTGATATGAAAGATCTGGGACAAGCTGATGTGATTCTGAACATCAAGCTGATTAGGGATGAGAGTGGGATTACGTTAACGCAATCACACTATGTTGAGAAGGTCTTGAGCCGATTCAGCTTTATAGACAGCAAGCCTTCTCCAACACCCTATGATCCCAGCGTGACACTCAGAAAGAACAAGAAAGAGACGAGAGATCAATTAAGATACTCTCAAGTGGTCGGTTCACTCATGTACCTTGCGAGCGCGACGAGACCTGATATCTCTTTTGCTGTGAGCAAATTGAGCAGGTTCATGTCTAACCCGGGTACTGATCATTGGCATGCACTTGAAAGGGTCATGCGCTATCTGAACGGTACAATGAGTTACGGGATTCACTATTCAGGGCACCCTGCTGTGTTTGAGGGATATTGTGATTCGAACTGGATATCAGATGTTGATGAGCTCTACGCCTGACGTGGGGCTACCTTGCGGGTAGCCCACGATGAGGCTACCTGGGCCGCGCCAAGGATGGAAAGGCCCGCAGAAGGCCCACTCGGGGTATCTCATATCCTAGTCCAACTCGGTTAGGACTTGTAACCTACCGTATCTGTACCAACCACCCGAGACCTGGCTGCCTATAAAGCCAGGAGGGTTGCCCGTCCTAGAGGACACGCTAAGAACCACAAACCCTAGCGAGATCGCAATCTCGCCATTGTAATCGCTACTCGCATCAATAACCAGACAAGCAGGAGTAGGGTGTTATCCTCCGGGAGCCTGAACCTGGGTAAACCTCGCTTGTCAGCCGTCGTGATCACCTTGCACTCTCCTCTCTCCCCATCAATCAACCCGGGGTGCACAACCCTGGGACTTGTCGAGTTAGCACCTCGCCAATTGGCGCCGTCTGTGGGAAGTCAAACAAGTGCTAGGATCATGGTCACGCCGGCTCCATCCGCAATGAAGATCGGCGCACCCGCCATCAGGGAGTCGATCCGATTCGGCTCCTTCGAGTACGTCATCCACTCGTCAGCTCATCAATCGGTGTACGCCGATCTGGACAAAGGTATACACATCACCTTCGGCTCCATATTCTGTTGCATCGATAGCCGTGGCATGCTCAGGTCTACGACTACGGCGTTACGCGCGGCGGCGTCATCAAAATCGCCGACCACCGCGCCCGCTGGACCCACGAAGATCGCATCTGCCGCACCCGCGGAGATCGCGACCGCTGGACCCGCGAAGATCGCATCTGCCGCACTCGCGGAGATCGCGACCGCCGGACCCGCGAAGATCGCATCTGCCGCACCCGCAAGGTTTGCGCCAGCCATACCCGCGAAGAGGACATCTACGTCGACAATCTCGGCAACGACCACGCGAATCGAGTCTACTACCCCAACCTCGATCGCGCGGTCAATCAAGTCAAGACCCACCTCCACCGTCGCGCCCGCACGTGCGACCGGGGGCCCGCGTCCGACATCCACGTCGCGCGCGCCCTCATCTTCGTGGAAGTCCCAGGTCTACCCCAAGCCACTCGCACTCGCCCCGTCGAGTGCGGGCACATGGACAATCGCATAGAGACGCGACAGCGGGTACGCCGCGCGCCACGTTGCGGCAAATTTTCGACCCCGAGCAAGAAGCGGGTGACATAAGTAGCAGCGGCAGCACCAACTCTCCAATCCATGCCTACCCCAAGCAGGTCTTCATGGCCGGCACAGCGCCGCATGACGACGAAGACGAACCCGCATACCCACTGGAGGTGGACATGCCGGACCAGACGAAACTTGTCATCACGCGTGATATGGCGATCCAAGCCATGAAGCATGTGGACGAGGGCACGTTCCCGCCACCCAACGCACCTCGAGACGATCACCTGGCGGTCCAGTACTTGCTACGCAAGGAAGGCGAACGAATTCGCGCCGAAAAGGCCGAACTTCTCAGGCGCAAAAGGGACGCGGATGCGTCGAGTGCCAGGCGAGCTGCTCTCTCCTTCACATCCTCCACAGAGGTGAATCAGGGAGCACGGCGAACCAGAGCCCGTGTCCCCCACATGGGAGAAGCTGATCGAACAAGGCTCACCCGCAACCTCGACTCGTCCTTCGTCACCGAAGACGAGAATGGGACACCCGTCCCGAAGACGGCGAATGCCGCCCTGATATCAGTCGAGACATACCTCCGGCTCACGCAGCCACCGGAGGGTGACGTGCGCTCCCTCCTCCACAAGCAACAAATTGCCTCCATAAGGGCAATCGAAGAAGCTCTAGCGGCCAAGGGGCCAGGTAATCAAGCTCACGAACCAACGACGTCGGACATCCCGGCGGCGCAGCGACAGCCAGTCAAGGACCTTCGAGACGTCCTAACACAGAAGACGGTGGACCGTAACCGCAAGGAGCGTTCGGCTAACGCAGCACAGGCGGACGACCATACCAACCGCGACTTCGAACCATGTGGTGCGGCATGCTTCGGTTTCAACATCCGCGACACCCGTATGCCTAAAGGCTTCAAGTTGACGGCCGGCACACCAAAGTACGACGGGAAGCAAGACCCGAAGCTATGGCTCGAGGACTACCTTATTGCTTGCACCTGCCAAGGCGGAACATCGACCACGGCAATGCAGTACATCCAGCTCATGCTGACAGACTCTACACGCGGGTGGCTCACAAGCCAACCCAAAGATTCTTTTCGAACGTGGGAGGAGTTCCAGGACAACTTCATCAAAAGTTTCTCGGGAACATTCGCCAGACCAACGACCTATATCGAGTTGCAGGCCTGCAAGCAAGGGAAGGACGAGTCGCTCCGAACTTACATCCAGAGGTGGACACTCCTCCGCAATACCATGGAACCCGTATCAGAGGACAGGGTGATGGACGCCTTCATGCATGGCGTTGCTCGCCGCGACCTCCGGGAGGAATTTGGTAGGCTCCAGCCGAAGACCACAATAGTGTTAATGAAGACAGCCAACCAATGGGCTGAAGGAGAGGACTACGTCCACGAAACTTCTCCCAAAAAGGAAGGCGAAACAAGCAACTGGCGCGAGTCACGTCAGAAGAGGAAGGCACGTTACACGCACGACTCAATCGAGTTAGTAGCGGCGGGTTATGAAACCCCCCGCGAGGTCAAGCGTGAGGGCAGCAGACAGCACGAGCAAAGTCGACAGCCCAGCTCGAGTCAGTACAACCGCGGCAGCAGCAGCATCGACCACATCGATGGAAGTCAGAAGCGCGAGTGGAAGCGCCCGTTAACCCCGGCAGAGGAACTGATGCAACCATGTAAGCATCACTCGTTCCGCAACCCGGCAACAGGAAAGTGGGGTTCAAACCACCTGTTGAAAGATTGCCGCAAAGCAAGGAAGATCTACCATGCCATGCAGCAAATCATCGCCCCGGTGCATGCCATTCAAGCGGCACCGCAGCTAGCCATCCAGGCAGCACCCGCAAACAACAATCAAGTGCAGGCGGCAGGAGCGTTCCCCCAGCCGCAGCAGCAGCAACAAGGTCCGTCGGCAGCAGCCGACGCGTACCCAGCCGCACGAGGACAGTTGAACATGATCCAGAAGGGACCCCCGTCGAACAGGAGGCAGAAAATCATCACACGCCAAGTACTTCAAGCCATCAACAGCCCGCGCGCGGTACCAGACTACCTGCGCGGGTCGGAGACACCAATCACATTTTCCAGGGCAGATCACCCAGCGGAGGTAGTCCGACCAGGGCACGCCGCACTCGTGATTGAGGCTTTGATCGGCGACTACAGCCTGAAGAAGGTGTTCCTGGACGGGGGCAGCGGCATCAACATCATATTCGCCGATACCCTCAGGCGAATGAACAGGTCGACAGAGAAATTGCCGGAATCGGAGACCACCTTCCACGGCATAGTACCAGGGCAAGCAATCACGCCGATGGGAACAATCACACTCGACGTCATCCTCGGTACACCCGAACACTTCAGGAAGGAGTCGATAGACTTTGAGGTCGTCGACTGGAAGTCACAATACCACGCCATCCTAGGACGCCCAAGCTTTGCCAGGTTCATGGCGGTACCCCACTACGCCTACCTGATGATAAAGCTACCCGGGCCAAAAGGAGTAATCACCGTCCGCGGTGACTTTGGGCTCTCCAACAGCTGCGACCGCGAGTTTGCCAAAATCTCCGAGTCCTTCGGCCTCGAAGAGCGGTTCAAAGCCATATCAGCCGACAACGACAAAACCATCTTCCCGGCTCGCAAGAAGCCCGCCAAGGACTCAGCGTTCAACACGAATGACGACACTGTCACCCACCAAGTCCATCCGATTGACAGCGGAAAGACAGTCAAGGTCTCATCAAGCCTGACACCCGCATAGGAAAGCGCGCTCGTCGAGTTCCTACGTGAGAACTGGAAAATCTTCGCATGGCAACCTTCTGACATGCCGGGGATACCCAGGGAACTCGCCGAGCACTCTCTGAAAGTACACAAGGACGCAAGACCTGTCAAGCAATCCATGCGACGCTTTTCGGGGCCCAAACGAGACGCTATCACCATGGAAGTCGACAGATTATTGCACGCCAAGTTCATCCGAGAGATCAAGGACTCGGACTGGGTCGCTAACCCGGTTCTAGTTGAGAAAAAGAAGACAAAGAAACTACGCATGTGCGTGGACTTCACCGCAGTCAACAAATGCTGCCCCAAAGACCACTTCCCGCTCCCGTGGATAGACCAGATCATCGACTCGACTGCAGGTTGCGAACGCCTATCTTTTCTGGACGCCTACTCAGGTTACCAGCAGATCAGGCTGAAGGTCGAGGACGAAGAGAAGACAGCTTTCATCACACCCGACGGCGTTTTCTGCTACCAGACGATGCCGTTCGGGTTAAAGAACGCAGGTGCCACGTACCAGCGGACAATGCAAGCATGCCTCAAGGGGCTAATCGGGCAGATCGTCCAAGTCTACGTCGACGATATCGTCGTCACTACCCGGAAGGAGGATACCCTAGTCGACGATCTACGCAAGGTCTTCGCCGCACTGGACGTGTACCAGATCAAACTCAATCCAGAGAAGTGCGTGTTCGGCGTGCCAGCCGGAGAGCTACTAGGGTACCTTGTATCCGCGAGAGGAATCGAAGCAAATCCCGAGAAGGTGCAGAACATACTCACAATGCCAGCACCAACGAAGCTCAGGGAGGTGCAACGATTAGCCGGCCGAGTCGCAGCTCTTAGCCTGTTCATTAGTAAGTTGGGAGAGAAGGCCTTACCCTTCTACCAACTGATGAAGAAGTCAGACAAGTTCGAGTGGACGCAAGAGGCGCAGGACGCATTCAACCATCTCAAGAAGACACTGACAACCTCTCCGGTTCTCGTGGCACCACTGGAAAACGAGCCGCTCTACCTGTACGTCTCAGCAACAAACAGGGTGGTGAGCACGGTGCTCGTAGTCGAACGCGAAGAGGAAGGGCACAGCCACCCGGTGCAGAGGCCCGTCTACTACCTTAGCGAAGTGCTCACCTTGTCCAAGCAGAATTACCCGCATTACCAGAAGCTGGCATACGGAGTCTTCATGACCTCCAGAAAGGTCGTCCACTACTTCTCCGAGCACCCGATCACGATGGTAAGCTCCTCCGGACTAGCAGACATCCTCACAAATCAGCGCGCGACAGGACGAGTCGCCAAGTGGGTTGTCGAACTAGGACCATGGGGGTTGAAGTATGCTCACCCGAAGTCCATCAAGGCCCAAGTCCTCCCAGAATTCACCACTGAGTGGATAGAAGCCCAGCTACCGAACGTCCCCGACTTGTCCAACGCATGGACAATGTACTTTGATGGCTCCAAGAAATTCAAGTCAGCCGGGGCAGGAGTCGTGCTCATTTCCCCCAAAGGCGACAAGCTCAAGTATGTCTTGCAGATGGACTTCCCGAAGCCGTCCAACAACGAAGCCGAATACGAGGCCCTGATCCACGGCATGCGGATGGCCAAGAACTGCGGCGCCACGCACCTCATGATCTACGGCGACTCCTACCTGGTGGTACAGCAAACCATGAAGTCCTGCGACGCCATCGCTGACAACATGATCGCCTACAGAGACCTCTACAATCGGATGGAAGGAAACTTCGACGGCTGCGAGCTACGCCACATCGGCCGTGAAAGCAACGAGGAAGCCGACGCCCTAGCTAACATGGGCTCGGACAGGGTGCCAGTCCCACCCGGCGTTTTCCTCGAGTGCATCACACAAAGATCCATCAAGACTCAGGGTACAGCAAGCACTGCAACCACAAAAGGCGATGTCAACCCGCCAAGCCAAGACAAGGTCCCCATGGAAGTCATGCTAGTCGAAGCCACATGGACAGGACCATACCTGGCATACATACTGCATCAGAAGCTGCCAGCTGACCCAGTCGAAGCAAAGCGCATCATCAGACGCTCCAAAAGTTTCACCGTCATCAACGGGGAACTCTACAAAAGAAGCATATCAGGAATCCTACAAAGGTGCATAGATCCAGTCGACGGCCAAGCCATCCTACTCGACATTCACGCGGGTACATGCGGACATCACGCAAGCAGCCGGGCACTGGTGGCCAAGGCGCTATGAGCCGGGTTCTATTGGCTCACACCCATGCAGGACGCCGAGGAGCTGGTGAAGAAATGCACAGGGTGCCAGGAATTTGCCAACAAGCCGCACGCCCCAGCATCGGAGCTCAAAACAATACCACTAGCCTGGCCCTTTGCCCAATGGGGCCTGGACATGGTGGGCCCGCTGAAGAAATCCTCACCCGGAGGTCATACCCACCTCCTGGTCGCAGTCGATAAATTCACAAAGTGGATCGAAGCCGTGCCCATCACAAGTTCGACTGCGTCCACAGCGGTCAACTTCATCAGGTCAATCATCTTCAGGTTTGGAGTACCTAACGGGATCATCACCGACAACGGCTCGAACTTCACAGCCGAGGAATTCAAAGACTTCTGCTCAGAGCAGGGGATCAAGCTCAACTACGCGTCGGTCTCGCACCCGCAGTCCAACGGACAAGTAGAGAAGGCCAATGGCTTAGTCTGCAACGGCATCAAGAAGCGACTGCGCGTACCCCTAAAACGCGCAGCGGGCGCATGGGTGGAAGAACTGCCATCAGTCCTCTGGAGTCTGCGAACAACGCCGAATAGATCTACCCAGTACACGCCATTCTTCATGGTGTATGGTGCAGAAGCGGTCCTCCCCTGCGACATCAAGTTCGACGCACCAAGAGTAGTCGCCTACGACGAGTCAGAAGCAGAGGAAGCACTCGAAGACAGCAGAGACGCCCTGGACGAAGCACGCGACATCGCCCTGGCACGATCAGCCGTGTATCAGCAGGACCTGCGTAATTATCATACTCGGAGGCTGCGACCAAGAGCGTTCGTGGCAGGCGACCTGGTTCTTCGACTCAAGCAAAAGAAGGTGCACAAGCTCGCTTCCCCATGGGAGGGCTCGTACATCGTAACAGAAGCAATAGGCAATGGAGCATACCGCCTAAAGGACTCGAAGACAGGAGCGGACTGCAGCAACCCATGGAACGTAGCACAACTCCGCCGGTTCTACGCCTAGTTCAAAGCAAGCATTGTACAAGAAAGTCAGCGCGGCAGGTTTCAGACGCACTCTTTCCCTTACCAGGGTACCTGAGGGGACTGGAAGGTTTTTAATGAGGCGGCCTGTTCGCAAGAATCAATAAAGTGATTTGAAGAAAATCTGTCTCCTTTTTCCCGTCACTCAAGGAGCTCAAAAATCCTAGGCCGCCACTCGAACCACTCGGGGGCTGGCCATACAGGTTGAAATAATAGCTTAGGCCGCTACCCGAACCACTCGGGGGCTGCGCCATACAAGCACGCCAAAAATCCTAGGTCGCCACCCGAACCACTCGGGGGCTGCGCCATACAGGTTGAAATAAAAGCTTAGGCCGCCACCCAACTTACTCGGGGGCTGCGCCACACAAGCACAGAATCAAAAATCCTAGGCCGCCACTCGACCTACTCGGGGGCTGCGCCATACAGGTCAAGTCCAAAATCCTAAGGCGCCACCCGCAACCCACGGGGGCTGCGCCACACAGGTCACACTTGTAACCCTAGGCTACCACTCGACTTACTCGGGGGCTACGCCAAACAGGCTTCAGAAAAACCCTAGGCCACCACTCGACAGACTCGGGGGCTGCGCCATACAGGTCAAGTCCAAAATCCTAGGGCGCCGCCCACCACACACGGGGGCTGCGCCACACAGGTCACACTTGTAATCCTAGGCCGTCACTCGACCTACTCGGGGACTGCGCCAGACAGGAATTATTCAAAATCCTAGGCCACCACTTGAACGACTCGGGGGCTGCGCCGTACAGGTCAAGTTACAAATCCTAAGTCGCCACCTAATAAAATCAGAGACCGCGGCATACAGGTAACACTTGAAAAACCTAGGCCGCTGCTTAGCACACTTGGCAGATGCGCCACACAGGTCGCAAATCGAATCAGGCACCCTCACTTTCGAATAAACAGATCAATTCTCATTACTCGAAAAAGTACTGTAATCTGTTACATTATATTTACACAAGCATACTTGCCCTCTATGGCTAACCCTGTGCATCAGACGACAGCTACTCTAAACTGCAGGTTCAGCCTTTGGCGCATCGAGAGGACCTACAAGCCGCTCGCTCAAGTCCTGAACTTGCCGGATAATCCGGCGCGCAGCCGGCAAGGTCTCGTCGAAGTCGTCGTCACCTGGCAGGCCTTCAAGCACCCGCTAAAGCGGAAGATGTGGCCGGTGCATCCGAACATACGCCAGCGCCGCGTTTGCACCAGCCACAAGCTGAGCGTCGACAACTTCCTTCAGCCCTTCGCCATCGCGGAACCTCTCCAGCAAGGCAGGCAACCCGTTCGGCTGCGCATTATGCGGGAAGTACACGCGGTTGACGTGCCAAAGTGTCTTCCGGCAGCTCTCCAGAAGAAAGGCAGCGCGCCACGTACGATCAAGCATGGTGGCAAGGACGCGCCCCCTCGACTTGTTCACCCAGAACTGGCGAGCTTGAAAGAACATTTCTATGATCTCTGTGTTTTGTGTGTTAGTTAACAACATGTGGATGTATTAAGTTGGTGTTAAGTAATGCAGGATAATCTAGGAACTCTTCAGATGCCTCAGCACCAAAACAGGAGAAAAAGAGACAGCACTGAAAGTGTGCTCAGCCCCTGGTGGGGGCCGGAGTTTCCGGTCCAGGGGGCCGGAGTTTCCGGCCCTGCATGAAGTTTCCGGTCCCTGAGGACCGGAATCTTCTCCGTTGCTCGGTTGCCGAAAGTGTGTTCAGCCCCTGGTGGGGGGCGGAGTTTCCGGTCCCGAGGACCGGAGTTTCCGCCCCAGGCCAAAGTTTCCGGCCTCATGGATCTCGAAGATGTCCAAGTTCAGATTGAAGATCTGGTGTTCAACCCCTGGTGCCCCCCGGAGTTTCCGGCCTCCCTAGGCCGGAGTTTCCGCCCCTGGCCGGAGTTTCCGGCCACTAGGGCCGGAGTCTCCGGCCTGGGTTTTGGCTGCAACGGTTACATCTTTGGAGGGGTATAAATACCCCTCCTCCTTCCTCCAGAAAAGTGCTTGACCAAAAAGGAGGAGCTCCATTGTTGTTGCAAGCCAAGAATCCCAAGATCTCCCAATCCCCCCATCCAAACTCGTTGATCTTTGGAGGATTGAAGGAGAAGGCCCCGATCTACATCTTCACCGAGCCGTTCTTCATTTCCCCCTCATTCATTTGAGGGAACACTTGCTAGGGCTTCCACTAGGAAACCTAGCCCATTGTTGTACTTACCTATTGTCTTTGTGACAGATTGTAGCTGTTCGGGAGCCCCCAAGCCCTTTGTGGGTCGTGCCCCGAATCGTTGTTGTAAAGGCTCCGGATTCCGCCTCGAAGGATTCCGATAGTGGAAGTGGACCAAACCTTTGTGGTGCGGTTCACCGGAGATTAGGGTGAGGCCTTTGTGGCCGTTGAACCATTGTGTTGGTTCACACCTCTCCAACGAGACGTACTCCCATTCAAGGGAGGAACTCGGGAATACATCCTTGTCGTCTCGTGTCTTCACTTCGGTTACTTCTATCCTTTTTATTGCCTTATTGTATCTTGCTTAGTTGCTAGCTTGTCATATAGGAAATTCACCTTAGTTGCATATCTAGTGAATTTACCTTTGTGTCAAGCCTAATTTGAAAAAGAACTAAAATTTGAATTAGCACCTATTCACCCCCCCCCCCCTCTAGGTGTCATACCGATCCTTTCAATTGGTATCAGAGCCAAGGCTCTCTTTTCGGGTTTAACCGCCTAAGAGAAGTATGACACAAAGTGAGGATGAGACCGCAAGGCTTGCCGAGGCTAATGAGTCCCTTAAAAAGGACCAAGCCACCGCGGCATCCATGGCCGATATCAAAGCTTTGGAAACAACTTTGACATCTTCCATGGATGCTAGGTTTAATGAGTTTCGTGACTTGCTCAATAAACTCATTAACAACAAGTCCTCGGATTTCATCCCGCTTGAAAAAGCTTCTAACTCCGATGAGGGTGGACCCAAGGAGGATAAAGAGCAAAAAGAGAAGGAGGTGAAAGCAAATGATAAGCCTAAGTCATCTCCCAACTCGCATGAGGAAAAGGAAGAGTATCATGCCGTTCGGGGATGGTACTCTCCCGATCCAATTATCACTACCCGCATAAACCCTTTAGGTCCCCCACCTAAGCTTAATGCATTAGCTTTTGCTAGTTGGCAACGCTCAATGAAATCTCATGTCAACAGTGCCTCCATCGAGCTTTGGAGGATTATTGAAGAAGGATACATTGTGGAGGATCCAAGCAACATGACCAAGAGAGAGTTCGCCGAAAAGCAACTAAACGCTTCCGCTCTCCATATGATTGAACTCTCCTTGAGCGACACCGACAAGCATCATGTTCTACATGCCACCACCGCCAAAGAAGCTTGGGATTGTCTTGAGCGTGCCTTCCTTGGAAATGAAAGCATGAAGAGAAATAGATATGAATCCTTGTGCAATGCCGCCGAAGGTTTCTACATGCTTGACAACGAGACCCATGAAGAGATGTATGGTAGACTCAAGACTCTTGCCAAAGCCTTTTATGATGTGGGAGCAACATATGTTGATGATGCTTGGGTCAAGAGGAAGTATGAGAATGCTCTCTTGCCCTCGGAGCCAATGGAGTTGAAGTCTATTCAAGGAAGATACAACTACCTTCAATTGTCTTCCCATGAAGTTATGCAAGAAGTTCAAGCCTCCAAGGTTGCCACCAAGAATGCCGAAGATAACCGTGCTAGGGCCATGGGAATGAGACAAGGTCCCTCTCTTGCCTTGAAGGCCAAGGTGACTTGCCTAGATGCAAATGATGAAGTTGAAGCTTGTCCTGGCAACATTGCTCCACATGATCTTGAGCAAGCCCTCAATAGTCACATTGCACTTGCCACAAGAGTGTTTTGGAATGACCCGGCTAGTGCTAAAGCTCGTGTTGATCGAGATAACAACACAAGTGGCAAGAAAGAGCTTGCCTCAAGGACAAAGACATGCTACAATTGTCATGACAAGAACCACTACATAAGAGAGTGCCCTTATGAGAACCGTGAGCAAAATGATGGGAAGCTCATCCCAAAGGATCACTCCAAGTTGATTCAAAAGAAGCCCGCAAGACCAAGAAAGCCCTTCTTCAAGAAGGCACCGAGAATTGTGTTGGTGGCACAAGAGGAATATGCCACAAGTGATTCCGAAGATGAAGATGCACCTAACAAAGAGGTAGCCGCATTGGCTATTGTCTCCACTTCACCATCATCTCTTTTTGAATCCCCCAATGAGAACCTCTCCACCAACACCGCTCGTTGCCTCATGGCTCATGTCACCGAGGTATCATCCCCTTCTCCTAAGACTATGCATGATCAATCTAGTCTTGAGATTAAGAAGGAATTAGTTGCCTTCGATACTTTTGTGACTAACTTGCAAGGTGAGGCCAAGGAACATGTTGAGTCTCTCATGAGACAACTATGTGCGGCCGAAGAACTTCTTCAAGAAAAGAGTAAGATTGAGAGAGAGGATTCTCTCACCATTGCTTCCTTGAATGCTTCCATAGCATCCTTAAATAGCTCTCTTGATGAAGAAAGTGAATATAGAACCACTCTAGAGGAAAGACTTGAATCTCTTGATGCTAAAAATGATGAAATCATTAGTAAAATCATTAAGGATAGAGATCATGTTTTTGCCAAATATAAAGTGATTAAAAAGGAGAAAGTTGAACTTGGGGTTGCAAATACTATACTTCTTGAGGATATGGAGAAGCTTGATAAAGCTCACAAGGTCTTGAAAACGACCCACTCCATCCTTGTTAAGTCACATGAGCAACTCCAAACTCAACTCTCTAAAACTTGCTCAACTAGCATAACCATTCTTCCTCGTGTTCATGAAAATTTCATTGAAGAAAATGCTAGGTTAAAGGTGGATCATGCTAAGACCTCTATTCCTAAAGGTAACGATAAGGGTTTTGCTCATTTGTTTGAGTTAAAACCACACAAAGGAAAGGAAGGTCTTGGGTATGTGGCCGAGGCAAAGAAGAAGGTGAGCAACACCAAGGAGAACAAGACCAAGCCCGCACAAGCTAAGACTAACATTGCGAGTGGTAATGCCTCTAGGGGCAAGACCACTCGTAGTGACTTTGCGGGGCATAACAATCCCAACTACATTCTTTATGTTGATTATTATGGTGATGTTTATGCAAAATATGTTGGTCCTTATGATGGTTACATTGACTATTCTATTTGGGTTCCTAAGACCCTTGTTGCTAACCGAAAGGGACCCATTGAGAAATGGGTACCTAAATGCAAGAAATGATTTCTTGTAGGACTATGCTTCCGGTGGATCTAAATGGGTGATTGATAGTGGATGCACTAGTCATATGACCGGAAGCAAGGAGATCATGACGGAGTTGAGACCAAATTTAAATCACTCAACCGTCTCTTATGGTGACAAGTCCAAAGCCGAGGTAAAGAGTCTTGGCAAGGTGGTAGTTGCAAGGGATATCACCCTTGTAAATGTCATGCTTGTTGAGTCTCTAGGTTACAATCTTATGTCCGTTCGTGCTCTTAATAAGATGAACTTTGATGTCTATTTTACTCTTGATATGGTGGTACTCTTGAGGAGCAAGACTCTAAAGGTCATGTTCGTTGGGCATGTTGAAAATGAGTTGTTTGTGGTAGACTTTTCGGGGTCAACCAACACTCAAGCAATATGCCTATTCGGAAAGGCCGACGTGGGGTGGTTGTGGCATCGCCGCTTGTCCCATGTCAATATGAGAACTTTGCAAAGTCTTCACAAGGGTGGCCACATTCTTGGACTAAATGAGAATGTTTCTTTTTCTAGAGATCGTCTTTGTAGGGCTTGTGTTGAAGGAAAGATGCATGATTCTCCCCACCCAAGCAAGACCATCATCTCATCATCAAGGGTATTGGAACTTCTTCATGTTGATCTTTTTGGTGCCGTACCTCAACCTAGCCTTGGTGGGAAGAAATATTGTTTGGTGATTGTCGATGACTATTCAAGATTCACTTGGGTTTTCTTCTTCAAGACAAAGGATGAAACTCAACAAACCATCGTCGATTTCTCCAATGAAGTTCAACGTCAACACAATCTTCCCATATTGGCCATTAGAAGTGACAATGGCTCCGAGTTCAAGAACTACTCCCTAAATGAGTTTCTTAGCGACGAGGGAATTCGACATCAATACTCCGCCGCTTACACTCCTCAACAAAACGGTGTAGCCGAGAGGAAGAACCGGACTCTTATGGATATGGCTAGGTCCATGTTGGCGGAGTTTAAGTCTCCACTCTTCTTGTGGGCCGAAGCTATCTCCACGGAGTGTCACTCCTCCAACCGGTTATTCTTTCGCAAAGGGAAGAAGGAAACTCCATATGAAATGCTTACCGGCAACAAGCCCAACATCTCCTACTATCGAGTCTTTGGTTGTAAGTGTTTCTACAAAATCAAAGGTGTACATCTTTCTAAGTTTGAAGTTAAAGCCTTAGAAGGTGTTCTTGTTGGGTATGGTGCAAACTCTCACACTTATAGAGTCTATGACAAATCCTTAGGGAGAGTTGTAGAATCTTGTAGTGTGAGGTTTGATGAGAATGACGGCTCCCAAGTGGCGCAATTTCATGTTTGTGATGTAGATAACGAGGAACCTCAAGAAGCAATACAAAGGATGGGTGTTGGATTTCATCGCCCCATCGAGATTCATCATGAGCCTCCTCAAGGAAGTACAAGCTCCACTCAAGTGGAGATTCCATCATCACAAGTTGAAGTGGAACCCTCTATGGAAGCAAATGAGACACCTATCCAAGAACAAGATCAAGCTCCTCCTCAAGTTGACCAAGAGGTATCACAAGATTCAAGAACTCCTATTCTCAACCCTAGTCAAGATCAAGAGCAAGAGCATCCATCTTCTCCCATCATTGAAAATGTGCAACAAGATGGCAATGCTCATCAAGACCGTCAAGACGGGGACTCAAATGATCTAGGTGATCAAGCCGAAATCCCACGCAACAATGGGGATATCGAAACCCGTCGTCAAGAAAGAGTCAAGAGAAACTTGGAAATCAAGTGTCACAAGCTCGAAGCCATCATTGGTGATGTATCTCGCAAGGTTTCCACAAGAAGTCAATTGGCAAGCTTTAGTGAACATCAAGCTCATATCTCTATGATTGAACCAAAGAAGGTGTTTGAAGCACTTGAAGATCCGGATTGGTTGGAAGCCATGCATGAAGAACTCAACAACTTCAAGCGCAACAAAGTATGGAATCTAGTAGAAAAGCCAAAGGATTGCCGCAATGTCATTGGCACCAAGTGGATTTTCAAGAACAAGCAAGATGAGCATGGATTGGTTGTAAGGAACAAGGCGAGATTGGTAGCTCAAGGGTACTCTCAAGTTGAAGGCATTGATTTTGGAGAGACCTATGCTCCCGTGGCTCGTCTTGAGTCCATCCGTATCCTACTTGCCTATGCATCTCATTTCAATTTTAAGTTGCAACAAATGGATGTGAAGAGTGCATTTCTTAATGGTCCCTTAAAGGAGTTGGTATATGTAAAGCAACCTCCGGGATTTGAGGATCCACACTTCCCAAACCATGTCTACAAGCTTGATAAGGCCCTCTATGGTCTCAAACAAGCACCTCGAGCTTGGTATGAGCACCTAAGAGAGCTATTGCTAGACCGTGGTTTTGAAGTGGGGCAAATCGATCCCACTCTCTTCACAAAGAGGGTAAAAGGGGAGCTTTTCATATGTCAACTTTATGTTGATGATATTATCTTTGGCTCATCTAACAAAGCTTTCAATGATGAATTTTCAAAGCTTATGACGGATAGGTTCGAGATGTCCATGATGGGAGAGTTGAAGTTCTTCCTTGGTTTTGAAATCAAGCAATTAAGTGGAGGGACTTTCATCTCTCAAGCCAAATACATCCAAGACATGCTCAAGAGGTTCAAGATGCAAGATGCAAAAGAAAAGAGGTTTCCTATGGACACCAAATGCCATCTTGAACTTAGTCCAAAGGGTAAAGATGTCGATCAAAAACTCTATCGCTCTATGATTGGTTCTTTGCTTTATCTTTGTGCATCTAGACCTGATATTGTGTTGAGTGTAGGAGTGTGTGCAAGGTATCAAGCGGCTCCTAAAGAAAGTCACTTGATAGCGGTGAATCGAATCTTCCGATATTTGGTTTATACCCCAAGGTTTGGTTTGTGGTATCCTAGGGGGTCCAACTTCTCTCTTGCCGGTTACACGGATTCGGATTGGGCCGGTTGCAAAGATGATAGGAAGTCTACTTCCGGTGCATGTCAATTCCTTGGGAAATCTTTGGTGAGTTGGTCCTCCAAGAAGCAAAATTGCATATCCTTATCTACCACCGAAGCCGAGTATGTGGCGGCCGCTAGTGCTTGCACTCAATTACTTTGGATGAGGCAAACTTTAAAGGAATACGGTGTCCTTTGTGACAAAGTGCCTCTTTTGTGTGACAATGAAAGTGCTATCAAGATTGGTCACAACCCGGTGGAGCACTCAAGAACGAAGCATATTGAGATTCGCTATCATTTTATTCGAGATCACATCAACCGGGGTGACATTGAGCTTGGTTATATTCCCACGAAGATTCAACTCGCCGACATGTTCACGAAGCCACTTGATGAAGCAAGGTTCACATTTTTGAGGCATGAGCTAAATATCGTGGATTCTAGGAGCGTTGGTTGACTACCTTGCATGCAAACTTATCTCCATGCTATCCTTGTACTCTCTTTTCACAGGTCATAGGAAAAAGGTGGTCACTCGTAATCCGCTCCTTGCTTCAAGGAAACAAAGAGCTCAAACAAGGGACAATCTTATTTTTGATAGCACCAGTGGCCGCATGAGACAACAGAGCACTATTGATGAGGAAGCCACTAGACAAGCTGAACTTGGTGGTTTTGATAATGAAGAAGAGGCCGAGCAAGCCCATTTTGACTCTTTGTCCACTGTTCTGGGTATGGGAAGGACTGAGTTCCGTCGTATGCGGTCACAACAGTTCTATGACTTGCCTCCCAACACCACCAACCCCAATTTCCCAAGGAGGGAGCAGCAGCTGATTATGCAGGAGATTTATGCTCGGATTGAGAAGCACGCAGTCTGTGAACAGAAGATTCTGGATCTTGAGGCGCTGAACAAGAAAGCATACTTTCGGGAGGCTGTTTGGATTGCTAGGAAGCTTGGTCTGGAAAAGCTCATCTCTTTCACTCAGCAGGATTATGATATTCAGCTTGTGCAGCAGTTCTTTGCCACGGTGGTGTTTGACAACGATGAGGATGTCACTATGACGTGGATGACTGGACCTATCAGGTGCACCTCCAACTTTGTGGAGTTTGCGACAGCTCTGGGCTATGAATTCAAGGGGGCCACTACTCCAGTTGGGCTGAGGATGCATGTGGAAGGGACTACATATAACAAGAGCCGTTTGCGTCCTCTTTACTCCGTTGCTTCTTCTGTGGGCTCTAATCAAGACCTCCTTCCCACCTTCAACATCTTCCTCCGCATGGTTCGGCTCAACCTTGCTCCTCAAGCCGGGAATGTGGATGCTATTCGAGGAGGCCTTGTCAACCTACTCCACCATGCTTACAGGGTCCTTCAAGCCGGTCCGGAGTGTCGTGGCCAAGAGGTGGATGTCATGGATTTCATTAAATGCGAGATGCATTGGGCCATTTTCGAGCACAAGAATCCACTCTATGCTCCCTATGTGATGAAGCTCATTCTCTCCAAAGTGCCCACACTTGATCGCTCTACCTTCGTCAAGCATGCCAAGGGTACTCTCCATATTCTCTCCAAGCACGCAAAGCAAGCTTCATCCTCTCATGCACCTCCTCCACAAACTAGTGATGAAGAGGACGTTCCCTTACCCAAGAGGAGAAGTAAGAATGCCGATCCCCCCACTAGTCTTCAAGGGAAGGACAAGGTAAACGCAGAATTTCGCAAGCTCTCTTGGTGGAAGAGGAAACTGCTATGCATGGATGTTGCCATTCACAAGGAGAATCATGGGTCATATGTGAGAGAGAAACACATTTTGAGCAACCAAAATTTGATGATCAAGGAGATGCGCAAAATGAACAATGGAAATGTTACTCCTCCTCCGGAAGAAGATGAAGCTGGCATTCCCATCATTTCCTCATCTTCGTCTGACACGGTCCCTCTTGAGCAATGGAATCAGGATGTCTTTCCTTGGGCTGATTTTTCGGATGTGACCTCCTTTCCTACCTCGTCTCACAACCACGGCAAGGCTCCCATGAACCTCTCCGATGAGGACTACGACAACGAAGAAGATGACGACATGGATGAAGACACCGAGTGATCTTCTTGGGCCCGTTAGTTCTGCTCTTTTCCCCTTTTTGGTGTTTCGGTGCCAAAGGGGGAGAAGTAGTTCTATTAGGTTCTCTCCGGGATTTGCATGGGTTGGGACACAAGCATGTGCCTCTTTCATTTTATTGCGCTTGTGTCCTTGTTATGTTATTTGATTTTCGAACTCTTTTGCCTTCTCTTTGTCATGAACTGTGTGTGTAAGACATTTGGATTTCTTATATTATGTGGTTGAGACTACTATTGTGCCTTGATTATGTGGGGTTAATATCTTCAGTTTTATGCACAAGGTATGGTTTATCTCCTAACACTCAACCCATATTATACTTTGTCTTATTTGTGAAATGTGTTGCCTCTATATGTGTGCACGTGCATTCCAAAGCAAATATTCTTGATGCACACATCTAGGGGGAGCTCTTTCAGCTATCATTACACGTTAGTGAAATTACTGTTATTGCAAATCCATATGTTGTCATCTAACACCAAAAAGGGGGAGATTGAAAGAACATTTCTATGATCTCTGTGTTTTGTGTGTTAGTTAACAACATGTGGATGTATTAAGTTGGTGTTAAGTAATGCAGGATAATCTAGGAACTCTTCAGATGCCTCAGCACCAAAACAGGAGAAAAAGAGACAGCACTGAAAGTGTGCTCAGCCCCTGGTGGGGGCCGGAGTTTCCGGTCCAGGGGGCCGGAGTTTCCGGCCCTGCATGAAGTTTCCGGTCCCTGAGGACCGGAATCTTCTCCGTTGCTCGGTTGCCAAAAGTGTGTTCAGCCCCTGGTGGGGGGCGGAGTTTCCGGTCCCGAGGACCGGAGTTTCCGCCCCAGGCCAAAGTTTCCGGCCTCATGGATCTCGAAGATGTCCAAGTTCAGATTGAAGATCTGGTGTTCAACCCCTGGTGCCCCCCGGAGTTTCCGGCCTCCCTAGGCCGGAGTTTCCGCCCCTGGCCGGAGTTTCCGGCCACTAGGGCCGGAGTCTCCGGCCTGGGTTTTGGCTGCAACGGTTACATCTTTGGAGGGGTATAAATACCCCTCCTCCTTCCTCCAGAAAAGTGCTTGACCAAAAAGGAGGAGCTCCATTGTTGTTGCAAGCCAAGAATCCCAAGATCTCCCAATCCCCCCATCCAAACTCGTTGATCTTTGGAGGATTGAAGGAGAAGGCCCCGATCTACATCTTCACCGAGCCGTTCTTCATTTCCCCCTCATTCATTTGAGGGAACACTTGCTAGGGCTTCCACTAGGAAACCTAGCCCATTGTTGTACTTACCTATTGTCTTTGTGACAGATTGTAGCTGTTCGGGAGCCCCCAAGCCCTTTGTGGGTCGTGCCCCGAATCGTTGTTGTAAAGGCTCCGGATTCCGCCTCGAAGGATTCCGATAGTGGAAGTGGACCAAACCTTTGTGGTGCGGTTCACCGGAGATTAGGGTGAGGCCTTTGTGGCCGTTGAACCATTGTGTTGGTTCACACCTCTCCAACGAGACGTACTCCCATTCAAGGGAGGAACTCGGGAATACATCCTTGTCGTCTCGTGTCTTCACTTCGGTTACTTCTATCCTTTTTATTGCCTTATTGTATCTTGCTTAGTTGCTAGCTTGTCATATAGGAAATTCACCTTAGTTGCATATCTAGTGAATTTACCTTTGTGTCAAGCCTAATTTGAAAAAGAACTAAAATTTGAATTAGCACCTATTCACCCCCCCCCCCCCTCTAGGTGTCATACCGATCCTTTCAGAGCTTCATAGGAGTCGCCGGACGCCTCTCGAGTGACTCGCTCTTCAACGCGAGCCCGCTCGGCCTCCCAATCGGGATTAACATCTGCGCACACGAACTGCAAGTCAGAACGAGAAGGACAAACAACGGTGACGGCAGCCGCCAACATGATACATACCCTGCAACTGCCGACTGATCAGGTCCATCTCTCCAAGTAAAAAATCTTCACGACGTGAGAACTCCGCCGTGGGATGCGACTGGGAGCGCTGCAACAGCTGCTCCGTATTCTTCAGGGTCGCCTCAAGCTCCACCACCTTGTTCCTCAAATAGGTGATTACCCGCTGATCATTTGCACTGCGCGGAGGAGCCGGCGCCGCCCGACGACGGCGAGCACCCGAAGAGGAAGCCGCGCCACTCGGCCCGGCCAAGGGAGAAGGTGGAGCATCATCGCGCATGGCACTCTGTCAGGAATACGCAGAGTCAATACAGAAATGCGACTGCCAAACACAGTTCAACTCAGAAGATAGAAAAGTCAGCAAAATCAATACTGAAGAGCAAAAGACCCGACAGGGCAATATTCATTACAAACATGAAGTTCAAAATACAGGCCACAGCGACTGCCGCATCCCTACAACTATGCCTACTCTAAGGCCGCGGACTGCGACCGGGAACGGCCCTTCCGAGCAGCCGCCTCAGTCGCCTTAGCAAGGGCCCTCTCGAAGAGTGCCACAAGCTTCGCAGCCAGCTGCGAGGCGCGCTCCTTCACGCCACTCAGCGACGCGGTCCGGCCATCGGGTTTGCGAGGAAAACCGCTGACGACCTTCTCGAAGTCACCTGGAACTTGGTGGCCTAATAGGAGCTGGAAGGTGAGCTTGGAGCCGTCCGCGTGAAGTCCGCGTACCGTCCGCGTGAAGTCGGCGATGGTGGTCGCGTCCCCAAACGGTGCAGCCAGAGCGTCCACGGTCGCTGGCGGCTGGTTGCCCAGGAAAATGCTCTGATGCACCACGGCCAGAGCTCCGGTCGACTTCTCCAACGCGGCGGAAGACTTCTTCAGGGCATCCGAGGCGTAGGCGCAAACCCGGTCGAAGAAGCCAACCGCGGTCGCCAAGTCGACCGTGTCACTCGACGCGTCTTCTGGAGGAGCTCCACCGCAAGTCTCTGCGCCGAAATTCAAAGTCAGGACAAGAAAAGGAGCGAAGACTCAGTAAGCGTCAAGCCGACACTCACCCCCAAGAACAACGGCGAGTGAAAGGAGACGACCGATTTGAGTTTTCTCCTGGGCGACCCGCGCCAGCTCCCGCTCTCGAGACTCACGAAGAGCCTTCTCAAGCTCACCCACCCGGCCAGTAGCCTGGTCCAGCGAGGAACGCAGTTGGTCCCTCTCCTTCTCCAGGCGAACATAAGCCGCGGCTGCGTCGAGCTGCTGGCGATAGTATGGCTGAAAATAAAAAAGAGCAAGGTGTCAATAAAGTTGCGGGCGACTATACTAGTCACCCACACCTTCGGGGGCTACTCCCATCGGGAGCGCTGATCGCGCACCCGATGAGAAATCAGAAATACAAGGAAAACACGAGAAGACTTACGTGGTCCAGGAGCTCAAGGTCCTCGGCAGCCGAAGGAGGAGCCCGGCTAGAGGAGGCCAGGCCGGCGGCCTCAACATGCACCTTCTCCACCAACACAGGCGTCTCCAGCCCAGTCGAAGGGCCAGAAGTAAGCTCCGTGTCCCGAAGGGGGGAGCTGACGTTGTCAGAGCGGTGGCTGCAGCAAAATCAAGAACACAAGTCAACTAAACGGCGAACCTGCAAAGTACTACTCGAAGAACATGTTGCAAAGAAACTAACCTGGGGGTGCTGGCGTCGTCGAAGCTCGACAGAGAAGGCGAGGGCATCCGCGCGAATGACCGTGGCGCTGCAGAGCTGACTGGAGTAACGTTGAGGGGTTCCTCCCAGCCACCCGAAGATTGCGCATCCGGGGACGTCGCCACGGTCTCCTCCTCAGCAACATCCACACCCCTGGCAGGCGACGACGCGGTGGCAGACTCGCCGCGACTCGGAAGCTTCCGCTTCTTCTTCGCAGGTTCCCCCACTTCGTCTTCCTCCTCCACCTCATCGCGAGGAGAATGTGCGGAAGGGACTTCTTCGTCCTCGTCCTCCTCCTCGACGAACTTCGATTCATCGTCGGGTCCGTTCTCAGGGAGAGGAGGATAGCTGATGAACAGAGCCCGACCCTAAAGCAAAGTAGACGCAAGTCGAATCAAAATGCAAAGTAGACTCAAGTCGAACAAGTACAAAAAGAGAGCAAGATCAGACTCACCTCAGGAACGGGTTTCGTGGCCCCGTAAGGAGAAATCGGGCACTTGACGTTGCATGCGTCCGCGGCTCGGAGGTTGGTGATGGACCTGACGTTGGCCTCCACCTCCTCGTCCTCCAGCGGCTTGGCGCTAACGCCTTCGGCGGCCCACATCGGGTGAGGCCGGGCGCTGAGTGGCTGCACCCGAAGACGGAAGAAGGTGGCCATCAGAAAGATGCCACCCGCATCACGCCCAAGGGTCTGAGTCAGCTCGTGCAGCAGGGACAGCAGGGGCCGCACAACCTCCTTCTCCACGGCAGACAGCGGGTGCGCCCAGGCGCCGGTCTTCCGCAGTCCGCGCTTGCCGTCAAATACGTCCAGTCCGTCGTCGTTCGACTGGACGTAGAACCATCTCCGGCGCCACCCTTGGACGGAGTCGGACTTCTTCATCTGAAAGTACGTGATATCACCGCGCACCTGGATTCCGAAGCCGCCCACTGGGAAGGTCAGCCCACTCTTCCCCACGTTCTTGCGAACGAGGAAGAGCGACTTCCACAGTGCCCAGTGGGGCGCGACGCCCAAGAAGCACTCGCATAGCACGATAAAGCCCGCGATGCTCAAGACGCCATTGGGCGTCAGATCATGGATCTGAACCCCATAGGCATACAGGAGTCCGCGCACGAAATCGTGCATGGGGAACCCGAAGCCACGCGGAATGAAGTCCGCGAAGCAAACGCGCTCCCCAACGCGGGGAGTGGGAAACACTTCTTTGCCAGGGACTCGTACCTGGACTTCGTCCGCAGGTGGCAGCAGGCCTTGCGCGCGGAACAGCTCCACATCGGGCCTCTTCATCGACGACCTCTGCCAATCGCCCTCGAGCTTCTTCATCACCCCGGCGTCGTCGGCGGCGGCGGCGGAAGAGCCAGCAGCGTCCTTCGGCTTGCCCATCGCCTAGGTCGCAGGGTGCGGGGACAGATTGCTTTGAGCTCGGGACGGCGGCGGAAATGGCAGAGCGCAAGAGGAGAGGGAAGGCAAGAATCGGTTGGAGAAGATGACATACCAAAGGCCAGGGCGCAGTACTTATTCCTCGAGGATCGGCATCTCAACCGTCCATCAAGCAAGGGCTCCGAGCGAGAGCATCCAGCCGTCCACGTGTCGCACGGAGAAACCAATCGTCGCCGCCAACTTCCTCCACTGCGCACGAGAACCGAGGCGTCGTCATCGTGCCGCGCAAATTTCGCGCCCACTTCGGGGACGTGACAACTGTGGACGTGGTCAGCTCTGACAGCGGGGCCCACCACGTCACGTCCCATCGGGCGCAGAGGCGTGCAGCAAAACCGTCATCAATGACGTCACCAAGCCAACGGCTCCGAAATTAACCGAAGAAACTCGAAAGATTCATTCGAGTGGTAAGCTTCACAGCTGAAATCAACAAGGTAAGATCAGCCAGTGATCCGAGCACCCGAAGTAACCTTTCGAGTGGCAACACAGTAAGCTCAAGCAGCCGAATCCATCCAACAAGTAAGCCAAAGCAGGCTGAATAGAAGCAAGCTTCACAAGAAGAAGTCAAAGTAATTCGACTGCACAGATTACTCCCATCGGGAGCGGCTGGTTCGACTGAAGAAATTCGAGTTCAGGCTCAAGATCAAGCAATCCAATGGCGCGTCCAGGAAGAAGGAGTCCTTTGTCCGACTCTGAGATTCGATCAAGCACTCGGGGGCTACTGACGTGGGGCTACCTTGCGGGTAGCCCACGATGAGGCTACCTGGGCCGCGCCAAGGATGGAAAGGCCCGCAGAAGGCCCACTCGGGGTATCTCATATCCTAGTCCAACTCGGTTAGGACTTGTAACCTACCGTATCTGTACCAACCACCCGAGACCTGGCTGCCTATAAAGCCAGGAGGGTTGCCCGTCCTAGAGGACACGCTAAGAACCACAAACCCTAGCGAGATCGCAATCTCGCCATTGTAATCGCTACTCGCATCAATAACCAGACAAGCAGGAGTAGGGTGTTATCCTCCGGGAGCCTGAACCTGGGTAAACCTCGCTTGTCAGCCGTCGTGATCACCTTGCACTCTCCTCT
The DNA here is from genome assembly GCA_026929855.1 of Poa annua. Lineage (NCBI taxonomy): Eukaryota > Viridiplantae > Streptophyta > Magnoliopsida > Poales > Poaceae > Poa > Poa annua. The sequence goes on from CM049432.1 coordinate 88,695,721, forward strand.
CTCCCCATCAATCAACCCGGGGTGCACAACCCTGGGACTTGTCGAGTTAGCACCTCGCCAACGCCACAAGTGGATATGCGTTTATTCTTGGTGGTGGCGCAGTATCATGGAGGTCTTGCAAACAGACCATATTGACGAGGTCAACCATGGAAGCAGAACTTACTGCGTTAGATACAGCTTCTGTTGAGGCAGAATGGCTGCGTGAGCTCTTGATGGACTTGCCGGTGGTTGAGCAACCATTACCGGCCATCCTTATGAACTGTGACAACCAAACGGTTATTGTCAAAGTGAACAGTGCTAAGGATAACGCGAAGTCATCAAGACACGTTAAAAGACGTTTGAAGTCTGTCAGGAAATTGAGAAACTCCGGAGTAATAACTGTTTCGTATATTCAAACAGACAAAAACCTAACAGATCCCTTTACGAAGGGACTATCACGTAATGTGATAGAGAGTGCATCGAGGGAGATGGGGTTGAGACCCGTGAGCGTTACTCCATAGTGGTAACCCAACCTATGTGATCGGAGATCCCGTGAATTAGGACCTGGGAAGAACAAACTAGTGGTGTGACAGAGGAGAGTTATTACCTAACCCTCTCTATGTTAAGATGCACAACTCTCAAAATTTGTAAGGCAGGTTGGCTGCATGCCTTAATGTGGTTCTGTTGGCTATTCATAGCAAAGATGTTGTTCTACAGAGCATTCTTGAAAGAACACACCTATATGAGTCAAATTGTTAAACGTCGCAATTTATGAGATTTGGGTGATCTCTAGTAAACTCATGAAGAGACCAGGTAGTATGACGCATATGCTACACCCGCGGGGTAGGCTACTGGCAGCCAAGTACCAGTTATGATTTTGTGTGAAATCTAGAAGCACCAAACTTGCAATTCAAGGTTCGTCCATTGTTCAAGTTGCCAATAGACGTAGCTCAAGGTTCTAGGCAGAATTTCAACTTAACAGTCTCTGCTGAAACACTGGTATATAAACAAGACTCGAGGTCTGGCAAACATCTCTAAATGGGATTTGAGATCTGGTGGGGGATTGTTAGAATTGGGCCCATAAGTGGAAAGCCCAATAGCAATTTCTGAAATCTCAAATCCCATGGAAAAATGGCAGCACACATGAGAGTGAAGTGGGAGCTAAAGTTTAGTCCCACATTGCTAGTTTAAGAGGAGTGGCACCACCTTATATAGTGGAGTGGAGTGCTACTTGGTAAGCTTGTGAGAACATGAGCCTCTCTCACGCGCTCCTCCTCCTCCGCCGCCGCTCGCACGCACCGCACCGCCCCGCCCGTCCGTCTCGTCACGACGCGCCACGGGTTGCGGGAATCTCGCCGAGCCGAGCTTTATTTTTGCAGTCTGGGAAAAACGGTTTGCGTCACAGATAGTCGGTTCGGGTCGCTCCCGGATCGTGGGCTACTGTAACCGACCTAAACGTGCGCGACGTGGACTTGGCCCATGTTGTACCCGTTAGGGTTTTCCCTAGACGTGCTATATAAAGTCGGGCACTACGTGCGCTGCAAACACACCGAACCAATCTAGGTTTTGCCACCTCGTGCCTTGCGCCGTCACCGTAGTCTACTCCATCCCGAGCGCCGGCGTGCACCGGCGAACGGGACAGCAGGTCTCCGGAACCCTCGTCCTTGTGATCCTGTACGGGAGAGGGCGAATAAGGTTTTTGGGAAGCGCTCCGCGCGACTGCTCTGAACCTCTTCATCACGGCTCGCCTTCCTGGACGTGTACGCTCGCCGGACTCGCGGGCTGCTCGTCAACAACGTCGCCATCGCCTTCAGGAAGCTGCTGCCGAAGCTGCTGCCGTCGCTGCTGCTGCTGCAACAACTACGACGACTACGACGACTACTACGACTACTTCATCTACAGTTGTTCGGTACGTTCATCACGTGCCGATGTGCCGATTTAGTATGTCCATGCATGTAGACGTTTTGCTGCTGTTCATATTAATTAATACATCTAGTATTTGCGAGATTAACATGCTAGTAGCTGCTGTTATAATGTTAAATATACTGGAATTAATCATGGAAATTATGCCTAATATTCCAACACATATCACTCTCTTTTTTCCACACTGTTTGGGAAGCACAAAACACAAATTCGAATTTACAAAGTTCCAGTTCAATTGGTACTTGGTAGAAAATATAAACACAGGAGAAGAATGGGAGAGAGTGAAATTCGTCACCACGGAAATAGTAGCAGCAGAGGATGCAGGATGGAGAGCTTCAGGTCGTTCTTCCTGGGGAAGATCAGCAGCAGCACTTGGGGTTGGAGAAGAACAGCAGGCAGGCGTCCAAGGAGGTCGTCCAGTTTGCTGGTTCGTGGATGATCAGGATGAGGAGCAGGGGTCGCAGAGAGAAAGCTTCAGGTCGCCATGGCTAGCGTTGGGGTTTGTGACTAGCAGCAGCTCCCTAGGAACACGGCGATGCAGGTGGTGGCTTGGTAGCTCTATGGCACGCCGACACGCCTGGCCTGGCCGCGGCGGCGGCCGGTGGTGGAGGAGAAGCTTCGGCGGTTAGCGATGGAGGCTCCCAGCTCCATTTCTCCTGGATCTGATCTTCTATTTTTCATTTTCCCCCTGAACTTCATACTTTCTTGAGGTCAGGTTCATCAACCTGAGTCCTTTTTTATCCAAAGTGCATAAGTGAAGAAATTTAGAGCGCCTTCACGCAATTTTCTGCAGAATGATAAAGGCAACATGTAACTTGTTCTTTTCAGGATATTTGCATATTATTACACAAGTACTATGCATTTCTAAATATTTGAGTATTCGAACGCAAGCATTTGCAGAGAATTATACTCGAAAAATAGTATAGACATGATCACTTCAAGACTCTTAGATGGATCCCCTTCCTGTCTATACTATGGATCCAGCTATCATTGGCACATGTGATCTTTCGATGATTTTATTTCATAAAAACCCGGGTGCTAAGAAGATATGATGTTGCTTATTAGATACGCGGTACAACTCTATCGATTTATTTGTTGCATGAAGAGCTTGGTGGAAGGGCCATGAGTTTGCATTTGAACTTTGAATTCGTAGGAAAGAACTATCGCAATGACAGATTCTCTGCAGGTGAAAATAATTTAGTAACAAGTGAGCACAAAATGTTGAGGGTGGAAAGGGAGCTTCATCGATCTCTAGTCGTGCATAAGATACCGGAGTAACAATGGCAGCAAGCACATCCACCTTCCAGGACAGATCTCATCTAGTAGGATGGAATCAAGAGAGATCATTGGCTTAAAAAAAAGAAAGAGTTCCTTGGCTAAGCACAATTCCAAGATCAAGCAGGACTGCAACAGCATCGCTTGTTTCAACCGAGGTCATTAGTCTACTTCATCGAGCATGTAGCATAGTTGTTGATGCAGCTAATAGCTCATAGTTAATCCTGTGTTTGGTAAAAGCAGTCAAGGGTACATGATGTGTATAACGACTTGACTCCTGTAAATAGAACAAAAACGGCCTGAATCCAGCTACACCGAGACAAATGGCGATCAAAGGATACCCAAGTTCTGGCATTTCACCATGAACTGGGGCCATCACGGACTGCTGCATCAGCCAACAGATAGGCAAGACAGCGAGTCAATGCAGAGCAGAGTTACAGTAGAGAAGTTAACCGTGAATTCCAGTTTAAGCTTGTCCCTGACAACAGGTAATGTACCATTTTGATTTTATCTTAACAGTGACAATTAATCAGAACAAACAAAAACAAAGGTAAGAATTCATATCTGAGATCACGAAACAACTCAACTTCAAATGGAATAACAATTTCCAACTGAAAAGATATATCTTGAAAACAAGCTCCCCATGCATTCAAAACGGTCGCATCCAAAATGCCTCTTTCAGTAGCCGCAGTACCTCATCATATGACCTACAGGTTTCAACTACCAAAAGAACGCAGCAGAACTACATATAATCTCAGTCTTGGTTTCTCAGGGATTTATTATCACCACCATCACAACGGAGACACGGGTCCATGAGCAGTAAGTAAAAGCAGGGTGAAACGGGTGGGCAGACCATCATCCACGGATCCCTTGATCAGTCAATGACCTCTTCCGTCTTCTTGGGCTCCTTCGACAGGAGATACCAGCCCAGGGCGCTCAAGGCGGTGATGGTGCCTGCCAGGACGGCGTAGTTCCTGTTCTTGTCGGTTGACACGCCAGCGGATGAGGATGCCGACGGGCCGGCGCCTGCAGCCTTCACGTCGCTCGCCACAGAGCTTGCGGTAGACGGAGCTTGCTCTCCTGTGCTGGGACCCTAACAGAGTTTACAGCTCCAGTAAGTTTCATGAATCACACAGACACATATATAATGTACTTCAAGTTAGGAACTTAAAGCATAAGTATCCACTGGATGTATATAACTTTGTGCACAAGGATGCTAATTTGCAGTACTCAACATCATGAGAAGGGAATACTTATGGAAGTAAGACATGAACATGCACAACACAGTGCAACGGTTCAGGAAACTGTATGTTTGCATACCTGGCGTGCGAGCTTCTGCAGCTTCTCTTGTTCCATTTTCTGCAGAAAGGTCACCAGGCATGTTATTATTAAGTTAATACAAAGATCACTCGTGCCAATAGTATAGCTTACAACAGAGTAAGAAACGGGAAAACTGGGAAGGAGTGTGAAGCCCACAGGGTAAATTACATCTATCTGTATAATACAACTGGATGACCTAACTAATTTCAAGCATTCATAGTTGATTTTCTACTTTATGAGTCTCTCTAAACACCATAGATACTGTGATATAACATAGTACTATCCAAAGAATGTGAGGGCTGAGTACAAACACTTCATGGATCAAGACTTCAAGTGAAAGATGCTAATAAGGTTAACAGCTACACTTTAATAACTTCATATATTACAACAGGAATTATGTGCAACAAAGTGTGCTGTATCTAAGCAAAGGTTTTCTATTAATGTTCTGCAGAACTAATGAAGTGTTGATGTTTCTTGGGATTGAGGAGATTACGAATAGAACAACTAGCATAGTATAGAAATTTTCAACTAATGAACAATGACAATGATCAAGATAATTAACTGCTGAGTTTACACGAACCATAGCAAAAAGCATAGTCCAACTGGATCCCAATATGAAGAAAAAAAGACCGCATAAAGGGAAACATGCTACACTCTGACAGCATTGCAATAAGCATAGCATATCTCAACTGAATGGAGGAAAACAGACCATGACACCACAAATGAAGTTGTATAAATAACTATATGAGATAGAACATAGCAGTGTCAAGCAATAGCACTGTTGAGCAAAAACATTTTATGGTTCAAGACATGAAATGAAAACAAGTTAGCAGATCCAATTCAATGATCATATATGTTGAGACATGCCTATGCGGAGCAACAGCCCCCCTGTTGCATCTCAATTTCTGTTCATGTTTTTAAGAAAGAATAAAACATAAATGTGTTTAGGTGGATTTCACGAGACTAAACAGGAACATGTAAACAAAAGTACAACTAGCACGGTTGTAATCTTTGTACTCACCACGAACTTAGCTATACATAACTACATAAATAAGATGAACATAGTAGTGTACAAGCAATATCAGTGTTGAGCAAAAACATTTTATGGTTCAAGACTGCAAGTAAAATAAAAGCATCAGATCCTATTCAATGATCTTATATGTTAAAGACATGCCTATGTTGCGCAAGGAAAATTTCCCAGCAGAGCAAGCAAATGCAACCAACAATCACATTCGGCACTGCAACAAACCACAGGACGTACGGACCAGCAAGACCAACGGCACGGCGGATGCACAGATCAGCAAAGTTAGTCTCCGAGTCAGTCACTAACTACCACACCGTCTATACAACGTGAATCAGCCAGCAGTACAAGCCATCCATCCAATTACCGTAACTACACAGCAACAATGCAACCCATAAACAAACGAAAAATCACAGCATCTAGTAGGTTGTGAGGATTTCAGTAGGACCAAAGGGGCGAATACGGGAGGATTCGCCATCAAACAGCAGGTCCAAACAACGCATCTCCTTCCAGGAACTAGGCTACAGCAATGCAACCAAACAAATAAGCCCAGCATACGGGACGAAGGTCGCCACGAGCGCGCCGGTCATACACACCGACAACCCTGGCTAGAGCGGCGGATTCGCGTGACCAGCCGCGACCTAATCGCGAGACCCGAACAGGAATCACCATCTCGAAAACCTAGACGGGGGAGGAAGGGGGAGGCGCGCGGTAGCAGGGGGGCGGGGGTGGTATACCTTGATGTAGACGTTCTCGGCGGCCTTCTCCTCCTCGCCGAGCACCTTGCCGCCGGAGGAGCGGAGCCTGGTCTGCACGAACCTCGCCGCCGCCGACCTGGCCGGGGTCCTCGACAGCGCCGCCCTCACCGCCGCCATCGCCATCGCCGCCGGAAACCCTAGGAAAATCTTCTCTCTCGCTCTCTGTGGAAGTGTCTCGATCCCCTTCCCGTCTGCTGTCTCTGGAAATTGGAAATGAGGAGAGCGTGGCAGGAGCAGGGAGAGAATATGAGTGGACCGGACCGTGCTGCTTTGCGTTTACGCCCCCTGGAGATCTACGTATTACGCTAACTTTATCCCTGTTCTTTTTTCACTTCGGTCCATGCAGTACATTCCATCTACCTCCGCTCCAAGAAAGAAGTTTCGACAGTTATTTTCAAAAAAAAAAAGTTTCGACAGTTGTGGTGCCACCCACGTCAGTACACCACTGTCGAATACGAATTCAAATTTTCATTCACAGAGATGAATACGAACAACTACATCGAATGCCTTTTTACACTGGTCATATATGAAGAATCTGAATGTTCTGAATCGAGTTTGAGTTAACAAGAGAACATATCAATGTAAAGCAAGGATTCGACAAATTCGGAGTGGTCAGACAAAATTACCCAGCTTTGACGTGCATCTCTGAACTTTGAAGCCAAGCCTGAAACGAATGTTGGCCCATTGTATATCAGTGCTGGTATCAGGCTACCAGGTTAACAGAGAGTCAGAGACCCATTGACGGAACAGTAAGCAGCAGAGAAATTTACCAATTCAAGCACACATTTGCAAGACGATGAGATTTCACATCACGAAGCCATTCATGCATTCGAAACAGTCACATCCAAAACAGCTCTTTTCGCAGCAACACTGCGGCGTCATCCAACTACAGGTCTCAACTATGACAAGAGATAAAAGGAAGAACTACTGCGGATCATCTCCGTCTCAGAATCTCATATCAGGTGCCTACTCGAAGCTAACTACAGAGATCAGTTCAGCGACATCAAAACTACTCATCATCGTCATCGCAACCAAAGGCGCAGGTCCATGTGCAGTAAGTAAAACTAGAACCATCTTCCGTGGATCAGTTGCCGACCTCCTCCGTCTTCTTTGGCTCCTTCGCCGTGAGGTACCAGCCCATGGCGCCCAGGCCGACGGCAGCACTTGCCAGGATGGCGTAGTTCCTGTTCTTGTTGTTCGACACGCCAGCTGATGTAGACGCCGCCGGGCCGCCGCCTCCGGCCTTCACATGACTCGCCGTTGGGGTAGGCGGAGCTGGCTCTCCCGTGCTGGGGCCCTGCAAGGATTTACACATCTCCTATAAGTTTCATTGTACACAGTGGGTTTCATCTTAGGAAGTTCAAAGCATAAATATCCACTGGACATATGTAACTTTGTGCAGAAACATGCTAATTTGCTGTACAGACATAGAAAACATAGTGTGTTTCAAGTTAGGAAGCTAAAACATGCATCCATAGGACACATGTACCGTTGCTGCTAATTTGTTGTAAAGATACAGAACATATATAGCGTCTTTTAACTTACAAAGTGAAAGCATAAATATGTACAAGCATTCATGAATTTACTGCGTTGCGGCCCTACAAGATTTTAGAGCTTTTAGAGGTACACCTGACGCACAGACCATGATAAACACTAAACTTCAACTTAAGAACTTAAAACATGCATATCCATTGGACAGATATAACTTTTTGCAGAACCATGTTAAATTTGATGGACACGACATCATGACAAGAGAATACTTAAGGAAGTGAAACACCGACAACCACTGCCCAGCTCGGTTGTTCAAGAAACTATACGTTGGCATACCTTGCGTGCAAGCTTCTGCAGCTTCTCTTGTTCCATTTTCTGCCAAAATAGTTGATCAGACATGTTAGTAAGTTGTATTAACAGAGCATCAGAGAACAGGTCATATTGTGGCAAATATCCAACAGTGACACCGTAATAAAAGTTTTCAGCTTCACAAAAAGTCAAAAACCGAACACACACGCATAACTGCCAGTTCCTACTTATTTACACTTCCATTTGAACAACCAAAAATCGGCCCCCAATTACAAACCACCTAAAATCTCACATCACAGCAACCATCCAACTGGAGCTCCAATAGTAAAAAAACATGATGAACAACTAAAATCAGTTCAGTGGCAAGTTGGGGAAGATCCCCAATTCCCCCACAATAGCACTTGAACAGCTGTCCCAACGATGACCATAACTGAGCAACCAACAACATACCAGAGACAGGCTGCAATTAACTAAAGGAAAGCACCGCTCAATCTAAGGTGTAAATGTTGAAATATCCATCTCACGGCAGCATCCCGGGACGACCCTAAAAGTCCCAGAAGCAAACACAATCAAAACAATCTGAAATGTCATCCAAGCAAATGCAGCCAAGAACCACGGACACCACTGCAATAACCATCACCTATTAAACCTCTTACAGACCAGCACAGACAAAGGCATCGCGGATAGTACGAAACATGACGAAGAAAATAAATCAGTTCAGTGGCAGGTTTAAGGAACTCCCCAACTCCCCCCACAACAGAACACGAGAACAGCCGAACAGGTAACACATCAACGAGCATTTGAGCACAACTGAGAAACCCAACCATATACGAGACATGCAGCAGCTTACTAGAGCAACCACATCCCAATCTACCAAAGGCAGAAAGTATTTAAGTTAAGGTTTCATCTCGCCACAACAATCCTAACGACCCTGCACAGTCCCAGAAGCAAACGCAGTCCACAACCACATACAGCAGCATAGCATTAACCATCGCATATCTGAAACCGTCAACAGCATGAGAACCAGCAAGATGAACGCGATCAACAAGGCTGCCATAAAGCGATCCGTCAACTAGCGCAGGGTTCACCCCCACAAAACAGCAAGTACAGGTCCACCTTCCTACTGGAACTAAGCTACGAGTACGAAATCTCGCCACGCGACCGCGGACGGACCAGGCCGCGCCAGGAAGGGACGGACCCAACCCCGACGACTGACGCCGACCAAACCAACGAGACGAACCGCGGGACGCGCAGGACGGATTTCGGATCCCTCGCGTCGCGTCGCCGGAATCAACATCTCGGGGCGACCGCGGAGCGAGGAAGGGATGGAGGAGGAGGTGGAGGCGCGGGGGAGGTGGTATACCTTGATGTAGACGTTCTCGGCGGCCTTCTCCTCCTCGCCGAGCACCTTGCCGCCGGAGGACCAGAGCCTGGCCCGCACGAGCCTCGCCGCCGGGGTCCTGGACACCGCCGCCCTCGCCGCCGCCATCGACATCGCCGCCGGAAACCCTAGGAGACGGTGGGTGGCTGCCTCGCTCGATCCCCTTCTTCCCCTCTCTCTCTCTCTCTGGAAATGCAGCGGAAGCAGTTTGGGGGCAGGGAGAGGAATATGAGTAGACCGGGTCGGTGGAAATATTACGATTACGCCCCTGGGGTTGTACTTATTTAGATAACTCTGTCCTTTTTCACGTTTTGATCTACCTCCGCTCCAAGAAAGAATCTTCTACACTCTACAGTAGTCGACCGGTCCCACGGGCAGTGTGGCCGCCTACGAATTCAAATTCGAAACAAAACGAGTTTCTACACCCGATCGGGCAGCTGGACGTAGGATCATAAGAATGTTCTTATGATTATGCTCACACATAGTAGAGGCTTCGAACTTGAGCAAGACAAGGCCGTTGCAGTGATCCACGACGTGGACCCAGTCATGCCCAAAGATAGGATACCGGAAGGATCTGTCGAGCTCATCGTCACCGGCGGCGCTGACTCGGATTCATAATTTATTTGATGTACAAGTGATTTAATCATAGTGATTGTAGTTTATCAACAAGATGGCTCCCTGCAGGAAGTTAAATCAAGCGTCAAGGATTGTGAGGATGATCTTGCTCAAGAATAGTTGCTCAAATGATTTGGTTGCAATTTCGTTATAATGAATCATCAATAGATCTAGGATCTTAATCCAGCTTATCAATATGAATAGGGCATCAACTAAATTAAGGGACACGCGATGCAATCAACAGAAAATTAAAAAAACTAATTGTAAAACACATGTCTAATGCAATGATGTTAAACAAGTGACAACTTTAATTTGTATAATGCTAAATGTATATATATATATATTTCCCAACATGTACTCAAAAAATGATGTTCTTCAATTCATTTACCCGAGAAAACAAAACATACAATTGACCATTAAATTGGATAACATCTCCACTACTAATAAAAGGGCGAAGTTGAATTTCGCTAGAGCCACCAAACCCAATCGTACACAGGTCAACCAGCACCATCAGATCGTTTCCACCAAGAAGCATCCAACGACACAGATTCGTTTAACCAATCTCCACCACAAACAACGTTCCAGATTCATCCTGTCGACCACCGGCAGAAAATTTCCTGCCATCCCCACGCCCACGCCCGCATCTCTCTCTCCCTTCCGCACCCTGCATCGCCTCCCGCATCCCACCCTCTCTCTTTCTATCGCCCCTCCCCCCGATCCAGCGCCTCACCAAACCTGCCGCCGAACCTCCCCGTGCGCGTCACCCTGGCAACGTCGGAGCTTCATGGGGTCGAACCTGGACTGTGTGGGCTTGGGGCCGTTGGCGTTGGGTGAGGGCGGCAGTCTAACAGAGTTCTGACTTGTATCGTCCTGGGCTCCTGGCCGAGGGTGGTGAGCAGCTCAGCAGCAGGGTTCACCCAGATCGAAGGGCCTCCCAACCTTCGTATCTCCGGTCGGGCAGCTGCGGCAACTTCTCTCCCTATCCCCTGGTAATTTTGTCCTTTCCTCATGTAGTGATCTGTTTTGGTTCTGATTGTTGCATCTTTGCTCTGTCCCTATCTACAATTGAACACCGTTTTTCGAAAATAAGCGTTAGGTAGCAGTAACATGAGCGTCCAGCTATGAAGTCTCTAGGAAATTAAAAAAAGTATATTCAAGAAATCTGTGCAGTTGGTATCATTTTTATTTCGTGTAAAATCAATACTGAAGCGTGACACATTGAAATGCTGCAATTTCACCTAATGTGTGTGTCTCTAATATACTAGCATTGTGAAGATGAGAAAATATAAATTTCAGAATTAGAAAGTGATGACCTGGTTGTAACATCTAATTTTCTAGCTTCTCTCAAAAACTTATGGAGCAGCACTTCGCAGTATCTTGTTGTACTGCTGTTGGTTGTGGTTTGTGGGCTATGTATTTTGTGTCATGATGTAAAGCTTACTTTGGTAAGTGATCCTGTCACCCTGCTGTCTGGAAGTGATTCTCGGCTTGTATATTTGCCTATGGAGGTACAGTATCCATGAACCCTTCGTCATACATTAATTAAATGCCATGTATTTACTGCTTCATACAATTTGGTTGCAGATTGCGAGATTCTATAAGGGCAAAGGTAATTGAAAAACTTAGATCAAAAAGCTTAAAACAACATGTCAACATCGCATGTAGAGGCAGCAATGTATTTGTGAGCAGTGCAGGAGCGTGGGACTAAACTGATTACCTGATGCTAGGGTATAAATAATTTTGATGATCAATACGTTCTTGAGGGGCCAAGGTTCATGAGATACTTTTGATCATATTTTTGCCTTCCACTATGTCAAGTTAGTATATGGAAATCTTCTCTACCGTTGTTTTGTTGAATCTTATTTCATTGTCTATGATAGTTTAATTAACTATATGATCCTTATTCGATAATGTTGTCGATAGCATTGCCGGGATGCCGCCATCTCCCGTTCAATAAAGATTTAGGATTTTGTTCCATCCAGAAGTTGGTTGATCTGAATTTCCATTTGTATTTGAGAGCTTCATTCTTCTTTCAAACCTGTTGCAGGTATCATGTATATTGTGTCCCATGCAGCTAATTGGATTATCACAATGATTTGACTGGATCAAACTTCCTGGATATTGAAGGGGTTTCTGCTACAGAAGTAATATTAACCTTGATCCTTCTATTTTGAGCTCATGAAAGCTGAAACTATCAACTATATCTACATTTTCCTACTGTGTGTTTCAGGTTTGGGTATTGTAGTTTCCAGTTTTGCTACTAGGCAGTGGGTACTATAGTTTGTTTTGATTGTGGCTTGCGTGTATTACTTCTAGCTTTTGTATAATCATGAATGTTCAAATTAGTCAGGAAGGACAAGAGAATGGGAAGGTCACTGAAACTTAAATATATCCATATGCATTCTTTTGCGACTATTTGAGCTGGGATGCATCAGTTGAGAATGAGAAGGTTATTGCTTATCTGAATATGCATCAACAACATAACTGCTTCTTATAGCTGTAGTTTAATTATGGATTTTTTAATTCGGATTGGTGATTGTTCAGGCTTTTTCATCCTCTGATTGTTCTAATGTCGGGGTTTTGGTTATGTTACTGTAGGTCAATTGTGGTGATGAGTTTCAGATGGGTAGCGAGTAATTTTAGATCGACATGGGGCAGCAGCAAGCAAGCCGTATCAGTTATCTTTGGAGTTTAGGGATGAATTAACAGCCACCATGTTTGGAATTTTTGTTTGTCCTTTAACTCTCTAAGAATTATCTGCATATTCGAAAACACTTGTTAGGAAAATCCAAGATTTACGTCAGAATTTTGTGTATTTTACTTTTTCTTCTTGGATTTTTCTGTACTGCATATAAAACAGACAATTGGGAGCATCAAAAGGAATATACTTGGTTAGCCATTTGGTGAGTGCACGAAATAATCTGAACTTTTGGAGGGTTGCTTCTTTGTATGATGGTTTGGAGAAAATTCATGCATGTATTCTTGTGTATCTCTTGCTTCTAGCAAGTCTGCTCTTTTACTGTGAGGAAAACAAGGTACCTTCTTATTGCCGTTGTTTTTGTGGAGTGTCTTAAGCTTGATGGCTTATTTGGCATGAGTATGTATAGTGCCAAATTAATATCATTATCAGTGATTCATTTGTATGTGGACGGCTACCATGTTGCGTCCTAGCTCATGCTCTCTTAATTATGAACAATAAATTTTTTGTGTCACTTTTATATATAAATGAGATTATACGTTTTTCATAATTTATAATTGAAATGTACTAAGATAACACGTGCGCGCACGTGCACATATACTAGTCTGATTAAGTTAATTAAAATTTATATACATACAACGCACATACAGTTCTGAATAAGCCAGTGGCTCGGTGGTTGGCTCTGAGGGTGGTCGACTTCACCATGTGACACGGCAACAAATGGTTTATATATTGAACAATTTTACTTCTTGTTAATAATTCTGAAATAATTATTTCACGGGGGCCATATGTAGAATACAATGTTAGAATTTCTTTATTTTATTAAATAACATCAACCATATTTGACAAATCTGAAATAGCCTATTGCGTAGATGAAATTTCTTCCATTGCAAAAATTAAGTTCCAAAGTCGCTCTATTGTTTTTTTTGTACTAATCATGTTTTTTTTACAGTTTAATTAGGAAAGTTCAATGGAAAAAGTTTCACATAGTATCATCAAAGAACACCAGGATGAACACACTACATTAGCCTAAAACTAACGTTTGTTCCTTAGAGTGTTTATATGTGTTTACGTCTATTATAATATCCTTATAAATATCCCAGTGTGGACAAATATTGTAATCAAGGATTGTTGAGTGGAAGCGTTTTTTTTATCTTAATCGTAACTAAAGAAAAATTCTAGAATTCATAAGGTGCCATTTACCTAAGAAAACAAAACATAGAATCTCATGTGTTTCAGCACACCATCGTTTCATCTCTCTTTCGGAGCGCCATTGCCACATGCTTTGCGGAAGCAGGAACACCTTGTGGTGCCGCGACACAGCTGGGTCGAAAGCAAGGAACATCCCATCGCTGCAAGGCATCAAGTGTGAGTCCTGCCCAAAGAGAGGATACCGGAAGACTGTGTCGAGCTCGTCACCGGCGGCGCTACAAATAAAGCTGCATACAACTAATGATCTGTAATATCAGAACTTGCAACGACAACCGTGTCCAGTGACTGAAGTATTAAATATTTAAATCCAACAGTGCAGATCTAACTCTGTCATGCCTGAAATCTTATTTACATTTATCTGAAACAAAATCATGGAAGATCAGATGTGCTAAGAATTAATTGTTGAATGCTTAGTACTACATACAAACAGGAAGGGAGCAAAGAGTCTTGCACAATACAAAGAAAGAAGGGGCTAGTATTCATTGATGCTTGATACCATATCGCAATGGACTGGAATTAATCATGGGACACATCGGCTCCTCAGTTAGACTAGTCATAGTGGGAGTAACATAGATAGTAACATAATTGCCACATAAGTAAAAATGGTGATGTGGCAAATTTTAATGAAGAAAGAGGTGGTGGTGGTATCATAAGTAGATACCGTAACATAGCGGATTTCGAGACAAGATGAGTCTATAGCCTAATAAATACATGATTATATGATACTACTATTATGATACTCCCAATATTGAGATAGTAACAAATACTAGTATCATATGCATGATACCACTCTATGATATTCTCCACTATGACTAGTCTTACTACTAGTATTTTATCTTAATTAGAAGATACATTCATCAACACGTGTGGAACTGTGGAAATAAATGTGCACAGTAAAACGGCCAGCCACAAAAATCACTGATGCGAGTACTATAACAGAACTACTACTATTGATAATTAAAGGTGGAAGAGATGGACACATAAACAGCCAGCCATAAACATCACCGACAAAGCAATGAATTTGTTGATAAGTGAGTCTAGTTAGAGGAGTAACCCGGTCCATGATATTCAAAATATTTAAAAAGCTCGAGCAAATCTAACTGGTATAGCTTCATTCTGAAAATCCTTCGTATGTACGGCATATGCTTCATTGGCCCCAAACTTGGCTGATCCTTAGTTGCTGTATCAAGAATTTCAAGTAACTAGCACAATACATGGTTTAGTAAAACAGTACTTATAAAGAGGAGTTGAGCTCTACTTGACATATAAAGCTTGGTCAAAATAAGGCATTGAGAAAAGCAAAAGGAACAAAGGATACAAGTGAACAGAAACTGCACTTCTTACTCCTACATGAGGCTAACGCGTTGGATTTTCATGACTCGGACTTAACACCATGGACAAATGCCAAAGGACTTTCTTGAGCACTCATCACTAGTACATTCTTGTAACACAACTATGAGTTTTGGTCATGATATTAAACCAGTCATACCCGTTCTTTTTTTTTTGCTCCAGCAAGGAGCAGACCTGACCTGCTAGCATACATTATCCGTGTCCAGAACTACTGCTGAAAACGAGAAGTTGAAATCTATGCCTGGAAGAGAAGCATGTTACCAGTGAAGAAACTACAACATAACAGTATAAACAAGGAGTTGGACTCTAAATTCTGAAGTAGAGGTCTTTTTACTATGTCAACCATGGTGGAAAAAGGGCCATGAGAAAAGCAAAAAAAAGAAGGAATACCAGTGAATAGAAACTACACTTTGCGTTCCTATATGAGGCTCAAACTTTGGCCTTCTGCACCTATCAGACTTTTAACATCATCGACAAAAGACCAGAGAGTATACAATTAAGCTTCCTTAGCATTCAGCACTATGAAATTCTTGCCACACATCCATGAGTTTGATCATGGATAAATCAGCCATGCCGGTTCTTTTCCTCCTTCAGAGAGGAGCAGACCTGACCTACTACCGCACTAGCATATATGTGTGCCCAGAATTACTGCAGTAAACAGAGTGCATAAGAAAATTTGTTTTACATTCCTACTTCTTATTTCTCCTAGAGTCCATCATGGAGGCAGAGGGAAGCAAAATGTAAAAGACAAGTGTGAACGATGTCTGCAGAAATTGTAAGCTGGGTTTGACATGGCATATCACCCACTCCCATCTATATTTTGTGCTATGAAGTAATGAGGACCGATTAAATGAACAAATGCAGTTAGATTCAACCGGTCCTATTCACTCGTCGTTGCTGGTGAAGACGCCGGGGAAGGCGTCCGAGGCGGCGGAAGTGCGTGAGGATCGAGGAGGGCGCTGTCGTCGACGGTGGCGCGCCACCTTGGACTGCACGATCGCGCGGCGGCGGATCTGTCAGATGTGTGTGCTGGGTTTTCGAGCTATGTCTCCATCCATCAGATACGTCCTGAAATCCTTCTTTGAGGGAAGAAACGTCCTGGTTTCTACTGTAATTTTCCCATGTTACAACATATTTTTTCTGTAGGATAAATGCAACTGCAAACACGTGTGTAGTTCGATCAAAATTGATTTTCATTGTTCCGTCTTTGGGTGGTGCCCGGCAAAATAGGTTTATCTCTTCCATACAGACACATACCTATACAGCATGCTACTAGAAACCATACGGCCATACACTAATAACCAAATAGTCTAGTGGAAACCATGAATAGGTAGATAGCGCACACATATACCTATTCATGCATGCATATGGACATGATTTATGTGCATTAAAAACCTACAGTTTTCCAACACGTTCTTCTCATTTCCCAATCCCAAGCAAAAGATCAAGCTGAAGTAGATTACTGGCCAAATTTAATAGTCACCATAAACTTGGCCCATCCTCCTATATATAAATCGGCCACCTTGGTCCTCTCTTCTCATCGTCACCACCGAAAAGCTCTCACTACAACATAGAGCTGTTGGCTTGAGCTTTGAGTGACTGATGGCATCAGCAGCAGCAGAGATGATGAACAAGTCCAGCGCCGAGGTTCTCGAGGAGGCGGTAACCTCGGTGTTCCAGCCAGGGAAGCTTATGGTGGAGGCGATCCAGGTGGATCACAACGCGGTACCGACGCCACCGATCCCGGTCTTGGTAGTTGCTCCCAAGGATGCAGGGGCGTACCCCATCGTTATGCTCTTGCATGGCTTCTTCCTCCAGAACCATTTCTATGAACAGGTTCTTCGACACATCGCGTCCCATGGCTTCATCATGGTCGCACCCCAGGTCGGTACCACATGTATGTATAAGTTATCTCAAGTCTCGGAATGGGATCTATAATAATTCTGTATGCTAGCTTGTGGTGCTAAACTAATTCTGTATGCGGCCTTTATTGATTGGTGCTAAACTAACTAACTTGGTAACACTATTTTGGTTTGCAGTTCAACATCAGTTTGATACCCACAGGTGACACCGAGGACATTGCGGCTGCAGCCAAGGTTGCAGACTGGCTCCCCGACGGCCTCCCGTCGGTGCTCCCTAAAGGCGTCGAGCCGGAGCTCTCGAAGCTCGCTTTGGCCGGGCACAGCCGAGGAGCCCACACGGCTTTCTCCTTGGGCTTGGGACATGCCACCACCCAGCTAAACTTCTCCGCCCTCATCGGCCTCGACCCCGTCGCCGGCACAGGCAAGTCCTCCCAGCTCGAGTAGTTAGCATAAAACTACCACTCTACAGACTTAATTACAAAAAACTACCATTTTTGCCCGTAATCGCAAAAAACTACCACTTTTGGTCCGCAATCGCAAAAAACTACCACTTTTGCCCGCAATAGCAAAAAACTACCACTTTTGACCGCAATCGCAAAAAACTACCACTTTTAACCATTATTGCAATGTGATGTTTCTATTAATCTCGAACTGTTTATTTGTTTGACAACAATACACAATAATAAAGATAGAATCGACATAATCTTACACAACAATGGTTGTGTTAAACTATGTGGATTCAACCATTATTGCTTTGTAAAACTTTGTGAATTTACTCTGTGTTGCTGTGTAAACTATGTGGATTCAGCCAGTGTTGCTGTGTTAAACTATGATTATTCTATATTTATTATTACAGTGTAAGATTATGTCAATTCTATCTTTATTATTGTGTAATGCTGTCAAACAAATAAACAGTTCGAGATTAATAGAAACATCGCATTGCAATAATGGGTAAAAGTGGTAGTTTTTTGTGATTGCGGTCAAAAGTGGTAGTTTTTTGCGATTGCGGGCAAAAGTGGTAGTTTTTTGCGATTGCGGACCTAAAGTGGTAGTTTTTTGCGATTGCGGGCAAAAATGGTAGTTTTTTGTAATTTAGTCTGCAGAGTGGTAGTTTTATGCTAACTACTCTCCCAGCTCCAGCCCAGGATCCTCACCTACGAGCCCTCCTCCTTGGACATGGCAATGCCGGTGCTGGTCGTCGGCACCGGGCTCGGTGAGGAGAAGAAGAACATATTCTTCCCTCCCTGCGCACCCAAGGACGTCAACCACGCGGAGTTCTACCGCGAGTGCAAGCCACCGTGCTACTACTTTGTGACCAAGGACTATGGGCATCTGGACATGCTCGACGACGACGCCCCCAAGTTCATCACCTGCGTCTGCAAGGATGGGAGTGGATGCAAGGACAAGATGAGGAGGTGTGTTGCCGGGATCATGGTGGCCTTTCTCAATGCCACCTTGGGCGAGAAAGATGGAGATCTTGAGGCCGTAATGAGAGACCCAGCGGTTGCGCCCACCACGCTTGATCCTGTTGAGCACCGCCGTCTGGAGTGAATGCCGTCTTGCCAATTAAGGTTAATCAGCCACAGGTTGCTCGAATGGTAAATAAGTTGTGCTTTGCTAAGCTCAGACCACGGTGAATAAAAACGAATAAAAAGGACTGCTCATTTGAAGCCTCTTTATTACAAAGATGGATTTCAATTCCAAGGATGCAAAGGTTTCAGTGGCTATATATTCCTTTCCCGTCAGTGGAGCATCATTGATCCAGGCTTGCCTATCACATATGCATACTATGTGTTTTCTCCATGTTCTAGGTCCTAACCATGAGAGCATTACATGCTAATAAACACTTTTGTCCTGAGGAGACTATTGAAATCTTTTACAAGTAGGGGAATCCTTGTGGAAGAGGAATAGAACGGACCGGGCCTACTTGGGTTTCGTGGACCAGGCCGAGCCAAGTTCAGGAACTGGTGGTTGTCTAATTTGGAGTTTGATTTTTTTTATTACACGGTGACTATTTATTACATACACGGCGGCATGCTTGTCGGAAAAAAACTAAGAGGATTGCCCCCTTACAGAAACTTAAAAGGAAAATTTTGGTTCGGGCCGTCTCATCAATGGAGCGGTCTGTTTCGTGAGATCGGTATATGGATCGTGTCTGGAACCGTCGCATCATATGGTATATACACGTGGGCCGTACGGGTTTCTACATATCCAATACGTACTTGTCAGATTACCTATTCGAGTTAGAATATTTGGCAGGGGTAGCACCGGAGCAGAACCCAAATACTAATACAATGAATCCACAAAATATCGTACTGACATCACGTTCGAGCAAGGTCGTAGGTTTTTTTCTAGCACGAAACTACGAGCAAACCCGTGAGGTAGGAACTGCTAGTGACGCTGCGACTAGTTTGATGCTGCTCACTCCAACTGTTCAAAATAGCTCGAGAACATGTATTCTCGTGACTGCAGCATGTAACAAATAAACGTCAGGAAATAGGGTGTGTGTTGGTACTCGTTTTTATTCCCGTACGCCGGCAGAGTTCTCACGTGAGTGGGACAAGCCGGCGGCGGTGGTAGGGGACCAAGTGGATGGGACTGGGGAGGGAAGCAGCATGGGACGTGAGGTCGTGAGTGAAGCGGGACGACAATGCTAGCGGTTACAAGAGGCACATGTGCGCTTGACCGTCGAATGGGCGACAACTCAAGTTTGAGGCGAGAGAGCTAGGCCGATGGGTGTAGCGAGGACGGTGAGCTTGGACGCGAAAGTGGTGGAGAACGGAACATGATTTTTTTTGGCTCAGGCGGGAGGTAGGGTTTCGTCCGGTGTGGCTCATTATAATATAAAAAACAGATTTCATAATAGACAATTAAATCGATTACCAAATCGATAAATGTTAAATTTTCAGTTAGTATAAAGTTTAACCAAATATTATAGAAGTAAACCAGATGTATTACTAAATTCGATATATATATATATATACTACTAATAAATTAACACTGCGTCAAACTTTGTGCCCGTCTACTGCTACTACTATGGTTGCTTCTGCTTGTACTTGACGTATCGCCACCTGTTCATCTCACCGCCATCGCAGTCCCATATCAGCTCAGACTCTGGCCTCGTCCCGACGAAGGAAGTAGACTCCCAGCGACCGCCATGGTAGCCGCCGCCGACGACACCGTACGGCGGCAGAGAGTAGCTGGGCTGGTAGCCGGCTGGGAGGAGGCCGTTGTCATCGACGGCGGCGCGCCAGTCCCGGGAGACGCGTCGGGCGGCTGAGAGCACGCTGGGTGGGAGGCGGCGCAGGATTTCGAGGAACAGCTTGTGGGGCACGCCGGTGCCGACGATGTCGACTTCGTGGATCGCGTCCATGGTAGCGCGCGGTTCACGATGAAGGCGGCGGGCTATCGTATCGATGAGGTGTGGAAGGAGATATAGCAGTCGATCGATCTCAATGGAGTCCGTAATGGGATCGAATTATTAGCAGGTAACTATAAGTTAGCTGTCGATTACGACAATCCATGATGCATGACTCGGAATCGGAAAGAAAAGGAAGGAGTATTCCGGCGACACCGGCAGGCCGGAACATGCAGCGCCGGCGCCGACATGACTTGCTCGATCGACGACCTCCCGACACATTAATTCGTCTCCGCCACGCCGACGGCGGTGGTCATCACTGATGGATGTGCCCTGGGCTCTGGTCATGTCTGAATCTGTCGACAAGCACCGTACCTTCTCTGAACCCTGAACTCAACTATCAGGACGGATAAACAAACAAACACACAGCAAGCTATTGATCGCAAGTTCACTCTGATTTTTTTTTTAATTTTCCACATATATTAAATCAACAAACAGTACACGATTGCATCGATTACAAAAACAAAACTAAAATAGACTGGTAAATCTATGAGATCTTCACGCCCTTATTCATACATGAGTGCACGACTCAACTAAAGGTATGAGTGTTGGCATATTCATCTCTCAACATCGCTGCAATTGACCAAAAAATGTAAAGAACTACCAAACAAATCAACCAATATAACCTCCGGTAAAAACTGAATGAACAAGATAAATTGATGTAAGTTCATTGACACCTGAATGGGATGGAAGTTAAGGCATATTAGATAGTATTTAATATGAAAAAAATGTCAAGGCATATTAGGCTGCTTGGGTGAACAACAGAGAAATCAAGTTCAGAGAGAAAGCGGTTAGAGAATTGACTGTTGGCAACAAGACATTATGTGCAAGAACACAAAAAAGATACGATTGACGGGCAAACTCTGCATTACATGGACTCATAACCAAAAGACATTATACCATGTTCCTTGCCGGGAGAGTGTCGACGTAGCACGGGCGGTAAGGGAATGTGCGGTTGACGCGGCTAAATAGAGAGGGTGGATCCTTACGAAGTCTACGACTTAGGCATTGCATTCTTGAGGTGGAAAGATGATATTCCACGACATGGTCTCTCATATGGAGGAGGACCACATCCTTGTGCGGATGCAGTCCTATGATCATGCAAGATACGTAGCCCCATAGACTTAGGTGGACAGTGCTTTCATCCATTCCGATGAGGTTGTCCTCATCTGAGTTCCACGATGAACCGAAATCTTCTTCGCCTTTTTCTTCGTCATCATCATCATCATGGCATATTTTCTCGATTTTAAAGTCCAACAAGGATATTGTTGCCTTATTACAGTCGACCATCTTCCATGGCTTCATAGACTGAATCGGTAGCGACTGCTGCTCTATCTTTTGACAATATTCACTTAGGTTGGACTGATGCATCAGCGTCCACCCATCAAAATTTTCATTTAGATCCCATACCTGGAGTTGGAACTTGTTGATTTCTGCAAAGCGAATTCCTTTATCGTAGTTTGCTAAATACTCGGCTGACTTTCATACTCTCTTTTCGTTTCTGAAATTGGCGGATGCCCGATACACATATACATCGCAGAGGTTCTTCTTATGAGCGATACACATATACATAAAAAATATTAACATGTGTCTACTGTTCAAATGTGAGCCAAATCTGGGCACATATGGATCCTAAAACTACAATTATGAGAAAGTTCAATTTTGAACAAAATTTGAATTCTTTGTTGTGCGCATAGGTAGTATGGTAAATACGGCTCTAATACACTCAAATATATTTATATTTATGACTGTTATTCTATTTAGTGTAGATAATGGCATAAATAAAGGTAGTGAGAAGTTTGAGTGGCATATTCACAACTTGGGTTTTTTGTAATGACATTAGTGCAATCTGTGAATTGGACAATGACATAGATCCAATTAACCGTTGAACCAAAGATGAAATAGACTAGAGTCTAGAGTCAAGACAAATGAAAGTAAATGTTGATGGTTCCTTCCACTCTGATGTGTTTACAGGTTTAGCGGGAGCAGTGCTTCGAAATTTTGAAAGTCGATTTGTTGTGGCATCTACAGTACAATTTATATCTCCCAAACATTACTTTTTGGTTTTGAACTATTGAAGGGGAGAAGTCTTCCTTGTACCAACGGCGGCGCTCAGGACCCGTTTGGTTCCAGATATGAGATTTCCATACACATTTGAACGATTCTTTTACAAATATGACCCTCTGTCGAACGGATTTGTCAAAAATGACCCCCTCTAAAAATCTTTGTCAAAAATGGCCTGGCGGTAAGCTAAAAAAGCGACACGTGTCACCTCCCTCCATTAGGGATGGCGGGATGTTCTTTCCTCCATGGGGAGTGGCGGGAGGACTGTTACCGCCACCGGATTCGACTGGACGTGGTGGGCCCCGCAGTTGTCGGTGGCGGGAGGAAGCGCCACGTCATCCCGCCAATGCGGTTGGAGGGAAGCGGCTGGGCCCGCGGCGGGAGGTTCCTCCCTCCCGAGGGAGTGGCGGGATGTGGGGGGTCGACCGGCGCGGATTCCACTGGAAAAGAGAAAGATTCTCCGAATCTTTTTCCTGTATGTGACCACCGAAAGCAGCTAATTTGTTCCCGCGCTGTGCCTGGTTCTCGTTCTATAAAACCCCTTCATCGGCGAGATGTTTCATCATCCAGTGTAGTCACTCAGTATTCAGTTGAGTTTGTTATGTCGAAGGGTAAGGGCAAGAGTGTTACAATGGGTTGTTGTGCGGATCGCCGTTGGCCGAAAGGCATGTCCTTGTCTCTTCTTGATTTTTCCACAGAATTAAGGGTAGACAACAAAGAAGTTCCATGGGAGGAACTAATTAGTGGTGATGATAGACATCTCGCAGAGGTGGGGGCAAAATTATGCCAAAGCGGATGGCCATGGCGGCACCCCCAAGAAATTCGTGAAGAACTTCTCAGGATGCATGGAAGGTACAAGAAGCGAGTTGTGGCGGGGAAATTTAAGAGTGAAGCTAAGCGTAAGGAATTTGAAGAGCATCCATGGTGGTGGATTAGTGATAGTGAGAACGAAGACGATATCTTCATGCCGCCTGGTGCATTATCGTTGAAACGCAAGAGTGTTGCATCGTCGAAGGGAAATATTTCCGCCTCGTCGAAGGGTAAGAGTGCCACATCATCGAAGGGAAAGAGCGGAGCAGCGTCGAAGGGTAAAAGTGGTGCATCGGCGGATGGTGCAGGGTGCATCGACGGAAGATAAAATCGTGGAGCTAGGCCGAGTTTTTATTTTAAGTTCTATTGTTGGTATTGTTTATGTATCTTCATTGTTGTTGTATCTTAGTTTTATATTGATGTGTACTTTAAAATAGTTGTGTAATAATAATATGTGTAATGGTACGGAGATCTAATATAAAATAGTGTCATTAATATGTCTCATCCATATACAAACATAGGTAGACATAAAATGTAGGTAGACATAAATAATCTCGTTTAGTTTCTCGGGCCCTTGTAAATGTGATTTGAAGGGTAACTCCAGCGATTAGGTCGGCCGGTATTTGAGCGAAGATGGCGCGGTGATGGTGTAACATATTCTTGCTGGTCATCATCTTCTCGTTGGTCGAAATTTGGATTAAGATCAAACAAATTATCGAAGAAGTCAGCATCAGCTTGTGGTTGGGACGGCCCTACGTAGTATTCAAACTGGCGTTGCTCATCTGTCTGTGACGGTCCAACGTCGTTGTATGAAGAATAGGGACGATCGTGTGTATCTTGATATGAATAATGGGGCTGATTATATGTCATGTGTGACGGGTGGATGGGTGGCATGGAAATATTAAGTGCAACGTCTTCATCATCCCATGCTTCATCAGGAGTCCCCTGTACGTCATTATAATGTACTCATTAATATTTTTCTAGTGTAGGAGTAACAAGTAAGAGTGGAAGCAAAAAAGTCATACAGGGGTTTCGTCCTGGAATAATCCTCTAGATGTCTCTGGGAATTGTCCGCGACTGGTTGGTAGATGTGTTGACTCGTAGTCGATCTGAAAAACATTTTGTTAACATCTCATAATAATAGTGCATAGACAGATAGGAAAAAACTTAAGAGTCTCACATGTGGCGGCTGTACTGAAGAGATAGGATTAACGCGTTGCATGATAGGCCTCCATGTCGTACGAATTAGACTTGCATCCTGTCTTTCTCTTACCTGGGTGGAAACGTTATTATAAATAAATGTGGGATTGGATGTATTTCATATATTTTAAAATTCGTACAGGCTCACGCATTGACAAGCTGCGTGCAGGAGGTCCCATGCTTGGCCTCGCCTCGCTCGGCCTCGACGAAGAAGCCTCGGGCATGTTGTATTGACTTAGTTGAATATCGTCCGCTCGACCACAACCCCACGTCCTAGAAGTTTTAAAAGCATTTCTGAAAATACTTACCAACTTAGTCTTTATAGTAATTGGTATTGTACGAGGACTCTCGCCCACAATCTCTCGTACGTCTTGCATAATCTGTCGTTGCCTAGTTAGCTGAAAAGGGATAGAAAATGTTAATCTCATTCAATATTTACTAACAATTGAAACTATCTCAAAAAAATATACCGTGTCATCACGGCGATCCGATGTACGACGCTCCATCCTTCCTGTAAGTTGCTCTGCATGTGTGCGATGTTCTGGTCTACCAGGTGGAGCGCGAGTGAGGTTACATCGCGTGCTATTAAGGTACCATGTGATGTAAGCATCTGATGTGGTCTCGTCGTAAGGGCTGCATGTTGACTAGTATTAAAGACAGTACGAAGAAAAATTAGTATAATAATCGGTAAAAAATACCTGAAGGCGATAGGTAACACCGTGAGTGCCGACGAATTCCATCGGTCTATGCACTGCTTTTGGGTACGCATCCAATTATGATTCTTTTTGCCTTGATTTGATTGCCTGAAATACACTATTTTAAATTTATTTTTTGATCAGAATAATTACAACAATATTGAGTAATTATAAGCTCAGAACATACTCGTGAAATTGGGACTCGAGACATCTCGGAGGCGGGGGAGGGACCTGTTGGACTTTTCCTAACTGCCGCATCACACGCTCAGGTTTGTACGGCTCAACCATATGGAGGCATACAAGGTGACAGTTGGTGAACCAGAAATCTTGGTCTCTGAAACACTCGTCTGAAGCATCTTGCAGTATAAATTCTCTGGTCCACACATTCCATGTGATATCACCCTCATGGATGGTCTCGAAATCATCATGGTAAAGAGGATAACATCTCACCGCCAAATTTCGTGCCCAACGTAACGTTACGTGTGTCCATCTGGATCCCATAGACGCGTAATCAAACTCCTCGATGTGAACTGTGTACGGTTGCACCGAGACCTCTATGGTAGGTCGTCCGATAGGTATGTGCTCCCAGGACCACAACTGGAGGAATATGTAGCAAACAGCAAGAATAGGGGACACACTACTTTTCTTCTTTCTTCTGTAAGAGGCGTCACACAAACCCCTGTATGTATGACAGAGCACTGCCGAACCGATGCTATACATCTTGAAGTCCGGATTGTCTAGAGGTAGGGCGATATTTTGTGCCAATCCAATAAAAATGGATTTACTGAATCACCGTTTGCTGATGGGAACATCATGCTGAAAAGATAAAGCACGTACGCAACTAGATGCATGCGTACTACCTCTTCGTGAGCATGTTCTGGGATATCAATATAACCTACGAGCCAACTAATTGGGACCCAACGTGGCTCGTTGTTATTTCTTGTTCTTGGTATGGCCCGATCCATGTAAATCTCGAATTGTTCTTTCCAAGATAATGGGGCTGCTGGAAGCACCACTGGAAGACCCCTAAGAGACAAACCGGTGATAAATGATATATCCTGAAGTGTAGGTGTCATCTCTCCCCAACGGAAGTGAAATGTGTGTGTCTCGGGTCTCCATCGATCAACAAGTGCCGTCAAAAGACACGCATCAAGTTGAAATAAACGAGCACCATTGTCATGAGCCAGTGCCCACTTGTAAACCTCCGGGCAATTCGAGGTTACCCACTCGGACATATTCCTAGCCCTACGATGATTCCCTGTACCAGCTAACTCTGGTGGTGCATCTCCAGACGTTGTGGTAGTTGCGGCATTCAAGGTAATCCACAAGGCATCAAATTTGCGCGGCTGGTTCTGCATGCACAACACTTTGAATGCCTTGAAACATTCCTTGTTCTTAAAACGGGAGTAAAAAATTGCAGCAAGATGCCTCATGCACCATCTGGTTTCAAGATCGGGCCAACGGTATTCCATTGCCACAACATTCTTCATTTGATCTAGGGCATTGAGAAGCCCTTGATTGCGATCAGAAATGATGCATACACCGGGCCGGTCTTTCACTACTTCCTTCTTCAAGCACATTAGAAACCACAACCAACTTAATGTGTTCTCAGCCTCAACAAGGGCATACGCAATAGGAATAAGCTGATTACTTGCATCTGAGGCCACCGCTATCAAGAGTGTACCAGTGTATTGGCCAGTGAGAAAAGTGCCATCAATTGATATCACCGGTCGACAGTAACAGAAAGCTTGTTTAGTTTGGGCGAACGACCAAAATGTATGGTCCAATATGAAATGATTGGGAGTACCACTGGGGTGTTCCCTCTCCATCCTTACGACAGATGTCCCGGGGTTGGCTTCACCAATCTGATGAAGCATTCTCGGAACACCATTGTACGCCTCCAGATAGGTGCCATACATACCCTCCAACACAGACTCCTTGGCACGCCTGGCCTTGCCGTAGCTGATCGGGAAGCCAATCACATCGGCTGCACCTTCTTGTAATGACTTCACAGAACAGCCGATCTTGTCTTTCACCATGGATGCCACAATCTGTGCAACATATGAGGCACTGACATTGCGGTGTTCTGCCAAAGTACCGGACTGCTCACAGGTATGGGGAACCATACGAGTTATCGTCCAAGGCTGGGATATGCCGGCACGCTGCCGAGCAACGATTCTTCCGTCGCAACCGGACTCCCGGTGCACACAAAAAACCTTCAGCAATTGTGGATTTGATTTTTTCACTTTATGCTCGCGAGATATGGAGATGGCATATCTCCGGATCGCCTGGTCTACTGACGCCTTCGACGGGAATTGTTGGTTCTCCTGCAGAACAGTAGCTCCGACTCCCCGGACGTAGTCATCATCCCCACCTATGACTAGAGCCTGTATGTCCTCAGGAGCCATTGGTGGCGCCAGTGCCCTCGTACGAGGCGGTCCACCTCCTTCGACCTCATCATCATCATCGGATGCATCTGCACGGTCGTCATCACCAGAATCAAGCTCGTCCGACAGTCCCTCAATGCGTTCATTGAGGTCAACTATCGCCATGGAGTATGGTCCGATGCGAACATCCTCATCTTCCACATGCACATCCTCCCCTACCACCGCCTCCGTATTTATAGCCATGTTGGAGATCGACAGGTGGAGCGCACCTTCCGCGGTGCTACTACCAGGTTCATCGAGGCGTCAACGAACTGCACATACACCATTGGTTGTTCATACACAACTGCACCAGGTGAAGGAGATATGCCCTAGAGGCAATTAATAAAGTGTATTCTTTATCATATCTCGTTTGTTCATAATAGGTTTTTGTATCATGCTAGAACCGTATTAAGCGGAAACATTAATGCGGGTGTGATACGTAAACAACCAGGTCCCTAGTAGCCTCTACTAAGACTAGTTTCGTTGCGCGATTGATGATCGAGGTTTCCCGGTCATGGGGCATGGCGCCGGTCGGCAATGAGAGTCATATCGATGGAGAGCGATGTGATGGACATACCCAGATTTGGAGAACATAGTCGTTACACCTTTGACCGTGAGATCAACTCTTATTGATATTTCCGGAAGATACTTTGATTGCACCAAACGTCGTATCTTATTTAGTATGACAATAACGGTGATACTTTTGGGTATTGGAAGGGAGTATTGAGACGAGGGGTCAAGAGCGGGATTTGCCAGTCCGCATAGCAGGATAGATACTCTCGGACCCAGTCGGTGAGATCATGTCTAATGAGCTTGCAAGCATGTGACTAGGTCACGGAGACATGAGATCATGAACGAGTAGAAGATAGCGTCGTCGGTAACGAGGTCGGGATTAGGTATGGAGATATCTATGGAACGACGCTCGGACATGCTAAGTATCGCTATGGCAAAAGGTCTAAGACTTTACGTTCAGGTTTGATAGATGAAAGTCATTCGTTATATCTCAGGGATTAATTCATGGGGTCCAGGCCTACGGGTTAGTCGTTGATCATTGAGGAGTCTTGATCATACCTGATATTATATCGAACCGCTAGGGTAACACACTTAAGGGGTTTCGACAAGACAACCGGAAAGGAAGGAGATCACCGGGAGCGTCCCGGGAGAGGTCCGATGGAGATCGGGCAGCGCCGAAAGAGTTTTCGGAGCTAGGAAATATTATATATATTATGTTTGATATTAATTAGTGTTATTAATATGCAAATATGATTTTATATATTTATTTTCGAATTTATTAAGGCAGATTTCCCTAAATGTGCCTTCCGGACGAAAGAAGGCCCAAGAGGGGAAAATTCCCTATGGGAATTCGGTGGGGGCCAGGAGGGCCGGCCTAGGTGGGCCACAATGGGCCCACCAGGGGGCCGGCGCACCTCCCAAGCCGAACCAGGCTGTGGGGGGTTAGTCCCATATTGTCTGGCTGGCAAGGTTGGCTCCCCTTGGGAGCCTATATAAGAAGGGGCACCCCCAGCCTTTTAATTCACCAATTAATTCCTGATTTCTCTCTCGATCTCGTGGTTCCCAAGTCGGAGCCGCGCCGAGCAAGAGGAGTCGGGGATCTCCTCCACCATAGCCCGCTGCCGCGCTGCTGGTGTTCCGGTCCAAGTCTTCCGCTGCTCGTCCTGGACTGGAGCTTCGGAGGCGTCGTCTCCACCGTACGTGTGCGACTCCCTGCGAGGTGCTGCGCTAGCGGTACTCGGAGGCCTGCTTCCTCTACACGACCTTGAGGTCGGCTACGTCGGTCTTCATCGACAACGTTTGTGCGGGAACGTAATCCCGCTTTCGGTCTACAAGGGTACGTATTCCGATCTCCGTTCGTACTACTATATCTGCATAGAATAGATCTTGGCTAGTTTAAGGATATCGTTGCTAGGAAATTTTTTGTTTTCTGCACACGATCCCCTTCAGTGGTATCAGAGCCGATCTATCGTAAGATATAACTGTACGCTGTTAGAACCCGTGCTCTGCACGGGGGCACCGTTCCTGTTATTTGCTACCCTCTAGCGTGCACTTGTGTATACCAGCGGCATTGAGTTGATGAAGCGGCCCGGACCGACTTTACGCGTACGCTTACGCGAGACTGGTTCCACTACTGACATACGGCTTGTACCGTATATGTGGCTGGCGGGTGTCAGTTTCTCTCTCTTTAGTTGGTCTTCGCATTTTCAATGGAGGGCCCGAAAGGGATGCTTAAACATGCAATTATTGGATCGTTGTTGTGGTCATAAGATTCGTAGGTATGAAGCAGTTCTATTTACGAAAGCCCCAAGCCACGTAAAATATGCAAAAGATAAAGTAGAAGCGTCTAACTTTATTTTGCAGGGGCTATGTGATATGGTCAAGGTAGGTTTATTAAATTGTTTATAAACTGCGGGCGCTAAGAAGACCATGGCGCGATGGACTATATCACATTGCATTACATTTGATGTTTTGTGTGCATCTTATTTTTGTGTGATTGTGTGTTACACGGCGGTAGCTGAATAAGATGATCCCTTCAAAATACCACTAGTGTTCTCCCTCCAACGCGCACCACCAATAAAGTTCTACGTTATGAGGCAGGCCGTGATGATCGGGTGTCATACATATCTTCGTTCGCATACGGTGGGTGTAAGCCATGTTGCACAAGCGTCAGCGTGGAGGTCTTTGGTGGCGAGCCTAGCATACTCAGAGGTATGGCCTCGGAACAGGAAGATCGAAAGGTCGAGCACGAGTCACAAAATTGGTGTGGCGGACGATTTTGTCTACTCCTGAAGTTGTGCCGCCGGCTTTGATGATGAGGGGTGGTGCAATGGATGGGGGTCGTGTAATCGCTTAAACGACCAGGAGGGATGTTCGTTTGAGTGGGAGTTATGTTAGTTATTTTCTAAAATACTATAACTCAAAATTATTATGAACAAAGTCTTATGTTGTTGCAAATTCCATTGTAGATGTCTCACCCCTCCTTTAACCTGAACCTGTTCATTGAGAAAGAGAAGCTTAAGACCGATGGGTCTAACTTCGTGTCCTGGTTCCGCGATCTGAAGTCCATCCTTGAAACCCACAAGGTGGCCTACATCCTTGATACCCCCTTAGGTGATCTTCCCAGCACCGCCCCGGAAATCGAAAGGATTGTCCATGGGGTAAAGTCGGAGATTTCTTCTTATGTCCAGAGTGGCATGCTCTTTGCCATGGAGGCTGACCTACAAAACCGCTTCATGAACAAGGGTGCTTATGAAATAATCACTGAACTCATGGTTGTTTTTGCACGACAAGTCAAGGCTGAGACGTACGAGGCAACTGTGCTTTTCTTCTCAGCCCAGATGGAAGAGCACGGCAATATCAGTGAGCACTTGGCCAAGTTGTTTGGCTGCGCTCGACTTCTGAGTGATCTGGGAAGTGTGATCCCAGAAGAGTTGGTGATTGATAGGGCGCTGATTTCTCTGCCCCCTAGCTATAAGAACGCCATAGTGGACTACGGCATGAAAGGGACGTCAAAACCCCTGTCGGAAATCCTGAACATGCTCGAAGTGGCCGAATTAGAAATCAAGCTGAAGAAGATGGAGGTGACCATCGGATCATCTAAGCGCAACTGCCCCAAGTATCTGGAGGATAGGAAGTCTGGCAAGACGGTCGACAAAGAGCAAGGTATATTTGATATACATGTTATAGATGTGTACCTTACATCCGCCCGGAGCAATACGTGGGTATTTGATACTGGTTCTGTTGCTCATATATGCAACTCTCAGGAGGAGTTACGGAATAGAAGGCGGCTGGCGAAGGATGAGGTGACGATGCGCGTCGGCAACGGATCGTGAGTCGACGTGGTGGCTGTCGGCACGCTCCCTCTGCATCTACCATCGGGATTAGTTTTGGTTTTAAATAAATGTTATTTTGTGCCATCCTTGAGTGTAAACATTATAAGTGGGTCTTGCCTGTTACAAGACGGTTATTCATTTAAATCAGTGTCAAGCAATTGTGCTATTTATATGAATGATATCTTTTATGTTGATGCTCCCGAGAGTAATGGTTTATTCTTGTTGAATCTCGATCGTAGTACTCACATCCATAACATAGAGGCCAAACGAATTAAGTGTAGTGACGATACCGCCATGTTTTTGTGGCATTGCCGTCTTGGTCATATTGGTATAAAGCGCATGAAGCGACTCCACTCCGATGGACTCTTGGACTCGTTGGATTTCGGATCCCTCTATACATGTGAACCATGCCTCATGGGCAAAATGACCAGGACACCGTTCAAAGGTTTCGTTGAACGGGCGTCGGATTTGTTGGGGATCATACATACAGACGTATGTGGACCAATGAGCGTTTCGACACGCAATGGTTATCGTTACTTCGTCACCTTCACTGATGACTTGAGTAGATACGGTTATATCTATTTGATGAAACACAAGTCTGAAACGTTTGAAAAGTTCAAACAATTCCAGAGTGAAGTTGAGAATCAGCTTAATAGGAAAATCAAGCATCTCGGTCCGATCGCGGTGGAGAGTACTTGAGTTTTGAGTTTAGCACACATCTGAAGAGTTGTGGCATAGTGCCCCAACTTACGCCCGCCGGAACGCCGCAGCGTAACGGTGTGTCCGAGCGACGTAATCGTACTCTACTGGATAGTGTCCGATCTATGATGTCTCTTACCGATCTGCCAGTGTCCTTCTGGGGTTATGCGTTAGAAACAGCCGCATTCATTTTAAATAGGGCTCCGTCCAAGTCCGTTGAAACGACACCGTATGAATTATGGTATGGCCATAAGCCTAAGTTATCGTTTCTGAAGGTTTGGGGTTGTGAGGCGTACGTTAAGAAACTGCAGCCCGACAAACTCGAACCGAAGTCGGAGAAAGTCGTCTTTGTAGGATATCCGCGGGAAACCGTTGGGTACACCTTCTACAACCAAGCTGAGGGCAAAACTTTTGTCGCGAAGACCGGTACCTTTCTAGAGAAGGAGTTTCTCGCGAAAGGAGTAAGTGGGAGGAAGGTAGACCTCGATGAAATCGTTGATCCTGAACTCGAGATTCCGAGTGGCGCAACGGAAGCAATTCCGGAAACGTCCTCCGTGGAAGGAGTGGGAGAAACTGTCGAGGAAGATGTTCTACCTCGTAGGTCTGGTAGATCTCGGATCGCACCAGAATGGTATGGCAATATGGTTTGCACCGTCATGCTAGTCGAGCAAGACGAACCTACGAACTACAAGGAGGCGATGGAGAGTCTAGAGTCCGAGAAATGGCTTGAAGCCATGAAATCCGAAATAGGATCCATGTATGATAACAAAGTGTGGACTTTGGTGGATATTCCCGAAGGGCGCAAGGCCGTCGAGAATAAGTGGATCTTTAAGAAGAAGACTGATGCTGATGGTAATGTGACCATCTATAAAGCTCGGCTTGTCGCAAAGGGTTTCCGACAAGTTCATGGGATTGACTACGATGAAACTTTTTCACCGGTAGCGATGCTTAAGTCTATTCGGATTTTGTTAGCGGTAGCTGCCTACTATGATTATGAAATCTGACAGATGGACGTCAAAACGGCCTTCCTGAATGGAAACATTGAGGAAGAGTTGTACATGGTACAGCCGGAAGGTTTTGTCGATCCAGGAAGCGCTAACAAGGTGTGCAAGCTTCAGCGATCCATCTATGGATTGAAGCAGGCATCTCGGAGCTGGAATCTTCGCTTTGATGAGGTAATCAAAGGTTTTGGATTTATCCAGAATGTGGAAGAGACCTGTATTTACAAGAAAATGAGTGGGAGCTCGGTTGTGTTCTTAGCACTGTATGTTGACGACATATTGCTAATAGGGAATGATGTGGAACTTCTGAATAGCGTGAAGGAATATTTAAACAGTAAGTTCTCCATGAAGGACTTAGGAGAAGCTGCGTATGTTTTAGGCATAAAAATCTATCGCGATAGATCAAGGCGCCTATTAGCACTGAGTCAGAGTACTTATCTTGATAAAATATTGAAGCGTTTTCATATGGAGAAGGCAAAGAAGGGTTCTCTGCCGGTTATCAAGAATAAGATATTGCGTAAGGCGCAGTGTCCGGTGACGGAACTGGGTAAGGCCAAGATGACGAAACATCCTTATGCTTCAGCCATAGGATCGATCATGTATGCAATGTTGAGTACTAGACCGGATGTGGCATTAGCTCTAAGTTTGACAAGTCGGTTCCAGAGTAATCCTGGAATGCCGCATTGGGTAGCTGTTAAGAGCATTCTTAAGTATCTCAATAAGACAAAGGAAATGTTCCTTGTGTATGGTGGCTGCGATGAGGAACTTGGCGTAACGGGTTACGTAGATGCAAGTTTCTGCTCAGACCCCGATGACTGTAAGTCACAGACAGGTTACGTGTTCAAGGTGAATGGAGGCGCCGTGTGCTGGAGAAGTGGGAAGCAACCCATAGTCGCACAATCTACAATGGAGTCGGAGTACATTGCTGCCTGCGAGGCCGCGAATGAAGCTGTGTGGCTGAGGAAGTTCGTCATCGAACTTGGAGTGTTCCCGAGCGTGCAAGACCCCGTGATCCTCTTCTGCGACAATACGGGTGCCATTGCAAACGCCAAGGAGCCAAGGTCTCACTCCACCGCCAAACACATTCTCCGACGCTTCCACGTGATACGTCAGTACGTACAAGGAGGCGATGTGAAGATTTGCAAAGTGCATACGGATCTGAATGTGGCAGATCCGCTGACGAAGCCTCTTCCGCTTGATAAGCATGAACAACACCAGTTAGCTATGGGTGTTAGGCTTTTACCAAGTTGTAATCTAGATTAAATTGTACTCTAGTGCAGAACACCTTCGACGGGAATTGTTGGTTCTCCTGCAGAACAGTAGCTCCGACTCCCCGGACGTAGTCATCATCCCCACCTATGACTAGAGCATGTATGTCCTCAGGAGCCATTGGTGGCGCCAGTGCCCTCGTACGAGGCGGTCCACCTCCTTCGACCTCATCATCATCATCGGATGCATCTGCACGGTCGTCATCACCAGAATCAAGCTCGTCCGACAGTCCCTCAATGCGTTCATTGAGGTCAACTATCGCCATGGAGTATGGTCCGATGCGAACATCCTCATCTTCCACATGCACATCCTCCCCTACCACCGCCTCCGTATTTATAGCCATGTTGGAGATCGACAGGTGGAGCGCACCTTCCGCGGTGCTACTACCAGTTTCATCGATGGCGTCAACGAACTGCACATACACCATTGGTTGTTCATACACAG
Organism: Poa annua; assembly: GCA_026929855.1. NCBI lineage: Eukaryota > Viridiplantae > Streptophyta > Magnoliopsida > Poales > Poaceae > Poa > Poa annua. Next base: position 88,730,789 of record CM049432.1, read on the forward strand.
CTGCTCCAGGTGAAGGAGATATGCCCTAGAGGCAATTAATAAAGTGTATTCTTTATCATATCTCGTTTGTTCATAATAGGTTTTTGTATCATGCTAGAACCGTATTAAGCAGAAACATTAATGCGGGTGTGATACGTAAACAACCAGGTCCCTAGTAGCCTCTACTAAGACTAGTTTCGTTGCGCGATTGATGATCGAGGTTTCCCGGTCATGGGGCATGGCGCCGGTCGGCAATGAGAGTCATATCGATGGAGAGCGATGTGATGGACATACCCAGATTTGGAGAACATAGTCGTTACACCTTTGACCGTGAGATCAACTCTTATTGATATTTCCGGAAGATACTTTGATTGCACCAAACGTCGTATCTTATTTAGTATGACAATAACGGTGATACTTTTGGGTATTGGAAGGGAGTATTGAGACGAGGGGTCAAGAGTGGGATTTGCCATTCCGCATAGCAGGATAGATACTCTCGGGCCCAGTCGGTGAGATCATGTCTAATGAGCTTGCAAGCATGTGACTAGGTCACGGAGACATGAGATCATGAACGAGTAGAAGATAGCGTCGTCGGTAACGAGGTCGGGATTAGGTATGGAGATATCTATGGAACGACGCTCGGACATGCTAAGTATCGCTATGGCAAAAGGTCTAAGACTTTACGTTCAGGTTTGATAGATGAAAGTCACGTTATATCTCAGGGATTAATTCATGGGGTCCAGGCCTACGGGTTAGTCGTTGATCATTGAGGAGTCTTGATCATACCTGATATTATATCGAACCGCTAGGGTAACACACTTAAGGGGTTTCGACAAGACAACCGGAAAGGAAGGAGATCACCGGGAGCGTCCCGGGAGAGGTCCGATGGAGATCGGGCAGCGCCGAAAGAGTTTTCGGAGCTAGGAAATATTATATATATTATGTTTGATATTAATTAGTGTTATTAATATGCAAATATGATTTTATATATTTATTTTCGAATTTATTAAGGCAGATTTCCCTAAATGTGCCTTCCGGACGAAAGAAGGCCCAAGAGGGGAAAATTCCCTATGGGAATTCGGTGGGGGCCAGGAGGGCCGGCCTAGGTGGGCCACAATGGGCCCACCAGGGGGCCGGCGCACCTCCCAAGCCGAACCAGGCTGTGGGGGGTTAGTCCCATATTGCCTGGCTGGCAAGGTTGGCTCCCCTTGGGAGCCTATATAAGAAGGGGCACACCCAGCCTTTTAATTCACCAATTAATTCCTGATTTCTCTCTCGATCTCGTGGTTCCCAAGTCGGAGCCGCGCCGAGCAAGAGGAGTCGGGGATCTCCTCCACCATAGCCCGCTGCCGCGCTACTGGTGTTCCGGTCCAAGTCTTCCGCTGCTCGTCCTGGACTGGAGCTTCGGAGGCGTCGTCTCCACCGTACGTGTGCGACTCCCTGCGGGGTGCTGCGCTAGCGGTACTCGGAGGCCTGCTTCCTCTACACGACCTTGAGGTCGGCTACGTCGGTCTTCATCGACAACGTTTGTGCGGGAACGTAATCCCGCTTTCGGTCTACAAGGGTACGTATTCCGATCTCCGTTCGTACTACTATATCTGCATAGAATAGATCTTGGCTAGTTTAAGGATATCGTTGCTAGGAAATTTTTTGTTTTCTTCACACGATCCCCTTCACCAGGCGTGCTAGCAATTTTCATGTATGAACCCCAGGAATTGTCGCATTTCACTGGGCGTAATGCCCAACGGTAACCTTCTGAGAATCTCTTACAGATGACAGCCTCAACAATCATCTTTCTCTAGCCATCTCCGGCACAAAGAGTGTGCAAATGTGCCTTCTAACATCTCTGAAACTAATTTCCTTCATTCCATCCACCGTAACATACTGTGATTGACATTGCGACAGATCAAGCCCTTGAGGCTCATCACGTGTGATTTCATCACCATAAAAGACACACAAATTGTTCATCGTACCTAAACGCAACAATTTTTAAAATCACAAATTTAATCCAATAATTTATCATTATCATAAACGTTATTATCAAATAAACACAAGACATTAAAAGCATATTTACGTAGCTAAGTATGACCTAATCTGGACAACAAAACCATGTAACAGTTTTAGGATTCAACTCACATGCATACATGCATGCATCCATCTATCCATCCATGAACTTAACTTATTATAATAGTCATCTGCTACTAACGGATCTGTACATAACTAATTGCATACCTAATAGCTAATTGCATGCATCCATCCGTCAACTTAACTTATTATAATAGTGATCTGCTACTAACGTCAACTTATATCTCATGCATCAAGAGCTAGATGAACTCACAATCTGTACATAGTTAATTGCATACCTAATATCTCACTTAAATTTTCGTACCTAAACGCAACAGTTTTTAAAATCACAAAATTAATTATAAAAAACGAGAGCAATTAATTCTTCTTGGTAATATTTAAATCACAAATGTACGAACACAGATTATTAAGCTAATTAATACGTAGTTTTTTACGCTTCTGTCGTACCTTCAAGATAAGTTCTTCACATACTTCTGCTCAAATATTAACGCCAGCTGATTCGAGATGACCCTTGAAACTGTTAATCTCAACCTAAAACACCAAAATATATTTTGTTACGACTAAATTTACAACTATAACAAATCATGCATTTACGTATAAGTACGTATTGCAAAGTTTTTACCTTGATCAGCCTCTAAATCTCACTCCTAAATCATCTCAAGTGATTCAACTTGGTATTGTCTGTGTTCTTCACAGCAATCAGAAAGTAGCTCTCTCTACTCACGAACTGTGGGAGCGTAGTATGTGAGAATGTGAGAGTAGCTCTCTCTGCTCACGAACCGCGGGGGCGTCTTTTTAAAGGCAACTGATCGCAAATCACGGAGACATAGCACATAAAATGAAACCGTCGGTGGTCACATACAGTGAAATAAAGCCAAAAGAGAAAGGAATCAGTACACTCATTACCAGAAATGGACACAAAAAGTGAAGATTCCTATGCCAAAACAGTGCTTTGTGTCACGTCTTGCTCCCCGTATGCGCGACCAGCTGCAAATCCCATGCCTCAAAAAATAAACCTGGCACAGATTAGCTTCTTTCGGTGGTCACGTACAGGAAAAAGAGGCGGAAGAATCTTTCTTTTTGCACTGAAATGACCACCATCACACCATGAGAGAATCCGTGCCGTATACAGCCCGGTCCACCCGTCCTAATTCCTGGAGGTTAGCAGCAGCAGCAAGAGTCTGCCACCCGAGGACCTCGTTTACATCCATGGACATTGCTTGCACTCGCACGTAATCATCAATGCCGCAGCAATGGCTGCCAGGAATCATCATCATCCTCATATCACTGTTTCCAGTGGAATCCGCGCCGGTCAACCCCCACATCCTGCCACTCCCTCGGGAGGGAGGAACCTCCCGCCGCGGGCCCACCCGCTTCCCTCCAACCGCATAGGCGGGATGACGTGGCGCTTCCTCCCGCCACCGACAACTGCGGGGCCCACCACGTCCAGTCGAATCCGGTGGCGGTAACAGTCCTCCCGCCACTCCCCATGGAGGAAAGAACATCCCGCCATCTCTAATGGAGGGAGGTGACACGTGTCGCTTTTTTAGCTTGCCGCCAGGCCATTTTTGACAAAGATTTTTAGAGGGGGTCATTCTTGACAAATCTGTTCGGCAGAGGGCCATATTTGTAAAAAAATCCATTTGAACATCCAATCGACAGTACTGTACATGGGAGGTCCTAGGTAGAGGTGGAGGGGGCGGCGCTGCAGTTCCTGCGGACTCTCGAGGATGCCCTCCTCATGCTACTGCAGATCGGCGCCGCCGGCAGCAGGTCAGGCTCTCCAGACCCGGATTGGTAAGGAGAGGGGAGTGGGGAGATGCGGCTGGCGGCGGTGGAGCTACGAGGAGCAGAGTCCGGCAGACGTTGACCCGGGGTGCTCCATTGTCTGTCTTCTCTGAAACGGTAGGTCTCTCTCTCTTCTTCAGTGTTGTAGCATAGCAGAATACACACACGAAGGTGAGAAGGCAGGTATCGTTTGCACTGTCCAGTTCAGAGCAAAGTGCTCTGTATCATCATACTCTATATGTTTTTTTAGAAATCTGCATTATCATACTCTCTACGTTTATCTGTGGTGCTATGTGTTAGTGATAGAGATAGAGAGGTTTGTTATTAATTCGTCCACCTTTAGTTGTAAGTTCTGAATTTTTCTCATGAGTGATACTATAATTTACCTTCCCCGAGGTTGACATCTTCACAGGCAAGTGGACATTATTTTCAGTTTCCTCGGTAGTAGTGTCAAGCATGGATACTGAAAGGGGGTTCAAAACATTATGAAATAAGTGACGATTAACAATTCCTCCATCCCGGTTTGAACAATTTCTAATGACGATCCAAAACATTATATATATACATGACATACGGAGACCTCCAAGCCCACAAACCGGACCGGGCCGTTTCGTACAAGCAGAGGTTACAGGGGATGTGCAAGCAATGTTGGCCGATATCTTGAACAGTGTGTGCAAGTATAGGTAGAATACAAAGTTTAAGAAACTGACCTAGTTGCCCGCAAGACTTGATGTGATGTCCTTGGGAAGTTGTGAGGCTAAGTATAAACTCATGTAGATGTTAACCAACCCAGCTAATACCCAACCTTAGCGTTGACTGAGCTAACCCACCCCCACTGCACTGATTGAAGAGTAAAATAAGGTCTATTTTTTCCCTTCATATATTAATAAATGCAACTCTCCTCTTGCAGCTAATGGCTGACGTAACAAGTAGTTTACTTTAGCCCATGGGAATAGTCTGAATAGATGCTTTGCATGTGGGAGTTGATTGGAATTGGCGCATGACGATGCAATCAAGCTAAGCAGTGCCTCTCAATTAATCTGACCAAGACAGAAGAGGGCTCTTCCGAGTCTCACAAAGAAAAAAAAATGCTGCCGGCGACTTATGCAAGCCAACCATAGCGTTGACAAAGCTAATGAATCCCCACTAATTGCGCAACCTCCACATCATGGACAGCGTGTAGTTGACGTAGCACCATCCTGCACATCGCGACTATTAATCCTGGCTAGAGCATGCCTATCGTTTCTTCTCTAGCTCCTCCCAGTCCGATACATAGCTAGGTAATATTTGCATTGTGGAAGTGGTCAAGTAGGTGAGAGGTGAAGGATCCATCTATGGCTGATCCTAGCTCGAGCTCCAGCTCTAGCTACATGTAAGTTGTACTCGATCTTAACTTCTTCACCATCTTCCATATATATCCGTTTGGGGGCTCTGTTTTTTCTTCCCCGGGTATAAGCTTCTCTACACTTTTATTCTTTTTTAGTAGTTTTTTCTAGATAGCAATTTTTTTATTTTTTTTTCTCCCCTGTTGTACTGTTGCTTGTTATGCTTTATTGAAAAAGGTTCGCCCTTTGGGCCCGCCGTTGATCGCTCAAAAAAATAAATATATATCTGTTTGCTACCTGATTTTGCTCAACCTGATCTCATTAATTCTCGGCTAGCTCTCGTTGTTCTGATAAGCATGCTCGAGGGCTTTTACCATATAAGTTCACCCTATGTATATGTATAAAGGGCCCAGTCGGCTAACTACATATATATTGGTTTTCAAATTAGCGAATCTATGCTTAAATGTTCCAAGGGTTTTGATGTGTACCTGCAGCAGGGACAGTGAGATGGCTGGCAGATTGCAGAGCGCAACAAGTCTAACGGTCCAAACATTACGAGAAATAACGGATCAGTTCTCCGAGGAGAGGAAAATTGGTCAAGGCGCGTATGGAAAGGTCTACAAGGTAATATTCCTACCATTCTTGGTTAGATGTTAATATTATTTTTGCTTCACATTACTTAACATCTGTTACCAGGAAAGTTCTTAATGTATTAAAATAATTAAATAATAGGAATGCCAGTGCCCCCTTAACTGCTCGAATCGTACATGATTCATGAGTTCCATAACCATGCTGGGTCTAGATATGATATATATAAACCTTGTCGTACGTTCCAAGCTCACAGAGCATTATATCTTAGATATGACATATAGATACCTTGTCATACATTCGAAGCTCACAAACTGGACCGAGCCGTATCATCGTACAAGCAAGTTGCCGGTAAGACTTGGTGTGCTATCCCTGTGAGGCTAAGTATAATAAACTCATGTAAATGTTAACCAAACCATAGCGCTGACAAAGCTAACCCGCCCCCACTCCACTGATTTAATAGTAAAGTAAGGTATATTTTTTCATCATATATTACTAAAAGCAACTCACCTCTAGTAGCTAATGGCTGAGTAACAAGCAGTTTAGCCCGGGGACCCATGGATATAGATAGTTTGCAACTTTGCATTAGATGCATGTGGAGTTAATTGGAATTGGTGCATGACAATGCAAGCAAGCATGCCTCTTTCTACGATTCAACTCAAGTTACTGAAATTTGACTGAATTTTAAAGTCCTTTAGCAATCCCATAAAGTATTTTAGCATTATTACAAGAATTTCTGAAAACAGGTGATACTGCTAGCCACCATTAACTTTGTAAAAAAATCCTTGTTCAAATAACACTAGGCAAGATCCCGTCAAAGACTTTTGACCATTTCGCTAGAGTGTGGCATCAAGTTCCACGTACACCTACACCAAACTGCCTTCCTCCCAAGTTAGATGAACTACAAAGAAGCTTGTTTTGACTAATCGAAAGGCTCCGAGATGTGCATTATGTACCCTTACATCTTGCTTATCTCTCCCTGGCATCCAAAAAGGAGCTCCAGGGAGAAGATCGAACCAGTTCCACTGCACAATATCTAGTTGCGGGACGCTTTCCGCTCAATGTATAGTTACACAACTCCAAAATAACAAGGTACATTCTGTTTGGGCATGACATATTTCATAAATTACCTAGATATATCATCATTTTTCAGATATTTATCTATCTGGTACATGCCCCCTAAAAGCCTTGCAAGGTCTTACCACAACCGATGTTTGTTCTATGTTTATCCCCATGTTTGCTGCTTCAGTTGTTATTGGGGTGATATAACGGAAAAATAGAAATGAGCCTTTTTTATAGGTTGGAATCATTACTGCCAAAATGATGCTTATGTGGTTGTCGGCCTTCGTTTTAGGCTCCACGGTTAAAAGTACTAAGTACCCCATTTTACATCTATCGGTATGGATGAAAACGGAGCTGAAACTTTCCGACTTTTCGGTGGATAAAGGGAAACACAATGGAAATATAGAAAAGGAAACGGCATTTTGTGGAACAGAAACAGAACCGAAAACTTCTACATGGAAACGAAACAACTTTTTTTACATTAGAAGGATCACAGAAACGAAAATTGGTTTCCGGCGTGCGAATTTTCCATGTTTCGCTACGTGCTGTTTTATGAATCCAACAAGTCAAAAAATTCTAGCCAATAAATGATGCACACTATATTATATTATCATGATATCTCCTTATATTTTATTTTATTTTGGAATTTTGACAAATTTATTGGTTTGATTGAGTTTTCTTTCATTATTCGATAGGTATCTTGGTTCTGGCAAACATCTGCTTTATGTTCGGTGTATGTTTGTGTCCGTACCGTATTCGATCTGTATTTGTTTCTGACAATATTTGTTTTCGTATTCATTCCGGGATTTCTATATTCGTTGCTGGTTCCGCGAAAAAGTATGAAAACAAATGTGGCACCACTCAGTTTCGTTCGTATCCGCTCTGTTTTCATCCCTACCAATCAGTTGTAATACTTCGTCCCCTAGTATCAAGAATTTGAACGATATAAATTGCTCAACTTGTAAGAAGCAAGCTCCACCAATCGAGTTCCTTGGGATGATTAATGGAGCTAACAATGCGATTAATCTCTTTCAGGGTACTCTTGGTGTGACAACATTGGTAGCATGTCGCCACACAACATCCATTCTTTATTTCCATGATTCAATTTGAATACTAAATGATGTTTGCTTGGTAAAATGTGTGCAACTTATTTATGATGATGAAAAATAAAGAGCACCTAACTGTTTTTTAAAATAGTCAACATAATTAATCTTTGACAGGCTAAACTTGAAAACGGAGAAGAGATTGCGGTCAAGATGCTTTATAATAACACACCGGGGATTGATGATGAACAATTCAAACGTGAGTTCGAAAACCTTATGAGGCTCGAGCATCAAAATATTGTACGGTTAGTACGATATTGCTACGAGACACAACATGAACCTATGCAGTGGAATGGAAAAAACATTTGGACTGAAAAGATATATAGAGGACTCTGCTTCGAGTATATGCAAAATGGAAGCCTTGAAAGACACATTTCTGGTATGGCACTCCACTTATTTTTTTGTGGGAATATGGATGGTCTCTACTTTATTTATGTTGCTTACAATGTGAAAAAGAATGATTGTGTATATTTGCCTTTCGTTTGATGCCTCTAAAAAACGTTTGATGCCTCTCAAAAAAAAATTGCAGACGAATGTGATGGGCTTGATTGGCTCACACGTTACAAAATTATCAAGGGGGCATGCCAGGGTTTGAAGCACCTTCACGAAGGACTCGGTGATCCAATTTACCATTTGGACCTGAAACCTGACAATATTTTATTAGACAATAACATGGTGCCAAAGCTAGCAGATTTTGGTTTATCCAAGCTTTTCAGTGATAAGCATACTATGATCACACAGAGTCCAATGGGAACAATGTAACTTAATGTGCCTTCTATGAATAAATTCCTTCCACAATATACATTGTGTTTAATTACTCGATATTTATTAATTTAATTTTGACATGCAGTGGATATTTGCCAATGGAGTTCCTATATGGAAACATTATCTCAAACAAGTTCGACGTATTCAGCTTGGGTGTGGTAATGATAAAGATAATTGCAGGCCACGGAGGCCACGCCAAAAGTGCTGAAATGCCTCGCCAAGTGTTTCTTGATCTGGTAAGATATGCTATCTCTTCACTCCGGGGATAAGAACGATTCTTATTTCTAGGAGTTGTTATGCTAAATTTTACTCTAATTTACGGCATTCGCCCACTAAAAAAATATGGGGAGTATATGTTGCTCGGCACTTAGTTTCTCCTCTATGCATGCTTAGTAAATATCAATCTCTCATGGACTTATCAGCGTGCCTGTATTGAATAAAATACTTTATTAGGGCACTTAAGGGTAGTTTTTTCATATGTAATGCCTTATTGACCGAAATGTTGGGTTTATCATCTAAGTTACCATTATTCTTATATAGGTACAAGAAAACTGGAGGAAGAGAATGTTGAAAACATGTCAAGTTTATTGGCCACTAAAAGCATACTGTGAACAAGTTAACATATGCACTGAGATAGCACTGAGCTGCATGGAGATTGATAGACACAACAGACCAGCTATAGCTGATGTCGTCCATCGACTGGATGACACTGAAACTATAATTGACAAGGTAAGTAAGATCTCTACCACCCACTTGCTTCTTTTCTTAAAAAAATAGTATCAATAGTAAGTAATATGACACACTTGTTTGTAGTTATAAAGCATATTACAGAATTATGATTGTGAATTCTCCCAAAATACTAGCACTAAAGTTTACCGTTGAGTTTACAGCTGATGAACGGTTATATCTGCTAATTGCTGACATCCATGTTGTTGTTCATTGGCAGGCGTTGTCGTCGATGAATGACAACTTGGTACGTCATCATCAGTTCTCTGTTATTTCATTTCGACACTGTCCGGTGGTGGTACGGTAATCTTTGACTTTGTGTAAGTACCAATGATTGATGGATGCCAATTTCAGGTTAGGTTAGAAGTGTTGACAAAAAGTGAAGAGTTTCCATATGAAGAGATGATCGATGAGTACCCCATCCTGGTACGGGTCACGGCGCCACAATGGCGTCAAGAAGAGAAGATTTCACACCCAAGCATTGACATAGTCTTGGTGATCCAAGAAAGTAATCATGACCGGTTCATTCGTAACATCGAGGTGGTGATGATGACGCTCATCAACGGGCTTGGCGCGATGGATCGGCTCTCTGTCGTGTCGGGGAATGGGGATTGCATTATGGAGCTCACCTTCATGTCAGATGAAGGACGGAGTTTAGGCGGGCTCATGGTCGACAATTTTGTTGCGCGTCCTTGTGGTGATCTGCAGGATTCTGTAGAAACGGCAGCTAAGGTACACATGCATTAACTGGGCCTTCGTTCTGAAACATACCACTATTTATGTTCGTGTTGATTTATTCGACTCACTTTTCAGATTCTGAGAGGTCGTGAAGTGGAGAAGGGTCATAGCCGTGCAGGCATCGTGCTGATTTTGGTGCGAAAGCAACAGCATCCGGAAATCAGCTCCGATTTCCCGCTGCACTTCTTGTATATTGACGACAGTTATCAGTCTGGACGTTTTCAGAAGGCTAGACAGTATTACAAGGCAAAATTGGAACTATTCATCAGGCAAATCACAAAGGTTGCCACCATTGGTATAACCCTCACAGCGCACAAGGGTGTCTTGGTATCATCCATTGACTCTGGCGGCCACAGCAGTCAGGTGAACTCCGGGGGAAAGTCCGGTGTGATACACATCAATGACATCTATCCCGGTGAGAGAATGAACTTCATCGTCAAGCTGAAACTCGGCAAGCACAGGAGCAAGCTCGTGACCATCGGCGGCCAGTACCGGAGCCTGCTGAACGCGAGCAAGCATCTGTTGGCTGACACAGACGTGTTCGTCCTGAGACCCCGCTCGGGATGCTCGCCCCAAAAGCTGGCCATGCATCCTGAGGTGGCGGCGGAGCTCGTGCGTGTCCAGCTTATCAAGGACGTGCTGTCAGAGTTCTCATTTCTAGATTTCGCCGAGCGCAGCAAACTAAGAAGGATATGGGAAAAGATAACGTCGTCCGAGGAAGGTCAACGCACACCCAAGAAAGCCTTGGCTGCCCTTGTCAAAGAGGAACGGTATAGAAACTCTAATGACATCTCGGCATGGCTTGCTGGTCACATGTGGCAGCACGTAACCACCGAGGGCTGCTTATTCCCCGACTCCGATGATTGCACGCTCAAGATGTAGATCAGCATGCTTGCAAAGTTTGAACTATGACTCTTCTCTTAGATAGCACGGCCTATAACAATAGAATGTGAAGTTTGTTTCTGAACATTAATTGTAGATTTTCTTTCCTATGGTTTAATTTATTTATTTTGTTTGCATTTAAAGGCTGCTACACTACCTGACTTCTCAGACCACTTCCCGTTTGCTCCGTCCAATGAAGTTAACCCAGACCAGTTTATAACTCCATGTTGACAGCCACCTGTTGGATTTATCTCCTGATTTGCGAGTATAGAGATTTCTTACTCACGGGGTCTAGTGATCTCTCTATTCATGGCGATTATCTCTAAGGAGAACACATTAGCGACAGCAATTACATGTAAAAAAAAACAGCAGTTAACATCCATTGAAAATGCTACCATCACTTAATCCCATAACAGTTAATCCCAGCTTAAGCATAACGATTAGGTTAAGCTGCAAGAAACCCATAATAATCATGAAAAATAAGTCTGGCATACTCTGAACGTGCGTCAAAGAAGTACTAGCAGCCAAGGGTATACATACATTTACTAAATTAAGGGGACAGTATATTTGCACCGATCTGGCCGTACTCGTCGGGCCGTTACCTAATGTTGGGGCTAGCTAGATGTTTGTCGTCTGGGCGATGAGCGAGCACACCCAGCGACCTCCATTGTTGCTCAAGACGAAGCCATGGTTGGGGTTGGGGAGGAGGTTGCAGTTGTAGTCCACGGTGCCCGCCATCACTCGGCTGAGACGTTGCCGCGGACGGTGCGATGAAGCCTGAAGGAATATCCAGTGGCCATCGATGCTGTTGATGACGAAGCCGTGCGGCGGAGAGAAGCCGCTGGGAAGTTGGCCATGCATCACTGTTCATCACGATGACTGTTCATCACTGTTCATATATATAAACAGCTTGCTGCTTGGGCTGTCTTTCATATAGTTAGTAATAGCTTTCTCGAGGTTGATATTTTTCACAAGTGAGTGAACATGATTTTCTTGCATGTCATCCGGCCAGGAGTTTCTTCTATAGCATGCAGTGTCAAGCATGGATATTGAAAGAGGATTATAAAAGTAAGAAAACAAGTGAGGATTACCAGTTCCCACCATCCCGGTTTGAATTCATATATAAAGACACTTGACCGAGCTGTATAATACAAACAGAGGTTACAGCAGGTGTGCAAGTAGATATAAAGTTTAAGAAGACTGACCAAGTTGCCGGCAAGACTTGGTGTGCTAGCTATCCTTGTGAGAGGTCAAGTATGAACTCATGTAGATGTTAACCCAACCTTAGAGTTTACAGAGCTAACCCACCTCCACTGCACTGATTGAAGAGTAAAATAATTATGCAGGTCTATTTTTTCCCTTCATATATCAATAAAATTAAGCAACTCTCCTCAGCTGGTAGCTAATGGTATAGAAGAAGACAAAAGAAAAGAAAATTGCTGCCGGCGACTTTGTCGACTCCTCGTGGCACCCGTGTGTGAAGTTGACGTAGGACCATCCTATTAATCCTAGCTAGCTAGAGCCTGCTTATTGTTTCTTCTCCACAGTCGGATACTACATAGCAAGCTAATCTTTGCGTTGTGGACGTGATCGAGTCGGTGAGAGGTGAAGGATCCATCTATGGCTGGTCCTAATTCCAGCTCCAGCTCCAGCTCTAGCTCCACGTAAGTAGTTGTACTCTTAAATTCTTCACCATTAATTCTCGGCTAGCTCTTGTTGCTCTGATCGATAAGCATGCTCGAGGGCTTTTATAGTATGTAATTAAGATCGTCATATGTATATGTATAAAGGGCTCGGACGGCTAACTACATATATATAGTATATTGGTTTTCAAATTAGCGAATCTTTGCTATTTATGCTTAAATGTTCCAAGGGTTTTTTGATGTGTTACCTGCAGCAGGGACAGTGAGATGGCGAGCAGATTGCAGAGCGCAAAAAGTCTAACCGTCCAAACATTACGAGAAATAACCGATCAGTTCTCCGAGGAGCGGAAAATTGGTCAAGGCGCGTATGGAAAGGTCTATAAGGTAATATTCCTACCATGCTTGGTTAAATGTTAAAATTATCGGTTAATCGTGCCCTACGGAACTTTTGTGTCCGGCGGGAGCATGTTAGTAATCTCTCCTATAAGAGCGTGAGACCAACGTTCATACATGTATGTAACGAATCTTTTGCATAACTGAACATTCAAAATAAATTATCTCTTCAACCGTTAATCCGATTGACGATCCGTTTTCACCGTTGGGTTCAGGTCGACGAGAACTTTAATATAAGATTTCATCTTAATATGTTTTGATGAACTATTTTTTTGACTGTTAGTTGCCAGATTATATTATCGTAGTTGTCATATCAGTAGTTAACACTCACCACCCAAATAATACCTTGTTACCAGGTAAAATATATATGTTTTTTTTGTCATATCCATGATTTATACGTCAAATAGTGAGTATTCGATTAATTCAAAACACGTAAAATATGAAAATACCATCATGAAAGGATTACGGTGGTGACTAAAGAAATTCAAATACCAGGCAACCATTTGATCCATCAAGAAAGGATTACGGTGGTGACTAAAGAAGTTCAAATACCAGGCAACTATTTGATGTTAATCTGGCAGCCAACTTGACAATACCTGGTGACTAGGTGACTATAATCTGGTAACTTGTTTCAGAAAAAATATTTTCAAAACATATCAAGATGGGATTTAGTTTCGAAAATCTCGTCACGACAAAGTCAACCGTGAAAGTGGAATTGAAATTTGATTTATGGTCTGAGAAATAAAACATTTTTAAACTCTAATATCCAAAAGGAATCTACGTGGCTGCAACATGCAAGTCTCGGTTGTCATATATTTTTTGTACTCATGGAAAGCTAATCTAGGGTACGTGCCCTTACTAGCACGGTCCATTAATAAAAGGAGCTCTCACCTCTAGTATGTCTGACGTAAGAACCAGATTAGCCTAGGGGCTCATGGATACAGATAGTTTGCATCAGATGCATCTGGAGTTGATTGGAATTGGTGCATGACAATGCAAGCAAGCAGGGCCTCTTTCTACGATTCAACACAATTTATTGAAATTTTACTGATTTTTAAAGTTCTTTAGCAATCTTATGCAGTATTTTTACCAATTACAAGTATTTCTGAAAACTGGTGATACTGTTAGCCACCATTAACTTTGTCAAAAAATCCTTGTTCAAATAACTCTAGCCAAGATCCCTTCGAAGGCTTTTGACCATTTGGCCAGAGTGTGGCATCAAGTTCCACGTACACGTACACCAAACCGCCTTCCTCCCAAGTTAGATGAACTACAAAGAAGTTTGTTTTGACTAATCGCAAGGCTTTGAGATGTGCATTACGTACCATTTTTACACCTTGCTTATCTCTCATTGGCATCCAAAAGGAGCGGAGAAGATTGAACCAGTTCCACCACTGCATTAGCCTAGAGCAATGTTTCTAGTTGCAGGACGCTTTCCACTCAATATATAGTTACAAAACTCCAAAACAACAAGGTACATTCTGTTTGATAATGACATATTTCATAAATTACCTAGATATCATCATTTTTCAGAAATTTATCTTATCTGGTACATGCACCCTAAAAGCCTTGCAAGCTCATACCACAACAGGTGTTCTATCTTTATCCCTACTAGCTAGTATCAAGAATTTTAACTACAAAAATTGCTTAATAGGTAAGAGGCAAGCTCCACCAACCGAGTTCCTCGGGATGACTAATGGAGCTAATAACACGATTAATCTCTTTCAGGGTACTGTTGGTGTTACAACATTGATAGTATGCGCCCACACAACATCCCTTGTTCATTTCCATGCCTCAGTTTTTATACTAAATGATGTTTTCTTGACAAAATGTGTGCAACTTATGTATGATGATGAAAAATAAAGAACGTCTTACTGATTTTAAGAATTGTCAACATAATTAATGTTGACAGGGTAAACTTGAAAACGGAGAAGAGATCGCCATCAAGATGCTTTATAATAACACACCGGGGATTGATGACAAACAATTCAAACATGAGTTTGAAAACCTTATGAGGCTCGAGCATCAAAATATTGTACGGTTAGTACGATATTGCTACGAGACACAACATGAACCTATGCAGTGGATGGGGAAAAACATTTGGACTGAAAAGATATACAGAGGACTCTGCTTCGAGTACATGCAAAATGGAAGCCTTGAAAAACACATCTCTGGTATGACACTCTACTTCCTCCATGGGAATATGGATGTTCTCTACTTTATTTATGTTGCTTACCCTATGAAAAAGAATGATTGTGTATTG
Source organism: Poa annua (assembly GCA_026929855.1). Classification (NCBI taxonomy): domain Eukaryota; kingdom Viridiplantae; phylum Streptophyta; class Magnoliopsida; order Poales; family Poaceae; genus Poa; species Poa annua. The sequence goes on from CM049432.1 coordinate 88,746,129, forward strand.
TTGCATTTCGTTTGACGTCTATAAAAAATTGCAGATGAATGTGATGGGCTTGATTGGGTCACACGTTATAAAATTATCAAGGGGACATGCCTGGGTTTGAAGCACCTACATGAAGGACTCGGTGATCCAATTTACCATTTAGACCTAAAACCTGAGAATATTTTATTAGACAAGAACATGGTGCCAAAGCTAGCAGATTTTGGTTTATCCAAGCTTTTAAGTGATAAGCATACTATGATCACGCAGAGTCCTATAGGAACAATGTAACTTCATGTTCCTACTATGAATAAATCCATTCCATAATATACAGTGTGTGTTCAATAACTAGATATTTATATTTATTTAATTTTGACATGCAGTGGATACTTGCCAATGGAGTTCCTATGTGAGAACATTATCTCAAACAAGTTCGATGTATTCAGCTTGGGTGTAGTAATGATAAAGATAATTGCAGGCCACGGAGGCCGCACCAAAAGTGCCGAAATGCCTCGCCAAGTGTTTCTTGACCGTGTAAGATATGCTATCTTTTCACTCCGGGGATAAGATCGATTCTTATTTCTAGGTGTTGTTAAGCTAAATTTTACTCTAGTATACGTCATTCCCCCACTTAGAAAATATGGGGTGTATATGTTGCTCGGTACTTAGTTTCTCCTCTATGCATGCTTAATTAGTAAATATCAATCTTTCGTAATCTGCATTTATCTGTGTGCGTGTATTGATTGAAATATATTAATAGGACACCGAAGGGAAGTTTATTCATCTGTAATGCCTTGTTGACCGAAGTGGAGATTTTATCATCTAAGTTACCATTCTTTTTATAAAGGTACAAGAAAATTGGAGGAAGAGAATGTTGAAAACATGTCAAGTCTCTCAGCCAGTAGAAGCATATTGTGAACAAGTTAAAATATGCACTGAGACGGCATTGAGTTGTATGGAGATTGATAGACACAACAGACCAACTGTAGCTGATATCGTTCATCGACTGGATGACACTGAAACTGCTATTGACAAGGTAAATAAGATCTCTACTGCCGGCCTGCGTCTTTTAATAAAAAAATATCAACAGTAATATGACACATTCGTTTGTAGTTATAAAGCATATTGCAGACTTATGATCGTTGTTTCTCCCTAAATACTAGCACCAATGTTCACCCTTGAGTTGACAGCTGATGAACGGTTTATATCTTGCTAATTGCTGACATCAGTGTTGTTGTTCATTGGCAGTCGTTGTCGTCGAAGAATTTGTCGTCGATGAATGACAACTTGGTACGTGGTCATTAGTTGTCTGTTATTTCATTCCGGCACTCTCCGGTGGTGGTGTGGTAATCTTGACTTTGTGTGAGTAGCAATTATTGAAGGATGATTTATGGATGGATGCCAATTTCAGGTCAGGTTACAAGTGTTTACAAAAACTGAAGATTTTCCATATGAAGAGACGATGGATGAGTACCCCATCCTGGTACGGGTCACGGCGGCACAATGGCGCAAAGAAAAGAACCCCAGCGTGGACATCGTGTTGGTGATCCAAGAGAGTAATCATGACCGGTTCTTTAGTAACATCCGGGCGGTGATGAGGACGCTCATCAACGGGCTTGGCTCGACGGATCGGCTCTCTTTCATGGCGGGGAATGGGGAGTGCATTATGGAACTCACCTTCATGTCCAAACAAGGACGGTGTTCAGTCTGGCCCGTGCTCCGCAACTTATCCCTGCCTGATCATTGTGGTGATCTGCAGGATTCTGTAGGAGCGGCAACTGAGGTACACATGCATGCATTAACTGGACCTCACCTCGTTATGAAACATACGACGACTAATTTTGTACGTCCGTGTTGTTTATATTCGACTTAATTTTCAGCTTCTAAAAAGAGGGCGTCAAGTGGAGAAGGGTCACAGACGTGCAGGCATCGTGCTCATGTTGGTGCAAAAGCAACACCACCATCTGGAAATCAGCTCCGATTTCCCGGTGCACGTCTTGGATATTAAACAAGACTACCAGAATAATGGTTATAACGAGATAAAACTGGAGCAACTGATCAGGGCTATCACCAAGGTCGCCGCCATCAGGATAACCCTCACAGCGCACAGCAGCGTCTTGGTATCATCCATTGTCTCTGGCGGCCACGACAGCCATGTACACTCCGAGGGGAAATCCGGTGTGATACACATCGACAGCATCTATCCCGGTGAGACGATGAACTTCATCGTCAAGCTGAAACTCGGCAAGCACAGGAGCAAGCTCGCGACCATCGGCGGCCAGTATTGGAGCCTGCTGAATGCGAGCAAGCATCTGTTTGCTGAAACGAACGCGGTTGTCCTGAGACCCCGATCTAGCTCGCCTGAAGAGCTGGCCATGCATCCTGAGGTGGCGGCGGAGCTCGTGCGTGTCCGGCTCATCAGGGACGTGCTGTCAGAGTTCCCATTTCTAACTGTCGGAAAAAAGAGAGAGTACCCAGTTCTAGATTGGGCACAACGCAGCAGACTGAAAAATATATGGGAAAAGATAACGTCGTCCGAGGAAGGTCGACGCGCACCCAAGAGAGCCCTGGCTGCCCTTGTCCAGGAGGCAGAACGGTATAGTAGAAACTCTTATGACATCTCGGCATGGCTTGCTTGTCACAAGTGGCAGCAGGTAATTACCACCGAGGGTGGCTTATTCCCGGAATCCGATGATTGCAGGCTCAGGATCTAGATCAGCATGCTTGCAATTTTTGTACTATGCCTTAATGCCTGTCTCTTAAACAGTATACAGCCTATAACAACAGGCAGGTATACCAAGTCGTCTGTTTCTGAATTAGCTACTCCGTGTTGACAGCCAGCTGTTGGATTTATCTGTTGATTTGCGAGCAGAGATTACTCCCAGCGCAGGGTCTAGTGATCTCTCTATTCTATTCATGGAGATTAAAACACATCAGCAATTAATATCCATTTGAAAGAAAATACTATACCATCACTTAATAATCCCAAGACAATTAAACCCAACGTCTGCATATAACAAGACGCAAGAAACCCATGCATGATCATGAAAGTTAAGTCCAACTTAACCTGAACATGCGTCAAAAGAAGAAGTAGCCAAAGGATATACATGTATGCTTAAGCAATCAAGGGAACATTTTTTCGGCCAATTTTCCGCATCTGGCCGTTACCTAATGTTGGGGCTAGCTAGATGTCTGCCGTCTGGGCGATGAGCGAGCACACCCAGCGACCTCCATTGTTGCTGACGACGAAGCCATGGTTGGGGAGGAGGTCGCAGTTGTAGTCCACGGTGCCTGCAGCGGCATGATCACGCCGCCCGCCGTCACTCGGCTGAGACGTTGCCGCCGGCGGTGCGACGATGAAGGAGGACACCCAGCGGCCATGGACGTTGTTGAGGACGAACCCGTGCGGCGGAGAGGAGCCGCCGGGGAGCAGCTGGTTGCTGCCATCAACGTCGTCCATGGATCACGCCTGGTGTTGCGGCGGCTGGAGGAATTGTTCTGTTGGTGTGTAGCGATCTTGTTCTGTTAGGATACGTGATTTTATAGCAGACAGTTTGGATTGGAATCGATTTTCCCTCCGCCGCCGCCGACTGCCAAAACGTTTCTGAAGCCCACGAGGCCCGCTGCTGGGCCACTGGGCCTCCTTCTCCGCTTCCAAACGGCCCAACAGGCCCACCCGGCCCGCCCATAAACCCTAGCCTCTAACACATATACGAGCTCGATCTAGCGCAACCCATCCCATAGACTCCACCGCGCCGCCGCCGCCGCCGCCTCCTCCACTTCTTAGCGTCGTCCACCGCCCGCCACCTCAACCATGGCCCCGAAGAAGGAGAAGGCCCCGCCGCCGTCGTCCAAGCCCGCCAAGTCCGGCGGCGGCAAGCAGAAGAAGAAGGTCGAACCCCGCCCCTAACCCACCCCCTCTCTCCCCGTTCGATGCGCCGCTTATATGCGTTGCTTGCTGGGTTTCTCACGGGAGCGCTTGTCGTCGTCGTGTGTTTGCAGAAGTGGAGCAAGGGGAAGCAAAAGGAGAAGGTGAACAACGCGGTGCTCTTCGACAAGGCCACCTACGACAAGCTCATCACCGAGGTGCCCAAGTACAAGCAGATCACACCATCCGTCCTCTCCGAGCGCCTCAGGGTAACGTCCATCATCCGGGATCTTGTTCTTACTACATGAGGACATTATGATTGGCCTCGCTGATATTACACGTGATGTGTGTTGCCTGGTGTAGCGGATTATTGCTGTTTTAGGGGCGTCAATAGTAGTAGCCTTTGCAAGATCAAACCAAAGTTCTCTTACAGTTTATAGAATGATTCCGCATCCCGATTCGTGCTGTGTGCGCCTCCTGAGACTGTTTCCACATTGCGGTGTTCAGTTTGCTGCATTAGGTCAGACTTAGGAATTAGGATGCAACTCATTCAGAATTGGACATGTGCAAGTCCACTAGTGTTTTGTGTAATATACTACTAATTCATTATCTCACAATTGGCCTATAATGTCTATTTGGCTGGGAGATTCTGATGAACATGGCATGAACCCCTATGCTGTACAACATTGTTTCTTTCATGCCTCCCTACTAGTTTGGGATGAGAGTAAAGTACATGTTAGTTCTGTGGGAGTAAACATGATTTTACCTTTTGTCTTAGCTTGTAGCTATTTCACTGAGCATCTTTCTCTCAGTCTTACCACTAACAGTTATGTATTTAAATACTTGCAACTCGATGCACCCATACTTACCCACAATTCTTATGGGTGCATTGTTTGTGTTGCAGTCTGAATTTTATCTGCTCTGTATCTGGTCATCTCAGTCATTCTCTATTTCTGCAGATCAATGGCTCTCTGGCTCGCAGGGCCATCCAGGACCTGGTGGAGAGGGGACTCATCAGGATGGTGTCAATCCACTCCAGCCAGCAGATCTTTACCAGGGCAACAAACACTTGATTCGCTTATGTGTCCAGTAGCACTTTTCTAGTCAAGTAGACTAAGATGTTGTTATATTGAAGTTAACTATCTTGAGGGAGGCACTCCGTGTGTTATGTACTCGTGCTATTGATGTTTTTGGTACAATTGTAAGATGTTGTCAGCACATTGAAATCTATTTTACATTATCAGATTATTTGGTATTTTCTGCTGTTCACTCATACATTTTTGTCCAGTGTCTTGTGAAGTGATGCTGTAGAACCTACTTCTACTGTGGTGTGTAATATCTGCTGTAGGGAGGATGTTTTCCATTAAAGGTGGAAGATTTAATATTTTGAATTATTTATAGGGCTCACAATGCCCTGATCATGTTTGTGAGTCTGTATTTAAGTCTGCATGGAGGTTCCACTCACTACTCATGTTTTTTTTGAATGGACTACCAACTCAGGTTAGTTTGCTGGAGCTTATAGAAACAGAGAGAAATGCACATGTGTTTGGGAATGTTCAGCAGCAACTTAACTATCCTGGCATTCAGGATCATGGAATATTTTACGCCGCTAGAGCTGGAGTACAACAAGTAGCGCGAGAGCAGCTCTTTTCTGTTTTCTGCCTTCTATGAAGCTTGGGCACGCCATTGTTGTAACCTCGGAAAAAATGTCTGCGTGGAGGTTGTCGCTCTTGATGTTGAGAATTTTTTCTTCTCCAGAATCAACAAAGGTAAATGCTACCTCGCTTGGATTTCATTTCAAATCTTCAAACAGTTTAGTAAGCCATATTAAGCTAGATTTTTACTGATAAACTGAAGCAGGATCTCAAAAATAAAATACTGTACGAGTCTGCTGTTGTCAACTTCACCGAGGAGCCAATGATGCATCCGAGGAAACTAGAAACTGTGTTGAGCTGTGCTAGTCGTAATCTTTGCCAGCAAATTGTTAATATCTATGCATCCCTCTCACAAGGGACAGAACTAAAAATAAATAATGACATCCTCTCCTTGTTTCCTCCTGTTCTTAGTCGAAGAAAATGGAATATGCCTGCTTATAAATTGCAGTGCATACTCACTGACCATCTCCACAACCACCAGCATCAGCAGCAACATAAGCTTCAAAAACCATGGCGTCCATGAACTTCTACTACTTGGTGCTGGTGGTGGTTGCCCTGGTGTCAACGCCACTTGCCGTCGTGGCCGGCGACCCAGACATTCTCACGGACTTCGTCATGCCGATGATGTGGGGCATGCCAATGAACATCACCGGAGACTACTTCACCTACACCGGCTTCCGCACCAAGGAGGCGATGCCGGCGATGGGCTTCTCGGTGCAGAAGGCCTCCATGGCTGAGTTCCCGGCGCTCAACGGGCAGAGCGTGTCGTACGCCATGCTCAGGTACCCACCAGGCACCGTGAACCCAACGCACACCCACCCCCGTGCCGCTGAGCTGCTGCTCGTCATCGATGGCGCACTCTCCGTTGGGTTCATCGACACTGCCGGCAAGCTGTACACCAAGGACCTCGTCGCCGGCGACATGTTCATCTTCCCAAAGGGGTTGGTGCACTACCAGTCCAACCAGGGTGCCAACCTTGCCATCGCGCTATCTGCGTTCGGTAGCGCCAACGCGGGCACCGTGTCTGTGCCGGTCACCGTGTTCGGCACCGGCGTCGATGACGCAGTGCTCGCCAAGTCGTTCAAGACCGACCTGCCGACGGTGCAGAAGCTCAAGGCGGCTCTCACCCCGCCACCCAAGCATTAAGTCCGTCGTGTCTCGCGGTCATGTTGTGTTTTGGATTTTTCTCTTATTGAATAACATACCTACCTAACAACGCAGGCAACAAACTGCTTCGTGTGGTAGGAGAAATTTGGTGGTGAAATACTCTTCAATGTATGTTTGCAGAGTTGTCTTGATTTCAATTGAACGCTCTCCATGTGTTGTAATCTTCGAAGAACGTTAACCAATCCTTTGCAAAAAAATGGCCTTTTGATGAAACTAATGATCCATATGGCCGCTCGGCAAAACTATTTTCAAATCAGGCCTCTCGAGGTCGGCGCCAACCTCGTCACCGACCTCGAGAGGCCAAATTTGAAAATAGTTCTACCGAAAGGCAATATGCTTCATTAGTTTAGCGGAGAGGCCATTCTTGATGAAAATACAAGGGTACAAGGAGGTTGGCAGCTAGGTTCCAACCTAGGTTTCAATTTCTTTGCTCTTGGTTCGGCTGTAGCTGGTGTTACCGAAATGCATGAAAAAGCTTGATTATTCGTTTCTATCTCTGACTGTGTTGGTCAGCATTTAATATTTATCCATTTAAGCATGTTTCATCCTATTTTGTTCGTACACCTGTGGTCATCCTCAAGCTAGCGTGTACTGTGCTTATACTACTCCCTTTTTGTACATGAGCATCTGATGGTTGTAATCTTTGTCAGTTTTAGCCGTTAGGAATTACTGGTGCATGGATGAATTCTACTACCGAGGTGGATTTCTTCCTTGACCAAACTCTTGTCCTTAGTCATGTTTTTGTGCCTTTTCCGGTAGCGATTGTGTATGTAGATATAATTTTCTAGCTCTTTTTTATCTACAATGTACACGGATATGTATTGGATGTCGGGTTCATTATTTTGCAGAAATTGGATGAAAACTAAATCTCAGATAGATGTAACTTCATTATTAAAAACACAATGCAGCTTAGTATGGATTTTATTTTACTTTCCACATGATACCAGTTATGGAGAGAGTTGAAGTTTCCTATATGGGGACATGTAGGTTTCCATGTCATGTAGATGTAATTTACATGTTAACATTACTGCACACCATCAAATAGTGTCGGACATGTAGTTTTAAATGGAAAAGATGTAGTTTCCATGTAACTTTCGATGATTTCATACCTTTTCAATGTCACGTAGATGTTAAAATTACTTTGTACTATCAAATGGTGGGAAAATGTAGTTTACCATATAACTGATTGGAAGATGTAGTTTGCATACAACTTATATGTAACTTATGTTTGTTCTCTTACATCCCCAATTGATATGTAGCTTTTACTTACTGCATACCATCAAGTAATGTAAGAGATGTAGTTTTTCACACATTTTCAGGACAATACCACCAGGCAGAAAGGTCATGTCCACACCTAGTCTGATGGCTCGATTGGATTGTTGGTTAGATTTGCTGAACCGAAATAATTTTGGTAGGGCCTCAGTAGCTCCGTGAGAAAACCCCGTCGGTTTGCCTAATAAACAAGGAGGCCTGAATTGATTTTGCCAGCTGTCTTACATGTACTTTCCACATAATTTCAATGTTCCATCTATTTTCATGCAAAACTAAAGTAATTTCTAACATGATCTCTTTGATCCTTTACCATTCCAGCCAACACTATATACCATTTGCATGGTCTTGAAGCCGAATCGTAGAGATTTTTTATTCCACAAAGCAAAAAAGTATCTAGTTTTACATCCAGTTATCACATATGTGCAGGAAACAAAAGGTTTAACATGCAACACTTTTCATGCGAATCTTCCTTGTGGTCCATGAAGATGCAAATTGTTCAATGCTGGAGCAAACTACAATGGCATAGACATTTGTGATTTTTTGTGTTGAACTAATAACAGAAACTATTAGACTCCCCTCTTGTATGTTTTTGTTCCTGAGCTTTGTTATGCTTCTACATCTAATAGCTTATTGTACTTTCTGCTGCAAATAGACAATGTTTGTTTCCTTGGAGGTTTTTGTCTTGATGATGATCTTTCTGCTGAAACTTCTAAGTTTGTGAGTTGTTTCTCCTTGGCGATGATGATTCTGCTGGGATCCTACACCCCACGTTTCTCGAGTTGTATTTATGCTGGAAATTCTTTCTACCAGAAATTTTCCCTGTTCTTTTTGCGTTGTTTTTTGTCTACCACTTGTTAGTGTTCCCTGGCAACAGCTGGAGGAAGCAGGTACGAGAAGATGAAAATCAGGTGGGGACCGTGGGTTGCCTGGCGATCGACCCATATTTATGTTTCCTGCCATCTAGGCTTCTTCGCGCGGTTTACATATCTCCTGACGCGCTAAAATCCCAGCGGGGAAAGTAGCATTTCCATTTATGATAGCTGTTGGGACCACTTGCCATTTTTTGAAATTCAGACAGGGCGCACCGTCTAGCGCAAACCAGTGCCCGGGCCACAGTGTAGACTCGTCCAATGCTTAAATGCAAAGACGACTTGACTTCAAATGAAGCCGCGTCTCCATCGACCACATGGGTTGGTAAAGGCCATCACGTGACACAATATTATGCATGGCAGGAACACAAGTGGGCCTAATCTTCCTAGAAAAGAACAAGTGGGCCTAATTGGGTGGTTCGGCGCAACATCGTGGAACGGAACATTGCAAGTTCCCATTTTTTATCCTTTGACTAAACTTCATTTGTGATTTTTTTTAGTCTAGCATAGTGGACTCTGGGGGCGAGATGCATGAACAAAAGATAGTGGCCATTTTAAACCTCTCAACTATACGCGTTATGATAGATCGCATACGATATTGGTTCAGAAGTCAGTCATCTGAGGTGCTAAGTATACGAAGGATTCAGTCCGCCAAGTTTGCTTATATCTTTTACCCCTATATAAGAAGTCAGTTTTCTGTCTACCACTTGTTAGTGTTCCCTGGCAACAGCTGGAGGAAGCAGGTACGAGAAGATGAAAATCAGGTGGGGACCGTGGGGTTGCCTGGCGATCGACCCATATTTATGTTTCCTGCCATCTAGGCTTCTTCGCGCGGTTTACATATCTCCTGACGCGCTAAAATCCCAGCGGGGAAAGTAGCATTTCCATTTATGATAGCTGTTGGGACCACTTGCCATTTTTCGAAATTCAGACAGGGCGCACCGTCTAGCGCAAACTAGTGCCCGGGCCACAGTGTAGACTTGTCCAATGCTTAAATGCAAAGACGACTTGACTTCAAATGAAGCCGCGTCTCCATCGACCACATGGGTTGGTAAAGGCCATCACGTGACACAATATTATGCATGGCAGGAACACAAGTGGGCCTAATCTTCCCAGAAAAGAACAAGTGGGCCTAATTGGGTGGTTCGGCGCAACATCGTGGAACGGAACATTGCAAGTTCCCATTTTTTATCCTTTGACTAAACTTCATTTGTTTTTTTTTAGTCTAGCATAGTGGACTCTGGGAGCGAGATGCATGAACAAAAGATAGTGGCCATTTTAAACCTCTCAACTATACGCGTTATGATAGATCGCATACGATATTGGTTTAGAAGTCAGTCATTTGAGGTGCTAAGTATACGAAGGATTCAGTCCGCCAAGTTTGCTTATATCTTTTACCCCTATATAAGAAGTCAGTTTTCTGTCTACCACTTGTTCGTGTTCCCTGGCAACAGCTGGAGGAAGCAGGTACGAGAAGATGAAAATCAGGTGGGGACCGTGGGGTTGCCTGGCGATCGACCCATATTTATGTTTCCAGACATCTAGGCTTCTTCGCGCGGTTTACATATCTCCTGACGCGCTAAAATCCCAGCGAGGAAAGTAGCATTTCCATTTATGATAACTATTGGGAGCACTTGCCATCTTTCGAAATTCAGACAGGGGGGCACCGTCTAGCGCAAACCAGTGCCCGGGGCATTGTGTAGACTCGTCGAATACTTAAATGTAAAGACGACTTGACTTCACATGAAGCCGCGTCTCCATCGACCACATGGGCTAGTAAAGGCCATCACGTGAAACAATATTATGCATGGCAAGAACACAAATGGGGCTAATCTTCCCGAAAAGAACAAGTGGGCCTAATTGGGTGTTTCGGCGCAGCATCGTGGAACCGAACATTGCAAGTTTCCTTTTTTTATCCTTTGACTAAACTTCATTTGCGATTGTTTTTAGTCTGGCATAGTGGACTCTTGGGGCGAGATCCATGAACAAATGTTAGTGGCCATTTTAAATCTCTCAACTGTACGCGTTATGACAGATCGCATACGATATTGGTTTAGAAGTCAGTCATTTGAGGTGCTAAGTATACGAAGGATTCAGTCCGCCAAGTTTGCTTGTATCTTTTACCCCTATATAAGAGAGTTGTTTCCCTGGCTGGCTCATGCTCCTCACTCTCTCTGCACTTTATCTGGAGTTCTCTTTAAGCATCTTAGGGAGGCTGGGATAGGAGGAATACCCACGACACGACCAAGGTGAGTAATACATTTTCTCTCATCTCCGTCGTTGTGATTATGTTTCCGCGACCATGTTTTACTTGCAATGTAGTAATCCATCCTGGCTATGGAATCTTTTGAGAGCCGTAGAGCGATAGCAGAAATATTTTATAGTGAGTTGGAATCATTTTCAACGGAAATGATAGCGGATCATTTCTAATAGAGAAGCGCAAGTATAACCTGTAACATTTTGTGAGAGCAACCACTCTTGTTGGTATTCATAGTTGAGCTTAATTCTTCAAACTCTACAAATCGTTGGATGATGTTTATACCATGTTTAAGTATATTCATGAAGTCTTTCCGTCTGATGACTATAAGTTATATTATTGAACTTATTATCTATTAATTATACACTTTATGAAGGTCTATTGGTTGATAAAATTTAATGATCGTGATCTATATATATTGACCATGATTTTCTTAAGTACAAGTACGAAAATGTATTGAATTGTGATTTGTTCAGACACAGTTATGATGATATGTTGATTTTGATCTTGTTTATGGATAGTTGAGGACATGCATTCTTTCTTTTATTATCTACTAACAAAACAATTGCCTGTATGCAACAATCTATCTACGAGGCTTGTGCTAAATGGTGTTACTACTGTTGGGGTGTTGCCTGCAGGACGTCTAGCTAGAGCTAGATCTAGATGAACTGCCAGGCGTGCCGGGACGAAACTCTCGGCTACGACCCGTGCGTGTCGTGCTGCGCCGCCCTGCCCACGACCGTCATTCAGGATGACCACTTCTTCCGCCTCGTCAAGGACTCGGATGTCAAGTGCGGCATCTGCAAGGACAAGGCCGAGACGTCGTCACAGTCATACCGCACCTCCAACGACAACGGCGAGCATGTGTACCTGCATGTAGCATGCCTCCGCCGCACCCACAATGAGCTCGACAGCTGCTGGGTGGCGAGCGCGCCCATCAGGTCGGGCGTGCTGCGGAGCCAGTGGCGGAGCTGGTATAGAACTATTGGGTTCACATGAACCCAATGATTTTCATCAAACCTTGACTAAACTAGAGTGTGATATTGCTAATTATTTGAATACTACACTATAATAACAAGAGATGAACCCAATGGTTTTTTCACCAGCTTCGCCACTGTGCGGAGCTTAACTCGTGCTTCGGCTACTACAACAAAAGCCAACTCCTCCAGCGCCGCAGCAGCCGGTGCTTACCCCTCCAGCGCCGCAGCAGCCGGTGCATCGTCGTCATCGTCCTCGAGAACTACCTAGGCTGCCAAAGTGCCCTGGGGCGCCGTCGCCAAGGTCGTGGCCAATGTGGCCACCATTGACGCTGTACAGGACAACGCCGCGGAGATATGTACGGGCGCCTATGACGCTCTACATGTCATCCGAGGGGCAACCAGTACTTTTGGAGGCGCCGCTCAAGCTGTCATCCCGGACGCATCCACCGCCGCTCAAGCTATAGACGTCGTCGCGGACGCATTGGCTTATACTAGACTCGCCACAAAAGCTGCAGAGGTCATCGGGGAACGCGCCCCTGAAGCTGTACAGGTCATCGGGGGCGCCGCTGAAGCTGTAAAGGTCATCGCGGAGGCAGGGGAAGCCGCTGGAGGTGCACACGCCATCCTGGATGTGCTGCACACTATATTGCAGTTTCTTTAATTTACACAGCTCCTACTACTCCTAGCTTGTTATCCTCCACATCGTTGTTTTTCAGCATATGTCGTATACTACCGACTTTGCTCGTTCCTGCTATTGTTTGTCTTGGATTTATGTCATTAATATTTTTTCACTTACGCCTGTAAACCGTATTGACGTACTGTGATACAATGTCTACAATTATTTAATAAATTGGTTTATGGGTTTACCGAAATTGCAAATTCATTTTTGGTGCAACCCAAGAATTAAGTCCGTCGTGTCTCGTTGGTCATTTTTGGTGCAACCCAAGAATATAGTGAGAAATAATGTGATATCAATGAAACCATAATTCTATTTCTTTAACACTTTCAACCAACTAAAGACGATGCCCTCGCATTGCGAAGGTCACTCTGCTAGTTGAACAAACAACAAAATTGTATCACAACCTGGCAAATCGCCAACATGATAACAACACCGATCATTCCATACAACTGACTAAACTCCTCAGTTCTTCTTTGGCGGCTGTGTCAGTGCTGGCTTGAGCTTTTGCACCGTGGCCACGTCTGTCTGTCTTGAACGACTTGGTGAGCACGGCGTCATCGACGCCGGTGCCGAACACGGTGACCGGCACGGACACGGTACCTGCGGAGGCGCTCCCGAACCCTGACAGCGCGACAGCGGGGTTAGTCCCCTGGTTGCACTGGTAGTGCACGAGGCCCTTCGGGAACACGAACATGTCACCGGCGACAAGGTCCTTGGTGTAGAGCTTGCCGGCGGTGTCGACGAAGCCGACGGAGAGGGCACCCTGTATGACGAGCAGCAGCTCGGAGGCGCGGGGGTGGGTGTGGGTCGGGTTCACGGTGCCCGCCGGGAACGTGAGCCTGGCGTACGACACGCTCTACCCGTTGAGCGCCGGGAACTCCAACAATGAAGCCTTTTCCACCGCGAAGGTGGCCGTCTACAGAAGCTTGGGACGGAAGCCCGTGTAGGTGAAGTAGTCGCCGGTGATGTTCGCAGGACCGCCGACCGCCACTGGGGGGACGAAGTCGGTGAGGATGTCGGGGTCGCCGGCCACCGCGACCATGGGCGCTGCAGCGAGTGCAACCACCAGTAACACCAAGGAATAAATGTTTATGATCGCCATTGAACTGAATCTTGAGATAGATTATGAGGTTCTGGTTGTGATGAATTGATGAGGTGAAGATGTTGCATAAACCAGTTATGATTTTTATAGAGAAGAGTGTGGGTGATGAAGTGATCAAAACTTTTGAGAAACCAAGGTTGATGTGTAGCACTAGCATAGACATTGACGAATGTTGGCCTGGCTAACAGCAGGCGCTGCAGCACACACACGCAGCTAGGGCCTAGGGATGAGTTATATGGGGAGCTACTCTTGTACCGATACACGAATATACCATTTTCTGACTACTTCAGCACATAGGCTGCATCATAATTTAGGATTTTAACCGCATATGTTCATCAAGTGTCACAAGAGCGCACTGTCAAATTCGTAAAAAGGACAAACTGTCAAAATACTAAACAAATAGAAAAAACGACACATACGGCAAATTAGGGTGAAAGAAATCAAGATACTATGAATTGGGACATGTTTCCAGTTAGCAATTATGTCGACATCCAACTGTGGTATTCGAATTTCCTCCAATTACAGTTCATCAATTCCTTGCTATCTGAAAGGTGTTGTTGCTGAGTGCCTTGATATTTGCCGAGTTGAATTTATCGGCCACTCGGCAACACTTAACAAACATTTGGTAAATAACCGACATTCAGATTTTGGTGCTCGACAATAGGCACGTGCCACGTGTGTCACCTGTCACGGCGACAAATAGAAAAAAACGGAGCATAGCATGATGTTGAGTGCCATGTGAGAGACACTCGACAAATCCAATGGCGTACTCCTTCCATTCCTGTGGGTGTACATTTAAAAAGTTCGCCACAAAATAAGGCGCAAACACTTTACTTTCGAATGGGTCTCTTGCCTGCCCTTTTTGGATTGTTCAACTTCATATGGCTTGTTCGAAAACACAAATAAAGATAAAAACACATGGATACCCCTTTCCCATGAGAAGATTTAGGGGTTGACAATGCCTCGCGCATGAAACAAATTTCCGTCCGAAACCGTTTGAAAAAGGATTTTGTACACCCTCCCTTATTTGCACGGGGATCTAATTTGGGTATAAAAGATTATATAGTCAATTCTCAATCATGAGGTGACACGTGATTCACAAACATTTCTACCCATAGAAAGGTTATGCACTTATAGTGCGCAGACCTAGATTTCGATGTCACTGGCCAAACTCTTGTAAGATGGCCTATCCTAAAACAAACAAGGAGAAAAGTCACATGGGCTACCCCTTTCGAAGGAGGGGTAGCGGTGGATGACATGGGGTTCATGGAATAGGGTTTCGTTTCCCCCGAAAAGCATACGAGGAAGGGCCAGAAACCCGCCACAACTTGATAGAGGTCCAAATATGTGTATATCAGGGTGGTGTACTTGATTAAGATGAAACACACCTATAAGATGCGACTTGCTTTACAAACAAGACAATCCTGCATGAAGGTTCTGAACTTATTGTGGGAAACCCCAACTTTGAGGCTACTAACCCAACTCTTGTTACAATTTTGCCTCTTTTGGGTTGTTCAGTTTCATATGTCCTATCCTAACACAAATAAGGATAGAAGTGAACAACCCAAAAGACCAATATGTCACCTGCTAAAGTAGAAAAAATCCATTGTAACATACTTTGTCACGTCATTAAAAAAAGATACTATGTGCCAAGAAAGTATTGTTGGGTACTTTTGTTTAAAATGTATCTTAAATGGTACATGATGCTGCAAATTAAGCTCATCACATATTGGCATAAACATGACAGCGGGTTTAAATCAAGTGGATATTGTGCCGAGGCTGGATTATGTTTCCCTTTTCGAAGATATCAAGAAAATAATATGAAACTATATATAATTCAACATTTCTCGGTTGCCAGCTGCTTGCAGGCAAATTATTTGAACAATCAACAAAATTGTAACACAACCTGGCAAATCACCAACATAATAATAAGTTAAGAAGACCGATCATTCCACATGACTAAACTCATCAGTTTTTCTTTGGCGGCGGTGTCAGGGCTGCCTTGAGCTTCTGCACGGTGGCGACGTCGGTCTTGAACGACTTGGCGAGCACGGTGTCATCCACGCCGGTGCCGAACACGGTGACGGGCACGGACACGGTGCCCGCGGCGGCGCTCCCGAACCCTGACAGCGCCACGGCGAGGCTGGACCCCTGGTTGGACTGGTAGTGCACGAGGCCCTTGGGGAAGACGAACATGTCGCCGGCAACGAGGTCCTTGTTGTAGAGCTTGCCGGTGGTGTCGATGAAGCAGACGGAGAGCGCGCCCTCGACGAGGAGCAGCAGCTCGGAGGCACGCGGGTGGGTGTGCGGTGGGTTCACGGTGCCCGCCGGGAAGGTGAGCCTGGCGTACGAGACGCTCTGCCCGTTGAGCGCCGGGAACTCCGCCATGGAGGCCTTGGAGATCGTGAAGGCTGTCGGCGGCGGCGTCACGGGCACCGCGGGCCGGAAACCGGTGAAAGTGAAGTAGTCAGCTGTGACCGGCCCACCGTTCCCCGTCGGGAGCACGAAGTCGGTGAGGATGTCCGGGTCGCCGGCGACAGCGGCCAGTGGCGCCAAGGCCAGTGCAACCGCCACCGACACCAAGAAGGAGAAGCTCATGGACGCCATTGGATTGAGTCTAGCTAGACGATGAGGTTGTAGTTGTGATTACTTGATGAGGTGAAGATGGTGCAGAACTTATTGTGATATTTATACACAAGGGGTACTAAATGAAAGTGATCAAAAGGTTTGAGAAATCGAGGTCGATGTTTACAAACATTTGTCGAATTGTTGGCCTGGCGAACAGCAGGCTGCCGCCCGCAGCACACACTCACCAGGGGAAGGGTTAACTAACTGGGGAACCGCTCTTGTTGAGGCAGCTGCAGCTGGCCGGTCCTCTGACGGTTTCAACACATGCATAAGGTTCAACGTTACGTAAATCTGGACCTGTTATCCACCAAGTGTCGCAGGAGCGCTACACATGCTTACGTTTGAGGCTTTGAGCTGACATCTCGAGCTTTGGAAACAACAATTGGCAGTGGCAGGATGTGCTTGGTCGGCTCCTACAAAGCCACACGACTTGTACAAATAATTATCACTCGCACTCACTCTCTCCAGCCGACGTCGTCCATCGACCGAGATCACACAAACCTTACAGCGAAAATGGCGTGGCCGTCCCTCACTCTCGTCGTCCTCCTCGCCGTGTCCATCTTCTGTGCCGACGCCAGCGACCCGGACATCCTGACGGACTTCGTGGTGCCGCCGGGCACCAACGCGTCGCAACTCGACGGCGCATTCTTCACGTACACCGGCCTCACCACCGTCAGCGGCGCCGACTCGGCCAAGTTCACGGCCAACAAGGCCACCGCCGCAGAGTTCCCGGCGCTGCTCGGCCAGTCCGTCTCCTACGCCGCCCTCGTCTTCCAGGCCGGCACCCTAAACCCGCCGCACATCCACCCGAGGGCGTCGGAGCTGCTCTACGTCGTGCAGGGCCCGCTGCTGGTGGGCCTCGTCGACGAGACGACCGGCAAGGTGTACTCGCAGACGCTCCAGACCGGCGACATGTTCATCTTCCCCAAGGGCATGGTGCACTTCCAGTACAACGCCGGCGCCCAGACGGCCCGCGCCTTCTCCACCTTCGGCGGCGCCAGCCCTGGCACCGTCTCTCTACCCTCCACGGTGTTTGAGGCTGGCATTGACGACGTCGTCCTCGCCAAGTCCTTCCACGTCGATCAGGCCACTGTGGAAGCCCTCAAGCATGATCTGGCTCCGGCTGCGCCAGCGCCAGCCCCAGAAACGCCGGCGGCCCCGCCACCCTCGACCGCCGCACCCGTGCTCTCCGCTAGGTCGGCGGCGCTTGCGGTGCTTGTTGGCTTCGGCGCCATCTTCTGGTTATGATCAGTTACTCATGTTTACTCTGCAAACCACCATATATCAAAAGATTTCTCTGGTGACGAAATAAGCCGAATATAAATATATTACAGAGAGAAATTGCTGCAATTTGTGTTTCGATTGTAGGCCACTTTTTTTTATGGCATAAGAAATAATCCGTCACCTTCTTGTGTCATGCATAGTCTTGGTACTGGGCGGCTTCCCATGGATTAACATCACTTTACTACGAAAACTATGTTTCGGAGAATTTTCATATAAATGTCATCCATTATAAAACTATATACTGTATAAATAATTTCAACGAGAATTAATTAAAAAATTCAACAATTATGCTTTAGTACTGCACTGTCATTCTCACATTTCATACTTGGTTATTCCTTCTTTTTGGATACAGGATAATATATTAAAGTCAAGATGATATCAATTCATCCGGTAATTTGCAAGTGTATTGTGACCTCTTGTCTATCGTAATAAAAACATTAGATCACATAAATGCAGGAACAGTTAACATCAAACATATTGCATTGGAAATATCCCGATATAGAGTTGTAACATCCTTAAGAATGTATCAGATGAAGATGTGATGAATGAATGTATCCAATTTTGATCCAAAAAAGTCATGAGATTAAGGTCATGCATTTACCATCAAATTTTGATCCAATGGATAGAAACGAGCAAAGGGAAAAGTTCGACGAAACTTCCCGCAAAATTCTTAGCGCAGTGGATTTGATTTATTGGGGGTAAAATCATGTTTTGAATTTTGAGTTCAAAATTTTGTAGAGAAACTTAAAATGTTATTTACTCACAATCCGCATGTCATAAATGGATGAGGAAGCATCAGGCCAGGAGCAACTCCATATGGGCCGTATTTGCAAATCCCAGCTCAGTTTTCCCGCATTGACCTTATGGGCTAGGCTGGTTCTGCTTCCCGAGTTGGGTCTCAAATCCTGCCGCCCTAACCGTTGGTTCGACTCCACCTCGCCGTCGCCGTCGCCGCCGCCGGCGAAGGGATGGGGACGTCGGTGCAGGCTGAGCGGGGCGTACAAGGAGGGCCCCATGTTCTATCTGCTCGCCGTAGAAGGGTTCCGCTTCCTCCTGGACTGCGGCTGTACCTGTACCGACCACTGCGACGCCGCACTCCTCCAGCCAATCGCCAGGTACCCGCTGCCGTGAGCGTGCGTGTTCGCCCGAATGTGAACCCTACTTCAAATAGCGGGTCTATATTATTCTCAAGTAAGCATGAATTAAGCACAGTTTGTTGCCAACTGGAGCGATTGCTGATCTGAACCAAGATGAAGTAAAGTGACCCCTCAAACACTCAAAAGGGCACAGTGTTACTTGACCTTTGGACATGATTTTATTTGAAGCACCTATTTAACATATTCTAACAGACTCGTGGTTTGAACTAATTAGCTGGCACATGGGAGTAGTCCTTAATTAATGGCTTGCTGTCCACGTGTTGTTTTATAAACACGGGGAGTATTATATGTAGAAATCGATGGAAGACCAGATCCATCCTTGCTGTCTTCTTCCTCTGATATATACACAATACCAATCGCTCAAGCCAGATAGCTAACTCTTTCCTCTTTCTTGAAATCTTGGCCCAGCTCTGGTTCATCAGTTCACCCTCACGCCGCACTTATCTCGTGTAAGTTTCTTTTACTTAGTACCTTCTTATACATTTCGGGATGTTCTTCTGAATGATAGGAACATGTATTAAAATCCGTATTCGTAACTTCTGTTGTAGATGGGTAAAGCATTCGATTTCAAATGAGACAAAGTAGAGTTGTAGGGTTTTGATGATATTTTTCTGAACAAGTTGACCATATACATGAATGCCGATACATCATGTATATGTATGTAGAAGGAGACAGATCATGGGTAGAATTTTTCAGTCTGGTTGATGCAATCATATCTGCCCCCAAACCCCTCATTCTTTCCCATTCTGAATGGAAAATACCAATTGCCCAATTTTTTGGTGTAATTCACATCTATGTGAAGCATTGGAACAAACATATGTGGGACAGCTCATAACTATCCATTTGTGTGAAGCATTTTAACAAACGCATGGTGTAGAGATGAAATGGTTCAGTGGGGGAGAGAGAAAAAGAAGGCAACCTGGGAGTGGAGGAAGATGAATAATGTGAGTCGAATTGAAGCACAACCGTGGCTTCAGCAGATGGGCCATGGTGTGGTCACAGATTAGATGCAGCGTCTTCATAGAGAGAGGCTGGAGGAGAGGGAATTGGTGGTGGCAGGGTAAACCGACAGGTGTTGACTTGCCAAGCAATCGCAAGGAAAGAAACCACACCGCAATCTAAAAATGATCCGACCTTCCAGTAGAAGAATATCTAGTGCTACCACCAATTTGGGTGCTCCCTGTGCTACCATTGGAAAATAATTTTGGATGCTTCAAAAAATTGTATGAAAAAGTGTGAGTCTTCACAAGATATGTATCTATTCTACAACCTCTATAATTTTCAAGTCCAAATTCAAAAAGTGTATTAAGACACAAAAAAGACAAATGTAGCATGAAAAGTATCATTTTGCTTTTGTCTTTAGTGACTCTATTCATCTATATTATTTGCATTCCAGTACATTGAATGGCGGCTGGATGGGCGATGTACCTATGGAATGAATGGTCGATTCAGATACTAGTCCTCTTCAGCTTCAACCTGCAAGTTTTCATCTTCCTCTTCGCTGGCATGCGTCAAGGAAACTCTCTCATATGGAGGATTCTCCTTTGGCTGGCGTACCTATCGGCCGACACGACGGCACTATACACCCTCGGCCACATCTCCAACAGCCAGTTACCTGAACTTCGACCGGCTGCGTTCTGGGCACAGTTCCTGCTGCTACACCTGGGTGGACAAGACACTATGACTGCCTATGCCATTGAGGACAACCAACTGTGGCGACGACACCTGCTCACCCTTGTTTTGCAGGCTCTGGGGGCTGCGTATGTGTTGTACAGACATATCGCTGGCGGTGGGACGTTGTTGGTCATGGCCGCCGTCTTGATCTACTTGGTTGGTTTTATGAAGTATGGGGAGAGAGTATGGACGCTCAGGTCCTCCAGCCATGCCGGTATCACCAACTTGTTGGATAACGCTGGAATTGATAGAGACGGAGAAGATCTTCAGGATCAATCCCGAGATCGTTCGTTAGAGGATGAAGGAGTTGTGCTTTATCATCACGACGACGAAGATGTTTTGCGGGATGCCCATTCCCTGTTGTATGTTTGCATGGGTCAGTTCATCGATTCTAAGGTGTTGCCTTCTGTGCACCAGAAAAGGGTCATCACGTACTACTGCACGGGCGAAGGCAAGCTATTCGAATTGACTAGGATGCAGCTCTCTCTCATGCATGACATCTTCTACACAAAGGCAGTGGTGATACACACATGGTACGGGTGCTGCATTCGTGCCGTCTCGTTGGTGGTCATGGTAACAGCACTCTTACTATTCAGATTGAAGACTGACAAAGATGGTTACACAAGAGCAGATGTGGCTTTCACTTACATCTTGCTGGGCGGGGCCATTGTCCTGGAGATGATATCAATATTGAGGGCAATGGGGTCATCATGGACATGTGCTATCTTTAGAAAGAAGGTTTCGTCCAGATGGCGCACCAGGCTCCTTAGCGCAGTCATGTTCTTCCGTCAGCTGTTCCATTCAGCGGAGCGTGGCAGGATGTGGTCAGGCTCAGTCGGGCAGCATAACTTGTTGGAGCTGTTCAATATGAAGCAAGATCCCAGCAGCAGGATAGCAAGAATCACAGGGCTTGAGAACTGGCTAAACAAGCTGCGTATGACAAGCACCGTTGACATATCAGATGAAAGTAAAGCATTGGTTTTGGAGGAGGTATGGAGAATTGTGGTGGAATGCAACGGCAGTGAGGAAACGATGTGGAGCTACCGGGGTCAGTTGCCGCTCCGTGCAATGGAGAGACGCTCTGACGGTCCCATTGATTTTTACGGTTGGTGCGTGGACACTGAATTCGACGAGAGCATCATTGCCTGGCACATCGCTACTCATATCTTCTTATTGGAGAGTAAGGATCATCCTAAAGCTGAAGAGTCGCCGTCGTCCCCTAAAGCTGAAGAGTCACCGTCGTCCCAGCAGCTTCAGGATGCAATCAAATTGCTGTCCAACTACATGATGTTTCTCCTTGTTGATCATCCTTACATGCTGCCAAGCCCTGTTCGCGCTAGACTGTACGACATGGCTTACAGATTTCTATTGGCAGCAGAGGCACGTGCCCGTCGCCATGCTCCCAGGGAAGAGTTGAAATATTTGGGTCGGTTTTGTGAAGGAATCGAAGACAATGTGTCCGGAAGCACTCTGGCAGTCGTAAACCGTGCATCACACCTTGCCGTAACGCTGCTGGGCAACAGTTGGGTGGAGCCGGAGCGAGCGATCCTTGGGGTGTGGGTGGAGATGCTTTGCTACGCGGCAAGCCACTGCAACCGGGACTCCCATGCCAAGCATCTAAATACTGGCGCCCAGTTGATCACCGTCGTCTGGATTCTACAAACTACTCTGTTCAACAGTATTTATGCCGACCGCCCCCCGCAAAATCGCTTTGGAACACACTAGGCCTCAGGGGCTTGGCACGTTGAGACCTTTTTTTCGCGAACTCTTTGTTTGGGCCTTACTGTTCGCTTCTGCGGCATGTCTTGAAGGAATTCGCCTGTATTTTTCATGTCGTCTCCCTGATCCTATGTTAAAAGAGCTCTCTTGTGCGTCCTCTGACATTCGTCGACTGAGACAACATTGTAAGCGCGATGATGTGAGAGCTCTGATAGAAACCTCTACTTCATCTGATTGTGGCTGGTTGTAAAACCCTTGAGTCAGGCAAGACTCAAGAGGTTGTGTATCGTTTCAGTATATGGTCCCCAGCCTGATCCTGACAAATTGCAATTCCTAATTGGTCTCAAGACGCTGCTGGTGAATACCATGTCGTGCTGTTTTGCGGGTGATTACAACCTCATTTGCTGCAGCAGCGGACAAGAGTTCGTCCAATATCAGAACGCGCGCTATGATGGCCTTTCATCGCTTTATCAACAATGAGCTTTTACTGCAAGATCTGTATCTCCATGGACGACGGTATACATGGTGAAATGAGCAAGCAGAGACCGTGATGCTGAGATTGGATCGTGTGCTGGTTAATGCTGAATGGAATTCTTTGTTCCCCAACTGTCTGCTTCTGTTCATAGATGTCTGTGTTTTGTGTCTGAGTTCTACAGAAATCTGAAAACGTCAGCCACTACAAGCACGGATGTATGTCATGTGAAGATACCATATTTGTAAGGGGCGTTTTTGAAAAAATTACTGAAGTATTGGTGGTGGAATGACAGATTTCAATCTGGCCATTGCCCATTGGTACATGATCTAAGGCCACGGACAGAAATTTACAGATTTTCATAACTTGTGCCATTCGCACCTGATACATCCCTGAGGTTCTACCATATCAGTTTTTCAAGTTTGGAATCATAATATAAATTTGGAGAGATACAAAACTACACAAATGGGCACAAGTCAAACATGCATGCAAAGCAATTGACATGGCCAGGTCCAAGTCCAATCAGGGCACAACTCAAATATGTAGGGAAAAGGGCTTACTTTTTTGCATCGTTTTTGTCACTCTCGTCTCTCAATACAATTTGCTCATGACACTATACCTGGCCAAACGGGCCGTGCTTGTTGGGCCGGCCCGAGGCACGCATTTTGCGGCCCGGCACGAGCACGGCCCGGCCCGTCTGTAATCGTGCCGTGCCTCGGCCCGGCACGCCACGGGCCCGTGCCCAACTCGGAGGCAAGGCACGCGGGCCGGCCCGGCACGGCACGGTTGCTTTCGTGCCGGCCCGTGGCCCGCCAGGCACGGCACGGCCCGGCGGCACGTTGCGGGACGCCGGCGGGGAGCGGGGGGTGGCGACGCGGCGTGGGCACGCGGGCACGCGGGCGGCACGCGGGACGCCGGCGGGGAGCGTGGTCGACGGGCCGTTGTCGGGCCGGCGTGTGCCTGGCGTGCCGTGCCGGCACGCTACCGGCACGCCGCGCGCGGCACGATGGCCCGATAAGCCCTGTGGCGGCCCGTTAGGCACGGGAAATTGTTTTTTATTCGTTTTTCAAAATTTGAACTTCAAACAGCTCTATTTTTTGCTATAAAAAGGGCCTCACATCCCCTACATTCAGCACACTCAACTCAACCCACACTTCTCACCATACATTCTCACACTTCTCATCCCATGGAAGACCCTCCCCCTCCCCCGCCGTTCAACCCAAACCCCCGGGGGCATCACCCCGAGCCGATGATCGACTTCACAATGGACCAATTCGGTCTTCAAGTGGATGATTTCAACTTCATAAGCCCCACCCCACCCCCCCCACCTATACTCAGCCACCATCTCAATCGATACCTTCTAGTGGTAGTTCTGGCGGTAGTTCAAGCACCTCCACCGGCACGAAGAGGCGGAGGCGAAGCTCCTGGGTGTGGTTGGAGGGCCATTTCTAGGATCGTGTAACGATTCTCGAGGATGGCACCAAGCAATGGGACGCGGTGTGCAAGTGGGCGGGTTGCGACAAGATCCTCACCGGCAACTCCTCCATGGGAACCGGCCACTTGGAGCGGCATGTGAAGACACACCGGAGGTTGCATGCCGAGGAGATGGCGAGAAGACAAGGCGACCTTCCCTTCCAACCCGACGGGCAGGTAATGAACTGGAACTATAATGCTGACATATCTCGTCGAGGTCTATGTGGTGTGATAGCTTCGCATGATTTACCGCTTGGATTTGGGGCGTATCCCGCTGTTGTTGATTGGATTAGAACTTGTCACAATCCACGCTATGAACCTGTTTCTAGGCAAACTACATCTAGGGATATGAAAAAACTAGCTAAAGAACTAGCTAATGATCTAAAAGATGAATTTACAAAGTGTGTATTTTCAGTTTCATTAACATCTGATATCTGGAGTGGTAGAGCTAAGCAAGATTATCTAAGTGTTGTTGCTCATTATGTGGACAGTAATACTTGGGAACTTAAAAAAGCTTTGCTTGGATTTGAATTAATTGATGTTAGCCATACTGGTCCCGACATAGCCGCCAAAATCTTGCAAGTCGTGGAAGAATTTGGCCTCGAGTCTAAGGTGTTTGCAATAACTTTAGATAATGCTTCAAACAATGCTAGGGCAATGACTGATCTTATTCCCAAACTTTCGGCTTATTCTGCACCATACCTTTTCCATCAACGTTGTGCATGCCATATTATTAATCTTATTGCTAAAAGTGCTTTAAAGCTAATGAAAGCACCCATTGAGAAAATAAGAAGTGGCATAACTTATCTGAGTATTTCTAATCCACGGCTAGCTGAGTATAAGCGGTGGTGTGAGGCGGCTTCAAATGCACATCATGTCTACAATGTTGATATGGATATTAGATGGAACTCCACGTACGTAATGATTAGAGATCTGATCCGTGATAAAGAACAATTTACCATGTTTGTTAACTCAAATAGCGGTGGAGCAATCTATATCACGGATCATGACTGGGTTATGGCACAAATGATAATGGAGTTTCTAGAAGTCCTTTACGATGCAACTAACATTTTATCAGGGGTTTATTATCCCACATCTCCTCTGCTAGTGCATCAGATTGTATTGATTGCTAATCACTTGAAGGAGTATGAACATGATGAAATTTTAAGAGATGCTGTTAAAAAATGAAAGAAAAGTTTTTAAAATATTGGAAAGAAATCCCTGATTTGTATGCATTTGCATTCATTTTGGACCCAAGGGCTAAACTTGAGGGATTAGGATATGCTCTTTCTTTATTAACAGCCACCTTAGAGGTAGACTATGCAACTTATCAATACAATGTTAAGGGCAAACTCACTGATCTTTACTTGAAGTACGAGAATAAGTATGCAGCGACAGTTCGTCCGCCTCGTCCTCCAGCAGCTACACAACCCGGAAAGAAGAAAACAATCTTCAAACTCTTTAGCGGCAGCTCCAGCTCAAGTTCAAGCACCGCCACTGCTCCTCGACGCAGCGAGTTGGGTGTTTACCTCACTGACCAGGTGCTTCCCGGCGACGAAGAAGAAGAATTCAACATCTTGCAATGGTGGTATGAACACAGAAGTACATATCCAGTGCTTTCCATACTTGTACGAGATGTGTTAACTGTCCCCGTATCAACCACATCGTCGGAGGGAACATTTAGTCTAAGTGGAAGAGTACTAGAGCCAAGAAGAGCAAGTCTCCACCCTTCAATGGTGAAGAGTTTAATGACGGTGAAAGATCGCGAGCGGGCAAAGCGGAGATCCCAACACATGCCGGAGGACCCCGAGTTATTGGCTGCGATGGAGAACTTTCATATCCAGGACAATGAAGAAGAATAGTTTTTTTTCCTCTTTGTAATTTTCTTTCTATTTTTGTAATTTGAACTCGGTCTGTAATATGAACAATTAAGTAGGAGAGCAGCAAGTTTCAGACGCACTCTTTCCTTACCAGGGTACCCGAGGGGACTGGAAGGTTTTAATGAGGCGGCTTGCTAGCTAAATAAAATTATTATGATCATATCAAACTATGTCTTGTGTTTTTTTACTATAAGAAAGATAAAACATCATAAAACAACATAAAACATCATAAACCAATATAAAACATCATAAAAGAAAAAAAAACATGAAACAGGATAAAAAACAGCTTAAATTAAAAAAAAACGTGCCTACCGTGCCGGCCGGGCCGCCGGGCCCATAACGTGCCGGCCGTGCCGTGCCTGAGGCCGCGCGCAGGCACGCGGGACGGCCCGAGCACGGCCCGTTAGGCTAACGGGCCTGGCGTGCCGGGCCGCTATCGTGCCGTGCCTCAGGCGACGCGTGCCGTGCCGGGCCGGCCCGATGGCCAGGTATACATGACACACACACATGAAACTTATTGCAAAGCCATTGTATGACGTCCAGTTTTCAACCGATTAGGCAAGCGGGAGCATATCATTGGGTGCAAATGTCTTCCTTTCGTTAAATCCATTGTGAATGTCTCTCCAATACGAGTCACGAGTTTGTTGTGTGTCGCGGGTAGCATTTGCAAAACCCAGTTCAGTTTTCCCGCACTGAGCTTATGGGCTAGGCTGGTTCTGCTTCCCGAGTTGGGTCTCAAATCCCGCCGCCCAAACCGTCGGTCGGACTCCACCTCGCCGTCGCCGCCGCCGCCGCCGGCGGCGAAGGGATGGGGACGTCGGTGCAGGCTGAGCGGGGCGTACGAGGTGGAGCTCCTCTTCTATCTGCTCGGCGTAGAAGGGTTCCGGTTCTTCCTGGACTGCGGCTGTACCGACCACTGCGACCCCGCACTCCTCCGGCCACTCGCGAGGTACCCACTCCCGAGCGTGGGTGTTCGCCGGTGATGCGCCAGCTGCTCGACGAATTGTAAAGCTCTGTGGAGGCGCTAGAGGTAAATTGCCTACACCAGCTCTTGTACTTTTGAGTTTCTTCCAGCAGATGAATGAGTCCATTTACATATCCATAATTACACGCCAGATGATCTGCCAAATAATCCCCAAATACTCAGATATATTGGAGATGGAGATGACCACACCCTAAGTTGCGTTTATCTACGGTAAATTCAGTTTGCTTGTCTTGATTGGATCTAGCACTAATATATACTCGGCCGTTAATCCTTCATCATCAACAGTCTCCAATGCTAGTTCTGCACAACAGTGTGGTCGATGCTGGGCTGATTTTGTAAGCTAGTTGGATGCTGTGGTTTCGTTTCATGAGAAATCGAACAGAGCGTGCGCCTTTTTATCTAAAAAAAGGTCTCCAATGCTAACTGTACGTTCAGAAGCATCCTTGCTTTTAATTTAGCCACACACACAAAAAAAACTAAAAAGAGCAAGAATTATAGATGAGTTGACAAACTGTAGTATTCTATAATGGAACTATGACAGGCTTATAACTACTTAATACTCCTTTGCAACCATTTAGCAGTTAGCACAGACCTTTTGTCGTTAGTGCCATCCTGGCTTTTCATCACTAGTTTGCATCTCTTGCCGCATCCTTTGGATCTTTCGCATCACCAAGAGTTGGCTGAAAGTTATACATGTAGTAAAATACTTCAAGTCGCAATCTTGTTTTGCATCACTGGCCGCCAACCAGCCTTTTCTTACTTCATTCTTTTATGTTGAGTTAATAGTAAGGAATTAGTAATACAAATGGTTACATCAGTAGATCCCTGCCTGCCCAATTATTACATGGGTACTAGAAACAAAATAACTTGTACTTTTAATAGTTACCAACAAACAGTACTAGGACGAGTCTTGATTATGGTAGAAAGTTCTGAATCATACTAGAGAGTAAGCTGTTGTTCGGAAATTGTTTCAGGTGAAGAAACCATGAAAACAGGCAGCAAGCTGCGTAGCATATCTTAACTATGCTGATTTGTACCTGTATATATGCTAGATGCTTGAATATGCACATTCTACTACTCCCTCCAGTCTGCAAAAACTGTCGCAGAAACGTTACTCGCCTAGTACAAAACGTACACAAACTGGCGACACTAATTTCGGATCAGAGGGGGGTAGTATGTTTTGCTGGCACCTATTTCATGTCATATATGCTTAATTTAGTCTGTCTACTTAACTGATTCCATCATACAATGATAGTCCATTGGTAATACCTTGCAAGTAATTAACAACATCACAGAAACACTGGTTGCATATGTCTTTTTGTTGTGTCTTCTGACCTCATAGAAAAATACTAGTTGCATATTTCTTCATAGCTTCAACCCTAACATGGGAGGATACAATCGTGTAGAATTATGCTCTGGTTTGTTAATGTGCAAAGTGACAATATGCACGAAAGTCAAATGTCCCCTTGTCGAAATAATAGATCCATAAATTGTTTATTACTTATGCATGTGCACCCAACTTCAAATAGCGGGTCTATATTATTCTCAAGTCTGCATGAATTAAGCATTATTTTTTTCCAACTTGAGTGATTACTGATCTGAACCAAGATAAAAATAAAGTGATCCCTCGCCAACAATCTATACTTATATATTCCCGGTTGAGTCAAAAACTCAAAACAATATTATTTGATGCACCTACGTAACATATTCCAACAGCCTTGTGGCTTGAACTAATGAGCTGGTACATGGTTGCCATGAACTAGTGGCTTGGTTTCCACTTGTTATTTTATAAACATGGGGAGTATTTATATATAGAAATTGATCAAAGACCAGATCCATCCTCGCTGTCTTCCTCCTCCGATATATATGTAGACACAGTTGCACAATACCGATCGCTCAAGCCAGATAGCTAACTCTTTCCTGTTTCCTCGGTCCAGTTGGTTCATCAGTTCACCATCACGGGGCACTTATCTCATGTAAGCTTCTTTTTCTTATTCCCGTCTTATACATTTGGAAAAGAGCATTGGTCGATAGTAACAACCTATTTGTTCTGTTTGTTGTGTATGTGCAAGTTTTTCCTTCCGGGCTATTATATGGGAGTTATATTCTATTCGTATTATATTCTTCTGAATGATAGGAACAAGTATGTATTAAAATGCATATTTGTAACTTTTGTTGTAAAAGGATAATGCATTCGATTGCAAATGAGAAAAGGCAGAGTTGTAGGTTTTTGATGAAAATTTTCTGGACATATTGACCATATACACGAATGCCGATGTATCATGTTCTCGCTGAAATGAGGCCTTTAAGGCCGATACAACCTGTTTATATTATCTATAAATATATATTACTCCCTCCGTTCGTAAACGTAAGCATTTCTAGCATTTTTGTAAACACATGTATCTAACATATTTTAGTGTAAGGTTCACATGAATTTTACACTAAAACATGTATAGATACATGTGTACAGAAAAAGTTTAGAAATGATTACATTTAGGAACAGAGGGAGTAGGTATTTCTAATTTTTTTCTTATATTGTAGATTTATTAAAAATAATTTAGGGTTTAAAAAAGGTTACTATAGTAACATCACGTGGCCCAACACATATTTTGACTAAAAAAAAGTTTAACACACATTGTTCATCTATATTATTTGTATTTCAGTGAATTTGAATGGCTGCTGGATGGGCGATATACCTTTGGAATGAATGGTCAATCCAGATACTTGTACTCCTCAGCTTGAACCTGCAACTTTTCATCTTCCTCTTTGCCGCGATGCGTCGAGGCAGCTCCCGCATATGGACGATTCTCCTTTGGCTGGCATACCTATCGGCCGACACGACGGCGGTGTACACCCTCGGCCACATCTCTAACAGTCAGTTACCTGAACTCCGGCCGGCTGCGTTCTGGGCACAGTTCCTCCTGCTGCACCTGGGTGGACAGGACACTATGACTGCATATGCCATTGAGGACAACCAACTGTGGCTACGACATCTGATCACCCTTGTCTTGCAGGCTCTTGGCGCTGCGTATGTGTTGTATAGACATGTCGCTAACAGCGGGACGTTGTTGGTCATGGCCGCCGTCTTGATCTACTTGGTTGGTTTTATGAAGTACGGGGAGAGAGTATGGACGCTCAGGTCCTCCAGCCATGAGGGTATCGCCAACTTCCTGGACAATGTTTTAATTGGTCGAAAGCAAAGTTTTGGTAATCTCTCAGAGCAGGAAGTTGTGTTAGAGCAGGAAGTTGTGTTTTCTAATCACGCCCGAGATGTTCTGTGGGATGCCCATTCTCTGTTTCCTTTTTGCATTGGTCAATTTGTGGATTATAAGATCCGGCCTTTTGTGGCTGAAAAAAATGTCATCACCAAGTACTGCACGAACAAAGATAAGCTGTTCGAATTGACTGGGATGCAGCTCTCTCTCATGCATGACATCTTGTACACAAAGGCAGTGGTGATACACACATGGTACGGGTGTTGCATTCGTATTGTCTCGTTGGTGGCCACGGCAACAGCACTCTTACTTTTCAGATTGAAGACCGGCGAAGACGGTTACACAAGAGCTGATGTGGCTTTCACTTACACCTTGCTGGTCGGGGCCATTGTTGTGGAGATGGCATCAATATTAAGGGCAATAGGGTCATCATGGACATGTGTTATCATAATAGACCCGTTTGATTCCGGACGGTGCACCCTGATATTGCGCATGCTCCTTGTAGGTGCAGGATTGTTAATCAGTCAGTTGGATTTAGCAGCGCGCGGCAGGATGTGGTCAGGCTTAGTCGGGCAGCATAACTTGTTGGAGATGTTCCATAGGAATATGAAGCAAGAATTCAGCAGCATGATAGCAAGAATCACAGGGCTTGAGAACTGGCTAAACAAGCTGCGTATGACGAGCACCGTTGGCATTTCAGGTGACAGTAAAGCATTGGTTTTGGAGGAGGTAAGGAGAATTGTGGAGGCATGTGACGGCAGCGAGGACACGATGTGGAGTTACCGGGGTCAGATGTCGCTCCGTGCATTGGTCGAACACTCTGAGGAGAACCCCATTGATTATTCCGGTTGGTGTGTGGACACTGAATTCGACGAGAGCATCCTTGCCTGGCACATCGCTACTAATATCTTCTTATTGCGGAGCAAGGATCATCCTAGAGCTGAAGAGTCACAGTCGTCCCAGCAGCTTTTGGATGCAATCAAATTGCTGTCCAACTACATGATGTTTCTCCTTGTGGATCATCCTTACATGCTGCCAAGCCCTGTTCGCGTCAGACAGTACGACCTGGCTTACAGATATCTATTGGCACGTCGTAATTACTGGCCGCACGAATCTAACATGCCAAGGTATAAATTCTTTGCTATTATAGATGATTCTGACCCTCCGGCTGTCATAAGACGTGCACAAACCCTTGCCAGAATTCTGCAGAGCAACAGTTCGGTGGAGTTGGAGCGAGTGATCCTTGGGGTGTGGGTGGAGATGCTTTGCTACGCGGCAAGCCACTGCAGCCGGGAATCCCACGCCAAGCATCTAAATAGTGGCGCCCAGTTGATCACCGTAGTCTGGATTCTACAAACTACTTTGTTCAACAGTAGATATGACAGCTATCCCCGGGTGCCAAAACCTTTCACGCCAGGCGACGGTTCCTCTGGATACGTTTGAGCTTGGCATGTTGGAACCTTTTCTTCGCCCAACTCTCTGTTTGGGCCTTACTGTTCGCCCTTGTGTCTTTTATTTTCTCGCCTGTATTTTTATTGTTTCAAGGAATTCAACTGTGTTAAAAGAGCTCTCTTGTGCGCCGTGCGACATTCATTGATCGAGGCAATAATAGCAGGCGCACTATGATGGCCTTTTTCATCGCTTTAACAACAATGAGCTTCAACTGCAAGATCTGTATCTCCATGGACGACGGTGTACATGGTCAAATGAGCAAGCAGAGGCCATGATGCTGAGATTAGATCGTGTGCTGATTAATGCTGAATGGAATTCTTTGTTCACCAACTGTCTGCTGATGTTCATAGATATCTTGTCTGTGATTTGTGTCGAGTTCTACAGAAATCTGAAAACGTGAGCCACTACATGCACGATGTATGCCATGTGAAGATAACACATTTGTAAAAGGGGCCTTTTTTTTGGAAAGAGTACTGGAGGATTGGTGGTGGAATGACAGATTTCAATCTGGCCATTGGTACATGTTCTAAGGCCACGGACAGAAATTTACAGATTTTCATAACTTGTGCCATTTTCATAACTTGTGCCATTCACACCTGATACTTCCCCGAGGTTCTACCATATCAGTTTTTCAAGTTTGGAATTATAATATAGATTTGGGGAGATACAAAACTACACAAATGGGCAGAAGTCAAACATGCAAGCAAAGCAATTGACAATTTGACATGGCCAGGTCCAATCAAGGCACAACTCAAATATGTAGGGAAAAGGGCTTACATTTTTTGCATCTGTCACTCGTCTCTCAATAGCTCGTTACACACATGAAATTTATTGCAAAGCCATTGTATGACGTCCCACCAGTTTTCAACCGATTACGTATTGAAGCGGGCAGGGACGGAGCCAGCACTGAGTATTGGAGGGGGCTAATCAAGTTGGAGGGGGCAAAACAGCTTAGAGCTGCTAATTATAAGCATGAATATAAGGGATTGTAGGAAGGAAATCAAATTGTTGGGGGTAGCTAAGCCCCTCCCCTGGAAGCGGGAGCATATCATTGGGTGCACATGTCTTCCTTTCGTTAAATCCATTGTGAATGTCTCTCCAATACGAGTCACGAGTTTGTTGTGTGTCGCGGGTGGCGTCTAGGCTTACCGTCATCTATGAGTCACACAACAACTCGTTCTCAATGCCGCTCCATGCCCGACCTCTCGATCCGGCTTCCTGTTGGTCTCGTCGATCTCAAAATCACGCACATCCACTTCAACGCCCTGACAGACCTCTCCATCATCAGCCTGGTGTCCGTCTGCATCTCCTAAGGGGCCTGGCCGGGTTGGCGTCCATAGCCACCGCCACTGATAAGCTGAGTACGGTGTCGCACTGACCAAAGAGCTCGGCGCTTGTTGATGTCATCCGCCGTAGCCTGCCAGGTCGATCGAGGCCCATCGGATCGATGAGCAAGATAGAGAAACGTAACTAATGCGTGGTCGGTACCATGCCCGACTCAGTGGAATAGCTCGGGGAAGACGCGATGAAGCAGGAGGTCAAGGTTATGCCAGCACGATTTTTTTTTTTGAAACTGTATCTGGATTAATAGATCAAAGATTACATCCGTGATACACTGGAATCATCCAGTCCCCATTTACAGAAGCATTCCTGAGAAAAAAGATCAGACGCACACAACCCAGAAAACTTCTGCAAATCAAGATCCGCCACCGTCCATAACCTTGTCGCTGCACCGCCAGAGAGGGTAGCGAAAAGGAGATCAGCCGCTGAGTCACCTGCGCAAGACGATTGGAAACAAGTTCCGTTGATGTCGCCGCATCTGCCGCTCGCCGCAGCGAGACCTTGGCGTCGAAGAAGGAGCATCGGCGGGGGACACGCCCCGACTTGGACAGGATGTCGAGCCGGAATAGCCAGCAGAGGCCATCGACGAAGCTCGCCATGAACACAGCAAAGGGGAAATCACATCTGACACCAGATCCAGCAAACAGCTTCCTCGCGCCGCCACCACGACGGCCATCTCGGAAACGTCGACGAAACTCGAGCTTATTAAGCGGAAACTCCAGATCCGCCACCTCCAGCTCTCCTCCGCACCATGCGGCCGCCGCCAGAGATATCTTCACCGCAAGCCACCAAGCGCCGCTCGGAAGCGCCAACAACGAGCTCCGCATCGGCATAGCGCCAGACGCCAAATAGGCACACTCTAGAAGAACTACAGCTACTATGAACATATCCTACCTAGACCTACTCCGGCACCAACTCCGGCCAGCTATTCCGGCGGAGAGGCCAGATCGGCCCGGCGATTTCTAATCGACTCTCAAAGCTACAGTGAAAGGAGAGCGGTAGAGGAAGGGGAAAAGAACTCAGGCTTCAGAGTTCTGATTTAGGGTTACAGGAGTGCCGAGGAGATGCTCTGGGTCTCGACCTCAATGCCTATCAGCTTCAGTACAAAAAGCATCTTGGAGCCCGTTTTCCAACTAGTACCAGTCACACAAGTAAATGAGTTAGGCCGCAGCAGCCACAGCAACAAACCATAACAACGGTAGGACCAACGCAACCACCAGACATTATGCTAGAATTTGCACAAACCAGAACATGTAATGAACAGTTAAGCAGCCACATAGTGCATCATACTTTGTCAGCATTAAGACCCCAAAACATAGGACAAGTATTTTTCCTAGATATTCAACGTTCTGATGCCATAAACGGAAACTTTTCATAACTACTGATTTAACTCCGGTTACAAAAGCGAGGATGGCTCCATCTCTAGTTCTTGATCTTCTTCTTGGGCCTCAGCTGATTGCTGTGGCCACACTTCTTCTTCCGGCAGTTGACAGCCCTTGGATGCAGGCGAGCGTAGCACCTGACAGAAAATGAGAGAATGATTAGTCTACATGAGCTAATCAAACTGATTGCTTGAAGGCATGCCTAATGGTTCATTAAGCAGCAATCAAGTGTACAAGCTCTTCAGGAAACAAACAATAGTTAACAAGCCAAAAAAAAAAGGAATCCGTGAAACATTAATTAGACAATTGGCTGTGTCAGATTGAATTAGCTCACAAATGTGACTTTGTACATCTAATGGGATATCATTCCAGCCAATCAAAAAATGTTCCAAAACATAGAGGAAATCGTCCCAAGAAAAGCTGACGACAGTAGGTTAATGTCTACATGGGGTGTAATTCTTAGTAATATTGTCTCTGAACATATCAACTACAAAAACAAGCAACATAAGTTTGTCTAAATACTGATTTCTTGATTCGTTTTAGACTTTTAGATGTGTAGCAGATTGTTCGAGGCCGTCACAGCATAGGAAATCTGAGCGGCACGGAGAACTGCATTTGTTATTGCCAACCTTCAATGCAAAGATTCGCCATTTTATCAGGCCCCTTTGCTCTGCAAATTGGCCATGTGTTCTCTAAAGTTTCCAACTAGATTTAGATGACTTCAAACATCTTGCTCCTAAGATAAGCAAATGGCAGTAGGTTAATGTATACATGGAGTGTATATCTTGGTAAATTATCACTGAACATATGAACTACATAAGCAAGCAATCTATGCTTGCGCAAATACAGATTTGTAGATTAGTTGTGGTTTGTGTAGCAGATTGTTCGAGGCCCTCACAGCAGAGCAAGTCTGAGCGGCACGGAGAACTGCATTTTTATTGCCAACCTCCAATGCAAAGATTCGCCACTTTATCAGGCCCCTTTGCTCTGCAAATTGGCTATATGTTAACTGAATTTTCAACAAGATTTTAAATGACACCTTTCATTTTACAAAACTTATGCCTTAAAAGGTCTTACTCCTAAGCTAGTGACAATAGGTTAATGTATATGGAGTGTATATATTGGCAAATTGCCACTGAACATAGCAACTACCTAAAGCAAGCAACCTACAGTTGTCTAAATACTGATGTGCAGATGAGTTGTTGGTTGTGTAGCAGATTGTTCGAGGCCGTCACAGCAAAGCGAATCTGAGCGGCACGGAGAACTGCATTCGTTATTGCCGACCTTCAATGCAAAGATTCGCCACTTTATCAGGCCCCTTTGCTCTGCAAATCGGCTATCCGTTACAAAAATACTCAAACCGGAGTTGGATAGACTCCAAACATCAGATGGATAATACTATGCCTCAAAAGCATTATAAAGCAATTTGTGTTTAAATAACAGCTGGTAACATTGGTAGGTCAGACTGAATTTATGCCTCAAAGAGTTTAGCTCATAAGGTGAACTTCGCGCATCTAATTGAATCATCATTCCCACCAGACTACTGTCTATATACACACAAGATACAATATATAGGCAGCGAGGCAGAACAAGTATCAAACCAAAATAACTCAATAAGCACTCACACATACTGATCACAAACAAAAACAAATACGCGTGAGTGAATTTCCCGGCCGTTGAAAATCAACTGCTGATATGGACACGGCAGGAGACAAAGTATAGGCCGGCATCAGGTAAACTTTACCCGCCATTGAAAATCAACTGCTGAGTTTGGACTAGGCAGATGACAAAGTATAGACGGGATATCAACCAAAATCAAATTGACTCACAGTTCATCGTCTAAAATTTAGACAAGGATGAATGCAAGCGGTGCAATGGAGGAGTGATGGAAAAATAATTACTTGCGGCAGATCATCTTCTCCTGGTTGTACTTGCGCGCGAGGGCCTGGAGGGAGGGCTCGATGATGCCGCCGCGGAGGCGGAGCACGAGGTGGAGGGTCGACTCCTTCTGGATGTTGTAGTCGGCCAGGGTGCGCCCGTCCTCCAGCTGCTTCCCAGCGAAGATCAGACGCTGCTGGTCCGGAGGGATCCCTGCACGCACAGCACACATACAGAGAAAGCTTCAGGTCCATCCATGGCGGAGAGACCGAGAGAAACGGAAGGGAAACGACGGGCGTGATGGGGAGCTCACCTTCCTTGTCCTGGATCTTGGCCTTGACATTGTCGATGGTGTCGCTGCTCTCGACCTCGAGGGTGATGGTCTTCCCCGTCAGGGTCTTGACGAAGATCTGCATCTTGGCTAATGGCGGCCGCAGATGGAGCAGCCGGCCGCTCCAGCTTATATACTGGTAGCTGGTCGGCCGATGTACTGTGCTGCTAGGGTTTAGTGTGGGCTGGGCTTCTCTTGCACCGGACTGGGGAATGGGCTGGCTGGTCTATTTGTCCACTACTAGGGCTGGAACTAAAACTCGAAACTCACGAGTTAAACGAGTAGCTCGGAGCTCGACTCGGCTTGGCTCGAACTCGTTGCTAAACGAGCCTAGCCGAGTTTTCATTTTAGAAGATAAATGAGTTCGAGTTAAACTAGCCGAGTTCCGAGCTACTCATTTAGCTCGTTTAACTCGGTAAATAAATTTATTATCTGAATTATTACCTTTATGAACATTTTTTTTGAATTATTATAGTTTCATGACTAAATATTATCACATTGTCATTGAATTGTGTGATAATTACATTACACGTGCCCAAATAATTAGACATAATTGTATATAAAATTAATTATATTTCATTCTATTAGTTTTACCGAGCTAAACGAGTTAAATGAGCAAACTCGCGAGTTCAGCGAGGCGAGCCGAGTTTTATTTCTGGACTTGTTTGTTAAACGAGTCGAGCCGAGTTGGCTTGATTGTTGACCGAGTTTGAACGAGTCGAGCCGAGTTGGCTTGGCTCGGCTCGAATTCCAGGCCTAACTGTTACCTCGCTGAAAAGTCTATCTGAAAAAAATTCAAGAAAAAAACATAATTATCCAACAATTTTTAACAGAAAAAAATAGTGTCTCTTCATATTTAGAGAGGAACATGGTGCCTCTTTTACATGGTAGATTTGTGGTGTCTTGGTCGTATCATTTGTTATATAGTGGTCAAGGAAGAGAAACATGGGTCAAAGGGTACATTCACGAAATATAAAGTTTCGTGATGTCTAATGTTGCGTCTAGTCACAAAACAAATGGGCGTACAATCCTTATCCATCAAATAATGATCTTGCAATTGTTTAAAAAATATATGAAAGTGCTCTCCCGTTTCAAAGTTGGCATTGTGCTACAAGCAGTATAGTGAAAATGAATCATGAGTCAGAAACAAAAGCATTCTGTATGTTGTATTATGGTTTGGTATCAATCTTTGAGAATAGTGATATTTTTCTAATAATTTCTTTCTATGAACTCATTTAACTGTATTTTGTAAGATGTGGTATCTCTAAATCAAATTAAGTACTATTAGCTTGTCTCCGTCTAGAGTAGATGAACAATAACCTTTGCTTGTTGGCACTTCTCGTTTTGACCAGCTCAGTGCCATATTGTTGATCTCACACATATTCGAACTATACATACATGTTCGTATGTAAGTGTGGGGAACAAAACTTTTATGGAATGAAGATTACCTCCCCACCCCTTTCTACATCTTCTCATGTGTAATAGGTTAATATAAAAAATTAAGATGTCAAGTGTTGTGCTTGATACATAAAATTAGAAGCAATTAATATGAAATGAAAGGGTAAAGGAATAAAAGAGTACGAGTTGTACGTCAAAAGAATAATAATAATAATAATAATAAATAGTATGAGCTGGTCAAACTTTGTGTACTAAGTGGAGTTTGTGAATGTCGATCTTGTGTCGCAACTTCATGTAGTTACGAAAACAACACCCCCAAACCATATGCCTCTTCGCACTCATGTGCAACACCAACTACCAACTACCACATATCATTCCGACTCCCGTGTCCCCTATATGACATTTATTTGCATGACAACTCCATGAAGGTAGCAACACCTCAAGGACAACGAGGAAGGATATGAGATAAACTGGATTTATTTTCTTGACTTCCCATTACGAGTTTAAGGGGTCTCGGAATGGAACTGGCCAATAGTGCAGAGTCTGTGAACAATTTTAATTTCGGAGCCGCCTTCAATGGCGCACATGTGTTGTTATGGGATCACAATGTTACTCCGTAGGGGTTTCGATTGTTAGACACTCCGTATGGTTGATGATTAACCCTATTTTGGGTGCAACTTTTATTATGTGATGAAAACAAGAAAAACATGCAACCTCTTGCACTTGTTCTTTCTTTTCATAGTCCTATGCTGCTAGCTGAAGTGCAAAAAGTTGTTCTGTTAACATTTAGACTATAATTATGCTTTGTCAAAATAAGTCATCAGAGCTGGGTGTTTGGTCTAGTGGTATGATTCTCGCTTCGGGTGCGAGAGGTCCCGAGTTCGATTCTCGGAACACCCCTTTTTTTTTTGGTTTCTTCGTTTTTGGGCTTTCTTCCTCCACTCTTGGGCCTCCATCTCCAGCCCACAAAGCCCAGTTGGAGCTCGAGCTCCACCATAGAAGAGGCAATGGCGGGAGCGGGGAACAGAAGCGCGCCATTTTTGCCAGCTAGGGTTTCTCACTTTCTCCTCACCTCCTCTGCGGCTCTGTCCCTCCCCTCACCAGCAGCAGCCCAGAAACCCATGGCGGGGGAGACCAAGGAGGCCGCCGCCACCAAGCCCGTGCCCGCACCGGCGGCGGCGGCGGCACCTGGGATGACGGAGGCGGAGGTGGAGGAGCTCCCCAAGGCCATCGTGCGGCGGCTGGTCAAGGACAAGCTCGCCTTGATCGCGGCTGCCGGCGCCGGCGGCGAAGGGGAAGGGGCGGCGGAGGTCATCGTCAACAAGGACGCTATGGCCGCCTTCGCCGAGAGCGCCCGCATCTTCATCCACTACCTCTCCGCCACGTCCGTGCCGCTT
Source organism: Poa annua (assembly GCA_026929855.1). Lineage (NCBI taxonomy): Eukaryota > Viridiplantae > Streptophyta > Magnoliopsida > Poales > Poaceae > Poa > Poa annua. Next base: position 88,785,620 of record CM049432.1, read on the forward strand.
CCATTTCGTTCCCCAGCAGCATCTCCCGGTTCTTTCTTCCCGCAATTTTTTGCCCTGATTCGTGAGCGCAATCCTCATGGATTTGATTTATTTGGTGAACACTGGTGACGGATTTCATGTTCATGTCAAATGTAGGGGACATATATGGTTAAAATTCGTTGGGATTGGTTGGGGGTTTGTTCCAATGGTCTGTCCAGAACCTGTATATTTTTTCAAGAATTTGCATTAGCCAGTCTACCGTAGGCAATTGATGTCGAGTGGCATCTAGGGGACTACTAGAATTCAGAGTCAATATTAGCTTCACTGGGCTTGTCTGGGTGATGCTTTGGTATGATGATAACAGTGTCGTGGTCATGATTGCAGTGCCAATGATATGTGCAAGGATGCGAAGAGGCAAACGATCTACGCCGAGGATGTCTTCAAGGCGCTTGATGAGATCGACTTCCCGGAGTTTGTAGAGCCCCTGAGGACTTCCTTGGAAGGTCAGTGTTTGCTGTCTCGTACGTTCTGTTAACAGTCTGTTGTTCTTGTTACTCAGCTGTATGTCTGTCCATCCATCAAGTATATCTGCTTGGAGTTTAGATGCTGCACCGATAACACAATGTAAAGGATTGTTAGTCTAGAGGATATGACAGCATATAATTTATGTGACTTTTTGCATCCTTATGAACGAGGAATTGTATGAATCTCGGTTTGCTGTGCCTGTAGCTAGAAGCTATCATATATAGACCAAGTCTGTTCAAAAGAACATTTGGGTTCATCAGATTGCAGTCAATCCTTATTTGCAATATTTCCATCTTTAGGAAAAACTTAAATTTAGAAAACATCTTGTTACACCATCCTCTCCTCTGGCTTTAATAAGTAGTTTTCTACCATCTTCATCTGATACAAGCTCTCGCCACTGTCTTTTTGTACCCTGTTTCTGTTTCAGAGTTCAGAATAAAAAACGCAGCCCGGAAGCCAGCAACCGGCAAAAAGCAAGCTGAGAAGAAAAGGAAACTGGATACAGAGCCCGTGCCGCAAGAGGAGCAAAACGGTGCAGCTGATGAGCAAAATGATGCAGCTGATGAAGCTAACGTGGATGAGGATTGATTTTTTTCAGACCTTATGATAGGCTGAATTTAAATTAGTATGTTACTGGGTGCACTTGATTGGCAGTACGCCCTTGTGCTCTGTATCGCGACGTTTTATGTGCAAAAGCTGTAGTGTCTTGGGCATCATGATGCATGTGTTATGTTTCTATTCTAAACATTGTGAGCTGTGGTAACTTAAATGGTAACCCTTCTCTCTGTACTATATCTAAATTAGTTTATGTTCTAAACACTGTGAGCCGTGGTAGCTTAAATGGTAACCCTCTTTCTGTACTATCTAAATTACCACCATGGGGGGAGCGCTGTTTTAGGGTTAATGGTAGCACGACTGGAAGCTCCAGGTTTTCTATGCCCGTTAATAATTTGACTGGAGCTGGTCATCATGTCTTGCTCTGATACTGAAAGTACTGTCAGAATATACCGCCACACTGAAGAATATCTATACAGTTTGGCGTGAAACTGCTTGAAATCAAAGATATGGACTATGATGCAGCGCCTGAATCAACATCTAACTGAAATTGAGGTATGTTTATGACCAGTCTGAAACTCTGCTTGATATACTGAATATGCAATCCCTACAGGTTTGAGTGACCTTTTAAGATTGATACAACAAAGCTGCTTCAAACATGAACCGGCTCAAAGTTCAGAGAGCAGAGAACATGAACTAAAACAGGCTCAAAGTTCATATACAGAAGGCTAGTCCGCGGCTGTTATAGGCTGCCTGGATAACTTTATATCATCGATCAAGTTCAGATCTCACCTTCAACAACTAACTACAAGTATATGCAGAATCACAGAAATATTAATTGTAAGGAAAAATATTATTTTGCCACGGGATTATTCGAAATCAAAGATATGCGCACCAAGCCAAACATGAATTAACATTACTAGTTGACTGGATATGCAATATGTTGTTCAACTTTCAGTAAGCTGCTCAGGTTGATACAGGAAAGTTGGTTGGAACATGAACTGAAAACATGCACAATGTTCAGACTAAGCAGGCTAGTTTGCTGATGCTAAAAGCTGACTCGATAACTACATATCGTCCGTCAAGTTCAGATAGCAGATTCAACCACTAGCTACAAGCAAATGTGGAGTCAAGAAGGTATCATCTACAGAAACAGTACTTTGTTGCAAAACAATCTGACCCAACAGGAAAACACTGAACTCATAAGGCACTAAACTGTACTCTACTTCAGTCCGAACCCCATTTGCTAACAACTCTTTCTCTCGCAGACATTCCGACTCTTCCTTTAACAGGCGCTGGAGCCACTTCACTGCTGGCTACAGGAGTCGATTTCGGTCTAGAAGCGGGCGTTGACATGCTCCGAGAAACACAATAAGCTGCAAAGGTGATCGCACGCCGTATCTGCCGCAGCACAAGCAGCAACGGATAGATAGCGGCTGCAACCAGCACGTTGAAGTTGGCAATCAAGAAGAACTGCAATGCAAATGGAGGAGCACTTAGCATAACTAATGTTTTAAGAATAACTGGATGTGGTAACACGTGATATACTGTCTTTACCACGGCGACAATGCCAAGGATGGTCAGAACAGTTTGCTTCGCCGCGTCCCAGAAACCTCCACTGATAAGCCATCCAAACCAACCACCGCTGCCTCCTCCTCCGCCACCTCGTCCTCCAGACCTTCCTCCCCCACCACCTGCAGCGAGGCGAGGACCACCACGCCGTCCTCTTCGCCACGTCGTTTCAGACTCTGATACTCCCCATCTCTCAAAACCTCTCTTGTCGAGTCCTAGGGCGCCCTCCTGAAAAGATTATTCAATCGGTTATATGTTGGTATTTTTAAGGCTCTGTCAACCTCGGGAAATTGTGAGTTATTTCGGATTCTCATGGAATCACCGCCAGCTCCTTATCTAGATTGTAGTACTACAATAATTCCTATCATAGATCAAAGAGGGCAATTGGATTACCGTGATGTATGCGCAGCTCAATAATAATCTGGCAGTCTCTAACTACCGAAGCTCAATCAGCAAGGTTGAACATGCCACCGGCATAACAATGCCAACTACCCTAATTCTTTGTAGTGAACACATGCTACTCGCATCAAAATTCAAAAGTTTTTTTTTAGATAAAGAGGGCCCCTGGAGGGGAGCCCCGGTTCCATTCCCATGAAACCAGAGAGGACAGACATACAGCGTTTTACACGAACTGAAGCGAGAAACTAAAGCTGAGAGTCTGTCAAAATTCAAAAGTACCAACCTAATTCATTGCGTTATGACATTGACTCAGAGCCTAGTAATTCATCAGCAATTGAACATTACTGCACGATTAACTGTAAGATTGACAACCTATATGTGTAAGTAATAACAATTCTCATCAGCATTCATTCAGCACTTGCAGCTGTTGAAAAAGAATTTGAAACCAACTGAACTGGAAGGATAGGCGAAGGCTCTGGCTCACGAGCTGATTGTTAGCGGGTCAGTGAAGGGAGTCTACCGACGCGCACCTGCTTCCGACCGCCGGAGAAGACGCAGTAGGCCGCGCGGCCGACGGGACCGAGGCTCCTCCCGCTGGGAGCGACGCGTCCAGCTAGAGCGCGGGACTGGCCGCCGGCGGCGGCGGCGGCGGAGAGCCGGAAGGCGCGGCGGAGCAGAGGCGGCGCCGGCGGAGGAGGCGCGAGCGACATGGCTAATCTAATCCGCCGCCTATGGGCCAATCAATGGCTGGCCGTTGTTTGCAGCCGATTCATGGGCCGATCCTGGGCCGTCCGGCCCAAGGCCCATGGAGAAAGTGTGTCGGCAGCGATTGGTTAGCATCTTCAGCAGCAGCGGCGCTATAATTTGACGCAATAAAATCAATTTTGCGCGTTGGAATGTGTATTTTGCACACGGACGCGTTTCATAAATGTCAGCGGCGCTACAAACCACTTTTAGTGCACGGATCTTTTTCAGCAGCATCAAATCTGCAGCGCGCTGAACGAACAAGAAAATAAAGTTCATAGCTAGTTCAAACGAGAATCACAGTTCATAAAAAGTTCAAAGATAGGAAATACTACATTAAAATTACTACATAAAATTAAAAATACTGGTCGGAGTCTCGGTTGAGGAAGACACCGGCGAGGATGAACCGCCACCGCTCCTCGTCCTCCTCGGCAACCTCGAGGCATCGCTGCTGGGCACGGTGGCGGTGCCGCTCGTCGGCGTAGTTGAGGTGCGACTCTGGCGCTAGTTCAATCGCTTGCCGGCGGGTTTGGACGTCGTCGAACTTCATCGACTCGCGAGGCGGTCGAGGCGCCACGCCGCGGTGTCGTATGAGCGGGCGGATCCGTGCGTCGTCTCGAAGTTGTCGAGGCCGAAGCGTCGTCCGCCGATGCGCAGCCCGATGGAGTAGGTGTCGTTCAGGCGCTCGTGGACGCCGACGTACCCGGACCAAATAAGTCCACCCGGACCTAAAAACTGTGTGCTATAGCCCACGAAAACGACTGCCCAAAATCATGAGTTTTTTTACGATTCGTGAAATTCATGTGAGAGGTCCTAGACCGTTGAAATCCACCCAGACCGCAAAACCGTGTGCTATAGCCAGGAAAACGGTAGTGAAATGTCCAAACTCACGACTTCTTTAAAAATTTTAAATCCACTCCTGATCCCAAAATTATGTGCTATAGCCCACGAAAACGGCCATAAATGTTCAAAATCATGAGTTCTTTACAATTTCGTGAAATTCGTGTGATGGGTTCCGGACCGTTTAAATCCACCCAGACCATTTGAATCCACTCCGGATCCCAAAATTGTGTGCTATAGGCCACGAAAACTGTCCGAAATCACGAGTATTTTAGAATTTTTTAAACTTCGTGTGACGGGTCCGAACCATTTAAATCCACCACGGGCCCCAAAACCGTGTGCTATATCCCACGAAAACGGCCAGAAATGCACAAAATCACGAGTTTTTTACGATTATGTGAAACTCGTGTAACGAGGACCTGGACCATTTATATCCACCTGGACACCAAAATCGGTGCTATAGTCCACGAAAACGTCAAGAAATGTCCGAAATCACAATTTTTTTAACGATTTCGTGAAACTTGTATTACGGGGTCCCGAACAATTTAAATACATCTCGAACGCAAAATCGTGTGCTATGGCAAAAGCAAACTGACAGAAATGCCCGAAATCACGACTTTGTACGATTTCGTGAAATCGTGTGACGTGGTCCCGGACCTTTTTAGTCCACCCGGAATCCAAAACGTGTGACGGGTGTCGGACCATTTAAATCCACGTCGGACCCCAAAACCGTGTGCTATAGCACACAAAAATGGCCAGAAATGCCCGAAATCGCGAGTTTTTTTATGATTTCGTGAAAATCTCCCGGACCATTTAAATCCACGTCGGACCCCAAAACTGTGTGCTATAGCCCACGAAAACGGCCAGAAATACCCGAAATCACGAGTTTTCTATGATTTCGTGAAAATCGTGTGACGGGTCCCAGACTATTTAAATCCACGTCGGACCCCAAAACCCTGTGCTATAGCCCACGAAAATTACCAGAAATGCCCGAAAGCACGAGTTTTTTAAGATTTCGTGAAAATCGTGCTACGGGGTCCCGGACTATTTAAATCCACGTCGGACCCCAAAACCGTGTGCTATAGCCCACGAAAACAGCCAAAAATGCCCGAAATCAGGTGTTTTCTATGATTTCGTAAAAATCGTGTGAAGGGCTCCTGACCATTTAAATCCACGTCTGACCCCAAAACCGTGTGGTATAGCCCACGAAAACGGCCAGAAATGCCCGAAATCATGAGTTTTCTATGATTTCGTGAAAATCGTGTGACGGGGTCTCGGACCATTTAAATCCACGTCACACCCCAAAATCGTGTGCCATAGGACACGAAAATGACCAGAAATGCCCGAAATCACGAGTGTTTTTATGATTTTGTGAAAATCATGTGTTAGGGTACCGGACCATTTAAATCCACGTCGGACCCCAAAACCGTGTGCTATAGCCCACGAAAACAGTCAGAAATGCCCGAAATCATGAGTTTTCTATGATTTCGTGCAAATCGTGAGACGGGGTCCCGGACCATTTAAATCCACGTCCGACCCCAAGACCGTGTGCGATAGCCCACGAAAACGGCTAGAAAAGCCCGAAATCACGATTTTCTACGATTTCGTAAAAATAGTGTGACGGGGTCCCGGACCATTTAAATCCACGCCGGACTCCAAAACCGTGTGCTATAGCCTACGAAAATGGCCTGAAATGCCCGAAATCAGGATTTTCTATGATTTCGTGAAAATCGTGTGACGGGTCCCGGACCATTTAAAGCCACGTCAGACCCCAAAACCGTGTGCTATAGCCCACGAAAACAGCCAGAAAAGCCCGAAATCACGAGTTTCCTATGATTTCGTGAAAATCATGTGATGGGGTCTTGGACCATTTAATTCCACGCTGGACCCCAAAATCGTGTGCTATAGCCCACGAAAACGCCCAGAAATGCCCGAAATCACGAGTTTTCTATGATTTCGTGAACATGTGACGGGGTCCCGGACCATTTAAATCCACGCCAGACCCCAAAACCGTGTGCCATAGCCCACGAAAATGGCCAGAAATGCCCGAAATCACGATTTTCTATGATTTCGTGAAAATCGTGTGACGGGGTCCCGGACCATTTAAATCCACGTCGGACCCCAAAACCGTGTGCTATAGCCCACGGAAACGGCCAGAAATGCCCGAAATCACGATTTTCTATGATTTCGTGAAAACCGTGTGACTGGGTCCCAGACCATTTAAATCCACGTCAGATCCCAAAACAGTGTGCCATAGCCCACGAAAATAGCAAGAAATGCGTGAAATCACGAGATTTCTATGATTTCGTGAAAATCGTGTGACGGGGTCCCGGACCATTTAAAGCCACGTCAGACCCATAAACCGTGTGCTATAGCCCACGAAAACGGCCAGAAATGCCAGAAATCAGGAGTTTTCTATGATTTCGTGATAATCGTGTGACGGGGTCCCGGACCATTTAAAGCCACGGAAGACCCATAAACCGTGTGCTATAGCCCACGAAAAATGGCCAGAAATGCCAGAAATCAGGAGTTTTCTATGATTTCGTGAAAATCGTGTGATGGGGTCCCGGACCATTTAAATCCATGTCAGACCCCAAAACCGTGTGCTTTAGCCCACGGAAACGGCCAGAAATGCCCGAAATCACGATTTTCTATGATTTCGTGAAAATCGTGTGACGGGGTCCCGGACCATTTAAATCCACGTCAGATCCTAAAACCGTGTGCCATAGCCCACGAAAACGGCCAGAAATGACCGAAATCACGATTTTTTATGATTTCGTGAAAATCGTGTGACGGGGTCCCGGACCATTTAAATCCACGTCGGACCCCAAAACCGTGTGCTATAGCCCACGAAAATGGCCAGAAATGACCGAAATCACGAGTTTTCTTAGATTTCTTGAAAATCGTGTGACGGGTCCCGGACCATATAAATCCACTTCAGACCCCAAAACCGTGTGCTATAGCCCACGAAAACGGCCAGAAATGCCCGAAATCACGAGTTTTCTATGATTTCATGAAATTCATGTGACGCGGTCCCGGACTATCTCAAAACTCGTGATTTCGGGCATTTCTGACCGTTTTCGTGAGCTATAGCCCATGAAAACGGCCAGAAATGCCAGAAATCACGATTTTCTATGATTTCGTGAAAATCGTGTGATGGGGTCCCCGACCATTTAAATCCACGTCACACCACAAAACCGTGTGCCATAGCCCACGAAAACGGCCAGAAATGCCCGAAATCACGAGTTTTCTATGATTTCGTGAAAATCGTGTGATGGGGTCCCGGACCATTTAAATCCACGTCAGACCCCAAAACCGAGTGCCATAGCCCACGAAAACGGCCAGAAATGCCAGAAATCACGAATTTTCTATGATTTCGTGAAAATCGTGTGACGGGGTCCCGGACAATTTAAATCCACGTCAGACCCCAAAACCCTGTGCCATAACCCACGAAAATAGCAACAAATGCCCGAAATTACGAGTTTTCTACGATTTCGTGAAAATCGTGTGACGGGTCCCGAACTGTATAAATCCACCTAGACCCCAAAACCGTGTGCTATAGCCCACGAAAATGGCCAGAAATGCCCGAAATCACGATTTTCTATGATTTCGTGAAAATCGTGTGACGGGGTCCCGGACCATTTAAATCCACGTCGGACCCCAAAACCGTGTGCTATAGCCCACGGAAACGGCCAGAAATGCCCGAAATCACGATTTTCTATGATTTCGTGAAAACCGTGTGACTGGGTCCCAGACCATTTAAATCCACGTCAGATCCCAAAACAGTGTGCCATAGCCCACAAAAATAGCAAGAAATGCGTGAAATCACGAGATTTCTATGATTTCGTGAAAATCGTGTGACGGGGTCCCGGACCATTTAAAGCCACGTCAGACCCATAAACCGTGTGCTATAGCCCACGAAAACGGCCAGAAATGCCAGAAATCAGGAGTTTTCTATGATTTCGTGATAATCGTGTGACGGGGTCCCGGACCATTTAAAGCCACGTCAGACCCATAAACCGTGTGCTATAGCCCACGAAAAATGGCCAGAAATGCCAGAAATCAGGAGTTTTCTATGATTTCGTGAAAATCGTGTGATGGGGTCCCGGACCATTTAAATCCATGTCAGACCCCAAAACCGTGTGCTTTAGCCCACGGAAACGGCCAGAAATGCCCGAAATCACGATTTTCTATGATTTCGTGAAAATCGTGTGACGGGGTCCCGGACCATTTAAATCCACGTCAGATCCTAAAACCGTGTGCCATAGCCCACGAAAACGGCCAGAAATGACCGAAATCACGATTTTTTATGATTTCGTGAAAATCGTGTGACGGGGTCCCGGACCATTTAAATCCACGTCGGACCCCAAAACCGTGTGCTATAGCCCACGAAAATGGCCAGAAATGACCGAAATCACGAGTTTTCTTAGATTTCTTGAAAATCGTGTGATGGGTCCCGGACCATATAAATCCACTTCAGACCCCAAAACCGTGTGCTATAGCCCACGAAAACGGCCAGAAATGCCCGAAATCACGAGTTTTCTATGATTTCATGAAATTCATGTGACGCGGTCCCGGACTATCTCAAAACTCGTGATTTCGGGCATTTCTGACGGTTTTCGTGAGCTATAGCCCATGAAAACGGCCAGAAATGCCAGAAATCACGATTTTCTATGATTTCGTGAAAATCGTGTGATGGGGTCCCCGACCATTTAAATCCACGTCACACCACAAAACCGTGTGCCATAGCCCACGAAAACGGCCAGAAATGCCTGAAATCACGAGTTTTCTATGATTTCGTGAAAATCGTGTGATGGGGTCCCGGACCATTTAAATCCACGGCAGACCCCAAAACCGTGTGCTATAGCCCATGAAAAGGGCCAGAAATGCCCGAAATCACGGGTTTCTAAGATTTCGTGAAAATCGTGTGATGGGGTCCCCGACCATTTAAATCCACGTCACACCCCAAAACCGTGTGCCATAGCCCACGAAAACGGCCAGAAATGCCCGAAATAACGAGTTTCTAAGATTTTGTGAAAATCGTGTGATGGGGTCCCTGACCATTTAAATCCACGTCAGACCCCAAAACTGTGTGCTATGGCCCACGAAAACGGCCAGAAATGCCCGATTTCATGATTTTGTATGATATTGTGAAAATCGTTTGACGGGGTCCTGGACCATTTAAATCGACAACGGACCCCAAAACTGGAGCCCACGAAAATGGCCGGAAATGCCCGAAATCACGAGTTTTCTATGATTTCGTTAAAATCGTGTGACGGGGTCCTTGACCATTTAAATCCACGTCGGACCCCAAAACCGTGTGCTATAGCCCACAAAAACGGCTAGAAGTGCCCGAAATCACGAGTTTTCTCTGATTTCGTGAAAATCGTGTCACGGGGTCCCGGACCATTAAAATTCACGTCGGACCCCAAAACCGACTACCAAAAATGCCCGAAATCACGAGTTTTCTACGATTTCATGAAAATCGTGTGACGGGGTCCTGGACCATTTAAATCCACGCCGGACCCTAAAACCGTGTGCTATAGCCCACGAAAATGGCCAGAAATGCCCGAAATCACGAGTTTTCTATGATTTCGTGAAAATCGTGTGATGGGGTCCCCGACCATTTAAATCCACGTCACACCACAAAACCGTGTGCCATAGCCCACGAAAACGGCCAGAAATGCCCGAAATCACGAGTTTTCTATGATTTCGTGATAATCGTGTGACGGGGTCCCGGACCATTTAAAGCCACGGAAGACCCATAAACCGTGTGCTATAGCCCACGAAAAATGGCCAGAAATGCCAGAAATCAGGAGTTTTCTATGATTTCGTGAAAATCGTGTGATGGGGTCCCCGGACCATTTAAATCCATGTCAGACCCCAAAACCGTGTGCTTTAGCCCACGGAAACGGCCAGAAATGCCCGAAATCACGATTTTCTATGATTTCGTGAAAATCGTGTGACGGGGTCCCGGACCATTTAAATCCACGTCAGATCCTAAAACCGTGTGCCATAGCCCACGAAAACGGCCAGAAATGACCGAAATCACGATTTTTTATGATTTCGTGAAAATCGTGTGACGGGGTCCCGGACCATTTAAATCCACGTCGGACCCCAAAACCGTGTGCTATAGCCCACGAAAATGGCCAGAAATGACCGAAATCACGAGTTTTCTTAGATTTCTTGAAAATCGTGTGACGGGTCCCGGACCATATAAATCCACTTCAGACCCCAAAACCGTGTGCTATAGCCCACGAAAACGGCCAGAAATGCCCGAAATCACGAGTTTTCTATGATTTCATGAAATTCATGTGACGCGGTCCCGGACTATCGCAAAACTCGTGATTTCGGGCATTTCTGACCGTTTTCGTGAGCTATAGCCCATGAAAACGGCCAGAAATGCCAGAAATCACGATTTTCTATGATTTCGTGAAAATCGTGTGATGGGGTCCCCGACCATTTAAATCCACGTCACACCACAAAACCGTGTGCCATAGCCCACGAAAACGGCCAGAAATGCCCGAAATCACGAGTTTTCTATGATTTCGTGAAAATCGTGTGATGGGGTCCCGGACCATTTAAATCCACGTCAGACCCCAAAACCGAGTGCCATAGCCCACGAAAACGGCCAGAAATGCCAGAAATCACGAATTTTCTATGACTTCGTGAAAATCGTGTGACGGGGTCCCGGACAATTTAAATCCACGTCAGACCCCAAAACCCTGTGCCATAACCCACGAAAATAGCAACAAATGCCCGAAATTACGAGTTTTCGACGATTTCGTGAAAATCGTGTGACGGGGTCCCGAACTGTATAAATCCACCTAGACCCCAAAACCGTGTGCTATAGCCCACGAAAATGGCCAGAAATGCCCGAAATCACGATTTTCTATGATTTCGTGAAAATCGTGTGACGGGGTCCCCGACCATTTAAATCCACGTCGGACCCCAAAACCGTGTGCTATAGCCCACGGAAACGGCCAGAAATGCCCGAAATCACGATTTTCTATGATTTCGTGAAAACCGTGTGACTGGGTCCCAGACCATTTAAATCCACGTCAGATCCCAAAACAGTGTGCCATAGCCCACGAAAATAGCAAGAAATGCGTGAAATCACGAGATTTCTATGATTTCGTGAAAATCGTGTGACGGGGTCCCGGACCATTTAAAGCCACGTCAGACCCATAAACCGTGTGCTATAGCCCACGAAAACGGCCAGAAATGCCAGAAATCAGGAGTTTTCTATGATTTCGTGATAATCGTGTGACGGGGTCCCGGACCATTTAAAGCCACGTCAGACCCATAAACCGTGTGCTATAGCCCACGAAAAATGGCCAGAAATGCCAGAAATCAGGAGTTTTCTATGATTTCGTGAAAATCGTGTGATGGGGTCCCGGACCATTTAAATCCATGTCAGACCCCAAAACCGTGTGCTTTAGCCCACGGAAACGGCCAGAAATGCCCGAAATCACGATTTTCTATGATTTCGTGAAAATCGTGTGACGGGGTCCCGGACCATTTAAATCCACGTCAGATCCTAAAACCGTGTGCCATAGCCCACGAAAACGGCCAGAAATGACCGAAATCACGATTTTTTATGATTTCGTGAAAATCGTGTGACGGGGTCCCGGACCATTTAAATCCACGTCGGACCCCAAAACCGTGTGCTATAGCCCACGAAAATGGCCAGAAATGACCGAAATCACGAGTTTTCTTAGATTTCTTGAAAATCGTGTGATGGGTCCCGGACCATATAAATCCACTTCAGACCCCAAAACCGTGTGCTATAGCCCACGAAAACGGCCAGAAATGCCCGAAATCACGAGTTTTCTATGATTTCATGAAATTCATGTGACGCGGTCCCGGACTATCTCAAAACTCGTGATTTCGGGCATTTCTGACGGTTTTCGTGAGCTATAGCCCATGAAAACGGCCAGAAATGCCAGAAATCACGATTTTCTATGATTTCGTGAAAATCGTGTGATGGGGTCCCCGACCATTTAAATCCACGTCACACCACAAAACCGTGTGCCATAGCCCACGAAAACGGCCAGAAATGCCTGAAATCACGAGTTTTCTATGATTTCGTGAAAATCGTGTGATGGGGTCCCGGACCATTTAAATCCACGGCAGACCCCAAAACCGTGTGCTATAGCACATGAAAAGGGCCAGAAATGCCCGAAATCACGGGTTTCTAAGATTTCGTGAAAATCGTGTGATGGGGTCCCCGACCATTTAAATCCACGTCACACCCCAAAACCGTGTGCCATAGCCCACGAAAACGGCCAGAAATGCCCGAAATAACGAGTTTCTAAGATTTTGTGAAAATCGTGTGATGGGGTCCCTGACCATTTAAATCCACGTCAGACCCCAAAACTGTGTGCTATGGCCCACGAAAACGGCCAGAAATGCCCGATTTCATGATTTTGTATGATATTGTGAAAATCGTTTGACGGGGTCCTGGACCATTTAAATCGACAACGGACCCCAAAACTGGAGCCCACGAAAATGGCCGGAAATGCCCGAAATCACGAGTTTTCTATGATTTCGTTAAAATCGGTGTGACGGGGTCCTTGACCATTTAAATCCACGTCGGACCCCAAAACCGTGTGCTATAGCCCACAAAAACGGCTAGAAGTGCCCGAAATCACGAGTTTTCTCTGATTTCGTGAAAATCGTGTCACGGGGTCCCGGACCATTAAAATTCACGTCGGACCCCAAAACCGACTACCAAAAATGCCCGAAATCACGAGTTTTCTACGATTTCATGAAAATCGTGTGACGGGGTCCTGGACCATTTAAATCCACGCCGGACCCTAAAACCGTGTGCTATAGCCCACGAAAATGGCCAGAAATGCCCGAAATCACGAGTTTTCTATGATTTCGTGAAAATCGTGTGATGGGGTCCCCGACCATTTAAATCCACGTCACACCACAAAACCGTGTGCCATAGCCCACGAAAACGGCCAGAAATGCCCGAAATCACGAGTTTTCTATGATTTCGTGAAAATCGTGTGATGGGGTCCCGGACCATTTAAATCCACGTCAGACCCCAAAACCGAGTGCCATAGCCCACGAAAACGGCCAGAAATGCCAGAAATCACGAATTTTCTATGATTTCGTGAAAATCGTGTGACGGGGTCCCGGACAATTTAAATCCACGTCAGACCCCAAAACCCTGTGCCATAACCCACGAAAATAGCAACGAATGCCCGAAATTACGAGTTTTCTACGATTTCGTGAAAATCGTGTGACGGGGTCCCGAACTGTATAAATCCACCTAGACCCCAAAACCGTGTGCTATAGCCTACGAAAATGGCCAGAAATGCCCGAAATCACGATTTTCTATGATTTCGTGAAAATCGTGTGACGGGGTCCCGGACCATTTAAATCCACGTCGGACCCCAAAACCGTGTGCTATAGCCCACGGAAACGGCCAGAAATGCCCGAAATCACGATTTTCTATGATTTCGTGAAAACCGTGTGACTGGGTCCCAGACCATTTAAATCCACGTCAGATCCCAAAACAGTGTGCCATAGCCCACGAAAATAGCAAGAAATGCGTGAAATCACGAGATTTCTATGATTTCGTGAAAATCGTGTGACGGGGTCCCGGACCATTTAAAGCCACGCCAGACCCATAAACCGTGTGCTATAGCCCACGAAAACGGCCAGAAATGCCAGAAATCAGGAGTTTTCTATGATTTCGTGATAATCGTGTGACGGGGTCCCGGACCATTTAAAGCCACGCCAGACCCATAAACCGTGTGCTATAGCCCACGAAAAATGGCCAGAAATGCCAGAAATCAGGAGTTTTCTATGATTTCGTGAAAATCGTGTGATGGGGTCCCGGACCATTTAAATCCATGTCAGACCCCAAAACCGTGTGCTTTAGCCCACGGAAACGGCCAGAAATGCCCGAAATCACGATTTTCTATGATTTCGTGAAAATCGTGTGACGGGGTCCCGGACCATTTAAATCCACGTCAGATCCTAAAACCGTGTGCCATAGCCCACGAAAACGGCCAGAAATGACCGAAATCACGATTTTTTATGATTTCGTGAAAATCGTGTGACGGGGTCCCGGACCATTTAAATCCACGTCGGACCCCAAAACCGTGTGCTATAGCCCACGAAAATGGCCAGAAATGACCGAAATCACGAGTTTTCTTAGATTTCTTGAAAATCGTGTGACGGGTCCCGGACCATATAAATCCACTTCAGACCCCAAAACCGTGTGCTATAGCCCACGAAAACGGCCAGAAATGCCCGAAATCACGAGTTTTCTATGATTTCATGAAATTCATGTGACGCGGTCCCGGACTATCTCAAAACTCGTGATTTCGGGCATTTCTGACGGTTTTCGTGAGCTATAGCCCATGAAAACGGCCAGAAATGCCAGAAATCACGATTTTCTATGATTTCGTGAAAATCGTGTGATGGGGTCCCCGACCATTTAAATCCACGTCACACCACAAAACCGTGTGCCATAGCCCACGAAAACGGCCAGAAATGCCTGAAATCACGAGTTTTCTATGATTTCGTGAAAATCGTGTGATGGGGTCCCGGACCATTTAAATCCACGGCAGACCCCAAAACCGTGTGCTATAGCACATGAAAAGGGCCAGAAATGCCCGAAATCACGGGTTTCTAAGATTTCGTGAAAATCGTGTGATGGGGTCCCCGACCATTTAAATCCACGTCACACCCCAAAACCGTGTGCCATAGCCCACGAAAACGGCCAGAAATGCCCGAAATAACGAGTTTCTAAGATTTTGTGAAAATCGTGTGATGGGGTCCCTGACCATTTAAATCCACGTCAGACCCCAAAACTGTGTGCTATGGCCCACGAAAACGGCCAGAAATGCCCGATTTCATGATTTTGTATGATATTGTGAAAATCGTTTGACGGGGTCCTGGACCATTTAAATCGACAACGGACCCCAAAACTGGAGCCCACGAAAATGGCCGGAAATGCCCGAAATCACGAGTTTTCTATGATTTCGTTAAAATCGTGTGACGGGGTCCTTGACCATTTAAATCCACGTCGGACCCCAAAACCGTGTGCTATAGCCCACAAAAACGGCTAGAAGTGCCCGAAATCACGAGTTTTCTCTGATTTCGTGAAAATCGTGTCACGGGGTCCCGGACCATTAAAATTCACGTCGGACCCCAAAACCGACTACCAAAAATGCCCGAAATCACGAGTTTTCTACGATTTCATGAAAATCGTGTGACGGGGTCCTGGACCATTTAAATCCACGCCGGACCCTAAAACCGTGTGCTATAGCCCACGAAAATGGCCAGAAATGCCCGAAATCACGAGTTTTCTATGATTTCGTGAAAATCGTGTGATGGGGTCCCCGACCATTTAAATCCACGTCACACCACAAAACCGTGTGCCATAGCCCACGAAAACGGCCAGAAATGCCCGAAATCACGAGTTTTCTATGATTTCGTGAAAATCGTGTGATGGGGTCCCGGACCATTTAAATCCACGTCAGACCCCAAAACCGAGTGCCATAGCCCACGAAAACGGCCAGAAATGCCAGAAATCACGAATTTTCTATGATTTCGTGAAAATCGTGTGACGGGGTCCCGGACAATTTAAATCCACGTCAGACCCCAAAACCCTGTGCCATAACCCACGAAAATAGCAACAAATGCCCGAAATTACGAGTTTTCTACGATTTCGTGAAAATCGTGTGACGGGGTCCCGAACTGTATAAATCCACCTAGACCCCAAAACCGTGTGCTATAGCCCACGAAAATGGCCAGAAATGCCCGAAATCACGATTTTCTATGATTTCGTGAAAATCGTGTGACGGGGTCCCGGACCATTTAAATCCACGTCGGACCCCAAAACCGTGTGCTATAGCCCACGGAAACGGCCAGAAATGCCCGAAATCACGATTTTCTATGATTTCGTGAAAACCGTGTGACTGGGTCCCAGACCATTTAAATCCACGTCAGATCCCAAAACAGTGTGCCATAGCCCACGAAAATAGCAAGAAATGCGTGAAATCACGAGATTTCTATGATTTCGTGAAAATCGTGTGACGGGGTCCCGGACCATTTAAAGCCACGTCAGACCCATAAACCGTGTGCTATAGCCCACGAAAACGGCCAGAAATGCCAGAAATCAGGAGTTTTCTATGATTTCGTGATAATCGTGTGACGGGGTCCCGGACCATTTAAAGCCACGTCAGACCCATAAACCGTGTGCTATAGCCCACGAAAAATGGCCAGAAATGCCAGAAATCAGGAGTTTTCTATGATTTCGTGAAAATCGTGTGATGGGGTCCCGGACCATTTAAATCCATGTCAGACCCCAAAACCGTGTGCTTTAGCCCACGGAAACGGCCAGAAATGCCCGAAATCACGATTTTCTATGATTTCGTGAAAATCGTGTGACGGGGTCCCGGACCATTTAAATCCACGTCAGATCCTAAAACCGTGTGCCATAGCCCACGAAAACGGCCAGAAATGACCGAAATCACGATTTTTTATGATTTCGTGAAAATCGTGTGACGGGGTCCCGGACCATTTAAATCCACGTCGGACCCCAAAACCGTGTGCTATAGCCCACGAAAATGGCCAGAAATGACCGAAATCACGAGTTTTCTTAGATTTCTTGAAAATCGTGTGACGGGTCCCGGACCATATAAATCCACTTCAGACCCCAAAACCGTGTGCTATAGCCCACGAAAACGGCCAGAAATGCCCGAAATCACGAGTTTTCTATGATTTCATGAAATTCATGTGACGCGGTCCCGGACTATCTCAAAACTCGTGATTTCGGGCATTTCTGACCGTTTTCGTGAGCTATAGCCCATGAAAACGGCCAGAAATGCCAGAAATCACGATTTTCTATGATTTCGTGAAAATCGTGTGATGGGGTCCCCGACCATTTAAATCCACGTCACACCACAAAACCGTGTGCCATAGCCCACGAAAACGGCCAGAAATGCCTGAAATCACGAGTTTTCTATGATTTCGTGAAAATCGTGTGATGGGGTCCCGGACCATTTAAATCCACGGCAGACCCCAAAACCGTGTGCTATAGCCCATGAAAAGGGCCAGAAATGCCCGAAATCACGGGTTTCTAAGATTTCGTGAAAATCGTGTGATGGGGTCCCCGACCATTTAAATCCACGTCACACCCCAAAACCGTGTGCCATAGCCCACGAAAACGGCCAGAAATGCCCGAAATAACGAGTTTCTAAGATTTTGTGAAAATCGTGTGATGGGGTCCCTGACCATTTAAATCCACGTCAGACCCCAAAACTGTGTGCTATGGCCCACGAAAACGGCCAGAAATGCCCGATTTCATGATTTTGTATGATATTGTGAAAATCGTTTGACGGGGTCCTGGACCATTTAAATCGACAACGGACCCCAAAACTGGAGCCCACGAAAATGGCCGGAAATGCCCGAAATCACGAGTTTTCTATGATTTCGTTAAAATCGTGTGACGGGGTCCTTGACCATTTAAATCCACGTCGGACCCCAAAACCGTGTGCTATAGCCCACAAAAACGGCTAGAAGTGCCCGAAATCACGAGTTTTCTCTGATTTCGTGAAAATCGTGTCACGGGGTCCCGGACCATTAAAATTCACGTCGGACCCCAAAACCGACTACCAAAAATGCCCGAAATCACGAGTTTTCTACGATTTCATGAAAATCGTGTGACGGGGTCCTGGATCATTTAAATCCACGCCGGACCCTAAAACCGTGTGCTATAGCCCACGAAAATGGCCAGAAATGCCCGAAATCACGAGTTTTCTATGATTTCGTGAAAATCGTGTGATGGGGTCCCCGACCATTTAAATCCACGTCACACCACAAAACCGTGTGCCATAGCCCACGAAAACGGCCAGAAATGCCCGAAATCACGAGTTTTCTATGATTTCGTGAAAATCGTGTGATGGGGTCCCGGACCATTTAAATCCACGTCAGACCCCAAAACCGAGTGCCATAGCCCACGAAAACGGCCAGAAATGCCAGAAATCACGAATTTTCTATGATTTCGTGAAAATCGTGTGACGGGGTCCCGGACAATATAAATCCACGTCAGACCCCAAAACCGTGTGCCATAACCCACGAAAATAGCAAGAAATGCCCGAAATTACGAGTTTTCTTCGATTTCGTGAAAATCGTGTGACGGGTCCCGAACTGTATAAATCCACCTAGACCCCAAAACCGTGTGCTATAGCCCACAAAAACGGCCAGTAAAGCCCGAAATCACGAATTTTCTATGATTTCATGAAAATTGTGTGTCGGGTTCCCGAACCATGTAAATCCACGTCGGACCCCAAAACCGTGTGCTATAGCCCACGAAAATGGCCAGAAATGCCCGAAATCACGAGTTTTCTATGATTTCGTGAAAATCGTGTGATGGGGTCCCCGACCATTTAAATCCACGTCACACCACAAAACCGTGTGCCATAGCCCACGAAAACGGCCAGAAATGCCCGAAATCACGGGTTTCTAAGATTTCGTCAAAATCGTGTGATGGGGTCCCCGACCATTTAAATCCACGTCACACCCCAAAACCGTGTGCCATAGCCCACAAAAACGGCCAGAAATGCCCGAAATAACGAGTTTCTAAGATTTCGTGAAAATCGTGTGATGGGGTCCCAGACCATTTAAATCCACGTCAGACCCCAAAATTGTGTGCTATGGCCCACGAAAACGGCCAGAAATGCCCGATTTCATGATTTTGTATAATATTCTGAAAATCGTTTGACGGAGTCCTGGACCATTTGAATCGACGTCAGATCCAAAACTGTATGCTATAGCCCACGAAAATGGCCGGAAATGCCCGAAATCACGAGTTTTCTATGATTTCGTTAAAATCGTGTGACAGGGTCGTTGACCATTTAAATCCACGTCGGACCCCAAAACCGTGTGCTATAGCCCACAAAAACGGCTAGAAGTGCCCGAAATCACGAGATTTCTCTGATTTCGTGAAAATCGTGTCACGGGGTCCCGGACCATTTAAATTCACGTCGGACCCCAAAACCGACTACCAAAAATGCCCGAAAGCACGAGTTTTCTATGATTTCGTGAAAATCGTGTGACGGGGTCCTGGACCATTTAAATCCACGCCGGACCCCAAAACCGTGTGCTATAGCCCACGAAAATGGCCAGAAATACCCGAAATCACGAGTTTTCTATGATTTCGTGAAAATCGTGTGATAGGGTCCCGGACCATTTAAATCCATGCTGGACCCCAAAACCGTGTGCTATAGCCCACGAAAACGGCTAGAAGTGCCCGAAATCACGAGTTTTCTATGATTTCGTGAAAATTATATGACGGGGTCCCGAACCATTTAAATCCACGTCGGACCCCAAAACCGTGTGGCATAGCCCACGAAAATGGCCAGAAATACCCGAATCCACGTTGGACCCCAAAACCGCGTGATATAGCCCATGAAAACGGCCAGAAATGCCAGAAATCACGAATTTTCTATGATTTGGTGAAAATCGTGTGACGGGGTCCCGGACAATTTAAATCCACGTCAAACCCCAAAACCGTGTGCCATAGCCCACGAAAACAACAAGAAATGCCCGAAATTTCGAGTTTTCTATGATTTCGTGAAAATCGTGTGACGGGGTCCCGGACTGTATAAATCCACCTAGACCCCCAAAACCGTGTGCTATAGCCCACGAAAACGGCCAGTAAAGCCCGAAATCACGAATTTTCTATGATTTCATGAAAATTGTGTGCCGGGTTCCCGAACCATGTAAATCCACGTCAGACCCCAAAACCGTGTGCTATAGCCCACGAAAACTACTAGAAATGCCCGAAATCACGAGTTTTTCAAGATTTCGTGAAAATCATGTGACGTGGTCCCGGACAATTTAAATCCACGTCAGACCCCAAAACGGCCAGAAATGCCAGAAATCACGGGTTTCTAAGATTTCGTGAAAATCGTGTGATGGGGTCCCCGACCATTTAAATCCACGTCACACCCCAAAACCGTGTGCCATAGCCCACGAAAACGGCCAGAAATGCCCGAAATCACGAGTTTCTAAGATTTCGTGAAAATCGTGTGATGGGGTCCCACACCATTTAAATCCACGTCAGACCCCAAAACTGTGTGCTATGGCCCACGAAAACGGCCAGAAATGCCCGATTTCATGATTTTGTATGATATTGTGAAAATCGTGTGACGGGGTCTTGGACCATTTAAATCGACTTCGGACCCCAAAACTGTGTGCTATAGCCCACGAAAATGGCCGGAAATGCCCGAAATCACGAGTTTTCTATGATTTCGTTAAAATCGTGTGATGGGGTCCCAGACCATTTAAATCCACGTCAGAACCCAAAATTGTGTGCTATGGCCCATGAAAACTACTAGAAATGTCCGAAATCACGAGTTTTTCAAGATTTCGTGAAAATCATGTGACGGGGTCCCGGACTATTTAAATCCACGGCAGACCCCAAAATCGTGTGCTAGAGCCCTCGAAATGAAACCAGAAATGCCCGAAATCACGGGTTTCTACGATTTCGTGAAAATCGTGTGATGGGGTCCCCGACCATTTAAATCCACGTCACACCCCAAAACCGTGTGCCATAGCCCACGAAAACGGCCAGAAATGCCCGAAATCACGAGTTTCTAAGATTTCGTGAAAATCGTGTGATGGGGTCCCGGACCATTTAAATCCACGTTAGACCCCAAAACCGAGTGCCATAGCCCACGAAAATGGCCAGAAATGCCAGAAATCACGAATTATCTTTGACTTCGTGAAAATCGTGTCACGGGGTCCTGGACCATTTAAATCCACGTCGGACCCCAAAACCGTGTGATATAGCCCATGAAAATTGCCAGAAATGCCCGAAATTACGAGTTTTCTATGATTTCGTGAAAATCGTGTGACAGGGTCCGGACCATTTAAATCCTTGCTGGACCCCAAAACCGTGTGCTATAGCCCACGAAAATGGCTAGAAGTGCCCGAAATCATGAGTTTTCTATGATTTCGTGAAAATTATATGACGGGGTCCGGAACCATTTAAATCCACGTCGGGCCCAAAACCGTGTGGCATAGCCCACGAAAATGGCCAGAAATACCTGAATCCACGAGTTTTCTACGATTTCGTTAAAATCGGGTGACGTGGTCTAGGCCATTTAAATCCACGTCAGACCCCAAAACTGTGTGCTATTGCCCACGAAAACGGCCAGAAATGCCTGAAATCACGAGTTTTCTTTGATTTCGTGAAAATCGTGTGATGGGGTCCCCGACCATTTAAATCCACGTCACATCCCAAAACCGTGTGCCATAGCCCACGAAAACGACCAGAAATGCTAGAAATCACGGGTTTCTAAGATTTCGTGAAAATCGTGTGATGGGGTCCCGAACCATTTAAATCCACGTCAGACCCCAAAGCCGAGTGCCATAGCCCACGAAAACGGCCAGAAATGCCAGAAATCACGAATTTTCTATGACTTCGTGAAAATTGTGGGACGGGGTCCCGGACCATTTAAATCCACGTCAGACCCCAAAACCGTGTGCCATAGCCCACGAAAATGGCCAGAAATGCCAGAAATCATGAATTTTCTATGACTTCGTGAAAATCGTGTGACGGGGTCCTGGACCATTTAAATCCACGTCGGACCCCAAAACCGTGTGATATAGCCCATGAAAATGGCCAGAAATGCCCGAAATCACGTGTTTTCTATGATTTCGTGAAAATCGTGTCACAGGGTCCCGGACCATTTAAATCCGTGCTGGACCCCAAAACCGTGTGCTATAGCCCACGAAAACGGCTAGAAGTGCCAGAAATCACGAGTTTTCTATGATTTCGTGAAAATTATATGACGGGGTCCCGAACCATTTAAATCCACGTCGGACCCCAAAACCGTGTGGCATAGCCCACGAAAATGGCCAGAAATACCCGAATCCACGAGTTTTCTACTATTTCGTTAAAATCGGGTGACGGGGTCCAGGCCATTTAAATCCACGTCGGACCCCAAAACTGTGTGCTATTGCCCACGAAAACGGCCAGAAATGCCCGAAATCACGAGTTTTCTATGATTTCGTGAAAATCGTGTGATGTGGTCCCTGACCATTTAAATCCACGTCACACCCCAAAACCGTATGCCATAGCCCACGAAAACGGCCATAAATGCCAGAAATCACGGGTTTCTAAGATTTCGTGAAAATCGTGTGATGGGGTCCCGAACCATTTAAATCCACGTCAGACCCCAAAACCGAGTGCCATAGCCCACGAAAACGGCCAGAAATGTCAGAAATCACGAATTTTCTATGACTTCGTGAAAATCGTGTGACGGGGTCCCGGACCATTTAAATCCACGTCGGACCCCAAAACCGTGTGATATAGCCCATGAAAACGGCCAGAAATGCCAGAAATCACGAATTTTCAATGATTTGGTGAAAATCGTGTGACGGGGTCCCGGAAAATTTAAATCCACGTCAAACCCCAAAACCGTGTGCCATAGCCCATGAAAACAGCAAGAAATGCCCGAAATCACGAGTTTTC
Source organism: Poa annua (assembly GCA_026929855.1). NCBI lineage: Eukaryota > Viridiplantae > Streptophyta > Magnoliopsida > Poales > Poaceae > Poa > Poa annua. Next base: position 88,808,745 of record CM049432.1, read on the forward strand.
TACGATTTTGTGTAAATCGTGTGACGGGGTCCCGGACTGTATAAATCCACCTAGACCCCAAAACCGTGTGCTATAGCCCACGAAAACGGCCAGTAAAGCCCGAAATCACGAATTTTCTATGATTTGATGAAAATTGTGTGCCGGGTTCTCGAACCATGTAAATCCACGTCGGACCCCAAAACCGTGTGCTATAACCCACGAAAACTACTAGAAATGCCCGAAATCACGAGTTTTTCAAGATTTCGTGAAAATCATGTGACGGGGTCCCGGACCATTTAAATCCACATCAGACCCCAAAACCGTGTGCTATAGCCCACGAAAACGGCCAGAAATGCCCGAAATCACGGGTTTCTAAGATTTCGTGAAAATCGTGTGATGGGGTCCCACACCATTTAAATCCACGTCAGACCCCAAAACTGTGTGCTATGGCCCACGAAAACGGCCAGAAATGCCCGATTTCATGATTTTGTATGATATTGTGAAAATCGTGTGACGGGGTCTTGGACCATTTAAATCGACTTCGGACCCCAAAACTGTGTGCTATAGCCCACGAAAATGGCCGGAAATGCCCGAAATCACGAGTTTTCTATGATTTCGTTAAAATCGTGTGATGGGGTCCCAGACCATTTAAATCCACGTCAGAACCCAAAATTGTGTGCTATGGCCCATGAAAACTACTAGAAATGTCCGAAATCACGAGTTTTTCAAGATTTCGTGAAAATCATGTGACGGGGTCCCGGACTATTTAAATCCACGGCAGACCCCAAAATCGTGTGCTAGAGCCCTCGAAAACAACCAGAAATGCCCGAAATCACGGGTTTCTACGATTTCGTGAAAATCGTGTGATGGGGTCCCCGACCATTTAAATCCACGTCACACCCCAAAACCGTGTGCCATAGCCCACGAAAACGGCCAGAAATGCCCGAAATCACGAGTTTCTAAGATTTCGTGAAAATCGTGTGATGGGGTCCCGGACCATTTAAATCCACGTTAGACCCCAAAACCGAGTGCCATAGCCCACGAAAATGGCCAGAAATGCCAGAAATCACGAATTATCTTTGACTTCGTGAAAATCGTGTCACGGGGTCCTGGACCATTTAAATCCACGTCGGACCCCAAAACCGTGTGATATAGCCCATGAAAATTGCCAGAAATGCCCGAAATTACGAGTTTTCTATGATTTCGTGAAAATCGTGTGACAGGGTCCCGGACCATTTAAATCCTTGCTGGACCCCAAAACCGTGTGCTATAGCCCACGAAAATGGCTAGAAGTGCCCGAAATCATGAGTTTCTATGATTTCGTGAAAATTATATGACGGGGTCCGGAACCATTTAAATCCACGTCGGGCCCCAAAACCGTGTGGCATAGCCCACGAAAATGGCCAGAAATACCTGAATCCACGAGTTTTCTACGATTTCGTTAAAATCGGGTGACGTGGTCTAGGCCATTTAAATCCACGTCAGACCCCAAAACTGTGTGCTATTGCCCACGAAAACGGCCAGAAATGCCTGAAATCACGAGTTTTCTTTGATTTCGTGAAAATCGTGTGATGGGGTCCCCGACCATTTAAATCCACGTCACATCCCAAAACCGTGTGCCATAGCCCACGAAAACGACCAGAAATGCTAGAAATCACGAGTTTCTAAGATTTCGTGAAAATCGTGTGATGGGGTCCCGAACCATTTAAATCCACGTCAGACCCCAAAGCCGAGTGCCATAGCCCACGAAAACGGCCAGAAATGCCAGAAATCACGAATTTTCTATGACTTCGTGAAAATTGTGGGACGGGGTCCCGGACCATTTAAATCCACGTCAGACCCCAAAACCGTGTGCCATAGCCCACGAAAATGGCCAGAAATGCCAGAAATCATGAATTTTCTATGACTTCGTGAAAATCGTGTGACGGGGTCCTGGACCATTTAAATCCACGTCGGACCCCAAAACCGTGTGATATAGCCCATGAAAATGGCCAGAAATGCCCGAAATCACGTGTTTTCTATGATTTCGTGAAAATCGTGTCACAGGGTCCCGGACCATTTAAATCCGTGCTGGACCCCAAAACCGTGTGCTATAGCCCACGAAAACGGCTAGAAGTGCCAGAAATCACGAGTTTTCTATGATTTCGTGAAAATTATATGACGGGGTCCCGAACCATTTAAATCCACGTCGGACCCCAAAACCGTGTGGCATAGCCCACGAAAATGGCCAGAAATACCCGAATCCACGAGTTTTCTACTATTTCGTTAAAATCGGGTGACGGGGTCCAGGCCATTTAAATCCACGTCGGACCCCAAAACTGTGTGCTATTGCCCACGAAAACGGCCAGAAATGCCCGAAATCACGAGTTTTCTATGATTTCGTGAAAATCGTGTGATGTGGTCCCTGACCATTTAAATCCACGTCACACCCCAAAACCGTATGCCATAGCCCACGAAAACGGCCATAAATGCCAGAAATCACGGGTTTCTAAGATTTCGTGAAAATCGTGTGATGGGGTCCCGAACCATTTAAATCCACGTCAGACCCCAAAACCGAGTGCCATAGCCCACGAAAACGGCCAGAAATGTCAGAAATCACGAATTTTCTATGACTTCGTGAAAATCGTGTGACGGGGTCCCGGACCATTTAAATCCACGTCGGACCCCAAAACCGTGTGATATAGCCCATGAAAACGGCCAGAAATGCCAGAAATCACGAATTTTCAATGATTTGGTGAAAATCGTGTGACGGGGTCCCGGAAAATTTAAATCCACGTCAAACCCCAAAACCGTGTGCCATAGCCCATGAAAACAGCAAGAAATGCCCGAAATCACGAGTTTTCTACGATTTTGTGTAAATCGTGTGACGGGGTCCCGGACTGTATAAATCCACCTAGACCCCAAAACCGTGTGCTATAGCCCACGAAAACGGCCAGTAAAGCCCGAAATCACGAATTTTCTATGATTTGATGAAAATTGTGTGCCGGGTTCTCGAACCATGTAAATCCACGTCGGACCCCAAAACCGTGTGCTATAACCCACGAAAACTACTAGAAATGCCCGAAATCACGAGTTTTTCAAGATTTCGTGAAAATCATGTGACGGGGTCCCGGACCATTTAAATCCACATCAGACCCCAAAACCGTGTGCTATAGCCCACGAAAACGGCCAGAAATGCCTGAAATCACGGGTTTCTAAGATTTCGTGAAAATCGTGTGATGGGGCCCACACCATTTAAATCCACGTCAGACCCCAAAACTGTGTGCTATGGCCCACGAAAACGGCCAGAAATGCCCGATTTCATGATTTTGTATGATATTGTGAAAATCGTGTGACGGGGTCTTGGACCATTTAAATCGACTTCGGACCCCAAACTGTGTGCTATAGCCCACGAAAATGGCCGGAAATGCCCGAAATCACGAGTTTTCTATGATTTCGTTAAAATCGTGTGATGGGGTCCCAGACCATTTAAATCCACGTCAGAACCCAAAATTGTGTGCTATGGCCCATGAAAACTACTAGAAATGTCCGAAATCACGAGTTTTTCAAGATTTCGTGAAAATCATGTGACGGGGTCCCGGACTATTTAAATCCACGGCAGACCCCAAAATCGTGTGCTAGAGCCCTCGAAAACAACCAGAAATGCCCGAAATCACGGGTTTCTACGATTTCGTGAAAATCGTGTGATGGGGTCCCCGACCATTTAAATCCACGTCACACCCCAAAACCGTGTGCCATAGCCCACGAAAACGGCCAGAAATGCCCGAAATCACGAGTTTCTAAGATTTCGTGAAAATCGTGTGATGGGGTCCCGGACCATTAAATCCACGTTAGACCCCAAAACCGAGTGCCATAGCCCACGAAAATGGCCAGAAATGCCAGAAATCACGAATTATCTTTGACTTCGTGAAAATCGTGTCACGGGGTCCTGGACCATTTAAATCCACGTCGGACCCCAAAACCGTGTGATATAGCCCATGAAAATTGCCAGAAATGCCCGAAATTACGAGTTTTCTATGATTTCGTGAAAATCGTGTGACAGGGTCCGGACCATTTAAATCCTTGCTGGACCCCAAAACCGTGTGCTATAGCCCACGAAAATGGCTAGAAGTGCCCGAAATCATGAGTTTTCTATGATTTCGTGAAAATTATATGACGGGGTCCGGAACCATTTAAATCCACGTCGGGCCCCAAAACCGTGTGGCATAGCCCACGAAAATGGCCAGAAATACCTGAATCCACGAGTTTTCTACGATTTCGTTAAAATCGGGTGACGTGGTCTAGGCCATTTAAATCCACTGAATCCACGAGTTTTCTACGATTTCGTTAAAATCGGGTGACGTGGTCTAGGCCATTTAAATCCACGTCAGACCCCAAAACTGTGTGCTATTGCCCACGAAAACGGCCAGAAATGCCTGAAATCACGAGTTTTCTTTGATTTCGTGAAAATCGTGTGATGGGGTCCCCGACCATTTAAATCCACGTCAGACCCCAAAGCGAGTGCCATAGCCCACGAAAACGGCCAGAAATGCCAGAAATCACGAATTTTCTATGACCTTCGTGAAAATTGTGGGACGGGGTCCGGACCATTTAAATCCACGTCAGACCCCAAAACCGTGTGCCATAGCCCACGAAAATGGCCAGAAATGCCAGAAATCATGAATTTTCTATGACTTCGTGAAAATCGTGTGACGGGGTCCTGGACCATTTAAATCCACGTCGGACCCCAAAACCGTGTGATATAGCCCATGAAAATGGCCAGAAATGCCCGAAATCACGTGTTTTCCTATGATTTCGTGAAAATCGTGTCACAGGGTCCCGGACCATTTAAATCCGTGCTGGACCCCAAAACCGTGTGCTATAGCCCCACGAAAACGGCTAGAAGTGCCAGAAATCACGAGTTTTCTATGATTTCGTGAAAATTATATGACGGGGTCCCGAACCATTTAAAATCCACGTCGGACCCCAAAACCGTGTGGCATAGCCCACGAAAATGGCCAGAAAATACCCGAATCCACGAGTTTTCTACTATTTCGTTAAAATCGGGTGACGGGGTCCAGGCCATTTAAATCCACGTCGGACCCCCAAAACTGTGTGCTATTGCCCACGAAAACGGCCAGAAATGCCCGAAATCACGAGTTTTCTATGATTTCGTGAAAATCGTGTGATGTGGTCCCTGACCATTTAAATCCACGTCCACACCCCAAAACCGTATGCCATAGCCCCACGAAAACGGCCATAAATGCCAGAAATCACGGGTTTCTAAGATTTCGTGAAAATCGTGTGATGGGGTCCCGAACCATTTAAATCCACGTCCAGACCCCAAAACCGAGTGCCATAGCCCACGAAAACGGCCAGAAATGTCAGAAATCACGAATTTTTCTATGACTTCGTGAAAATCGTGTGACGGGGTCCCGGACCATTTAAATCCACGTCGGACCCCAAAACCGTGTGATATAGCCCATAGAAAACGGCCAGAAATGCCAGAAATCACGAATTTTCAATGATTTGGTGAAAATCGTGTGACGGGGTCCCGGAAAATTTAAATCCACGTTCAAACCCCAAAACCGTGTGCCATAGCCCATGAAAACAGCAAGAAATGCCCGAAATCACGAGTTTTTCTACGATTTTGTGTAAATCGTGTGACGGGGTCCCGGACTGTATAAATCCACCTAGACCCCAAAACCGTGTGCTATAGCCCACGAAAACGCCAGTAAAGCCCGAAATCACGAATTTTTCTATGATTTGATGAAAATTGTGTGCCGGGTTCTCGAACCATGTAAATCCACGTCGGACCCCAAAACCGTGTGCTATAACCCACGAAAACTACTAGAAATGCCCGAAATCACGAGTTTTTCAAGATTTCGTGAAAATCATGTGACGGGGTCCCGGACCATTTAAATCCACATCAGACCCCAAAACCGTGTGCTATAGCCCACGAAAACGGCCAGAAATGCCTGAAATCACGGGTTTCTAAGATTTCGTGAAAATCGTGTGATGGGGCCCACACCATTTAAATCCACGTCAGACCCCAAAACTGTGTGCTATGGCCCACCGAAAACGGCCAGAAATGCACGATTTCATGATTTTGTATGATATTGTGAAAATCGTGTGACGGGGTCTTGGACCATTTAAATCGACTTCGGACCCCAAAACTGTGTGCTATAGCCCACGAAAATGGCCGGAAATGCCCGAATCACGAGTTTTCTATGATTTCGTTTAAAATCGTGTGATGGGGTCCCAGACCATTTAAATCCACGTCAGAACCCAAAATTGTGTGCTATGGCCCATGAAAACTACTAGAAATGTCCGAAATCACGAGTTTTTCAAGATTTCGTGAAAATCATGTGACGGGGTCCCGGACTATTTAAATCCACGGCAGACCCCAAAAATCGTGTGCTAGAGCCCTCGAAAACAAACCAGAAATGCCCGAAATCACGGGTTTCTACGATTTCGTGAAAATCGTGTGATGGGGGTCCCCGACCATTTAAATCCACGTCACACCCCAAAACCGTGTGCCATAGCCCACGAAAACGGCCAGAAATGCGCCGAAATCACGAGTTTCTAAGATTTCGTGAAAATCGTGTGATGGGGTCCCGGACCATTTAAATCCACGTTAGACCCCAAAACCGAGTGCCATAGCCCACGAAAATGGCCAGAAATGCCAGAAATCACGAATTATCTTTGACTTCGTGAAAATCGTGTCACGGGGTCCTGGACCATTTAAATCCACGTCGGACCCCAAAACCGTGTGATATAGCCCATGAAAATTGCCAGAAATGCCCGAAATTACGAGTTTTCTATGATTTCGTGAAAATCGTGTGACAGGGTCCGGACCATTTAAATCCTTGCTGGACCCCAAAACCGTGTGCTATAGCCCACGAAAATGGCTAGAAGTGCCCGAAATCATGAGTTTTCTATGATTTCGTGAAAATTATATGACGGGGTCCGGAACCATTTAAATCCACGTCGGGCCCCAAAACCGAGTGGCATAGCCCCACGAAAATGGCCAGAAATACCTGAATCCACGAGTTTTCTACGATTTCGTTAAAATCGGGTGACGTGGTCTAGGCCATTTAAATCCACGTCAGACCCCAAAACTGTGTGCTTATTGCCCACGAAAACGGCCAGAAATGCCTGAAATCACGAGTTTTCTTTGATTTCGTGAAAATCGTGTGATGGGGGTCCCCGACCATTTAAATCCACGTCACATCCCATAAACCGTGTGCCATAGCCCACGAAAACGACCAGAAATGCTAGAAATCACGGGTTTTCTAAGATTTCGTGAAAATCGTGTGATGGGTCCCGAACCATTTAAATCCACGTCAGACCCCAAAGCCGAGTGCCATAGCCCACGAAAACGGCCAGAAATGCCAGAAATCACGAATTTTCTATGACTTCGTGAAAATTGTGGGACGGGGTCCCGGACCATTTAATCCACGTCAGACCCCAAAACCGTGTGCCATAGCCCACGAAATGGCCAGAAATGCCAGAAATCATGAATTTTCTATGACTTACGTGAAAATCGTGTGACGGGGTCCTGGACCATTTAAATCCACGTCGGACCCCAAAACCGTGTGATATAGCCCATGAAAATGGCCAGAAATGCCCGCGAAATCACAGTGTTTTCTATGATTTCGTGAAAATCGTGTCACAGGGTCCCGGACCATTTAAATCCGTGCTGGACCCCAAAACCGTGTGCTATAGCCCACGAAAACGGCTAGAAGTGCCAGAAATCACGAGTTTTCTATGATTTCATGAAAATTATATGACGGGGTCCGAACCGAATTTAAATCCACGTCGGACCCCCAAAACCGTGTGGCATAGCCCACGAAATATGGCCAGAAATACCCGAATCCACGAGTTTTCTCTACTATTTCGTTAAAATCGGGTGACGTGGACCAGGCCATTTAAATCCACGTCAGGACCCCAAAACTGTGTGCTATTGCCCACGAAAACGGCCAGAAATGCCCGAAATCACGAGTTTTCTATGATTTCGTGGAAGAAATCGTGTGATGTGGTCCCCGACCATTTAAAATCCACGTCACACCCCAAAACCGTAATGCCATAGCCCACAGAAAACGGCCATAAATGCCAGAAATCACGGGTTTCTAAGATTTCGTGAAAATCGTGTGATGGGGTCCCGAACCATTTAAATCCACGTCAGACCCCAAAACCGAGTGCCACAGCCACGAAAACGGCCAGAATGTCAGAAATCACGAATTTTCTATGACATCGTGAAAATCGTGTGACGGGGTCCCGGACCATTTAAATCCACGTCGGACCCCAAAACCGAGTGTGATATAGCCCATGAAAACGGCCAGAAATGCCAGGAAATCACGAATTTTTCAATGATTTGGTGAAAATCGTGTGACAGGGGTCCCGGTAAATTTAAATCCACGTCAAACCCCCAAAACCGTGTGCCATAGCCCATGAAAACAGCAAGAAATGCCCGAAATCACGAGTTTTCTACGATTTTGTGTAAATCGTGTGACGGGGTCCCGGACTGTATAAATCCACCTAGACCCCAAAACCTGTGTGCTATAAGCCCACGAAAACGGCCAGTAAAGCCCGAAATCACGAATTTTCTATGATTTGATGAAAAATTGTGTGCCGGGTTCTCGAACCATGTAAATCCACGTTCGGACCCCAAAACCGTGTGCTATAACCCACGAAAAACTACTAGAAATGCCCGAAATCAGGAGTTTTTCAAGATTTCGTGAAAATCATGTGACGGGGTCCCCGGACCATTTAAAATCCACATCAGACCCCACCAAAACCCGTGTGCTATAGCCCACGAAAACGGCCCAGAAATGCCCGAAAATCACGGGTTTCTAAGATTTCGTGAAATATCGTGTGATGGGGTCCCCAACCATTTTAAATCCACGTCACACACCCCAAACCGTGTGCCATAGCCCACGAAAACGGCCAGACATGCCCGAAAATCACGGGGTTTCTAAGATTTCGTGAAAATTCGTGTGATGGGGTCCCAGACCATTTAAATCCACGCCAGACCCCAAAACTGTGTGCTATGGCCCCACGAAAACGGCAGAAATGCCCGATTTCCATGATTTTGTATGATATTGCTGAAAATCGTGTGACGGGGTCCTGGACCATTTAAATCGACGTAGGTCCCCAAAACTGTGTGCTATAGCTCACGAAAATGGCCGGTAAATGCCCTAGAAATCACGAGTTTTCTATGATTTCGTTAAAATCGTGTGATTGGGGTCCCCAGACCATTTAAATCCACGTCAGACCCCAAAACTGTGTGCATGGCCCACGAAAAACTGGCCAGAAAATGCCCGATTTCATGATTTTGTATGATATTGTGAAATAATCGTGTGTTGGGTTCCTGGACCATTTAAATCGACGTCGGACCCCAAAACTGTGTGCTATAGCCCACGAAAATGGCCGGAAATGCCCGAAATCACGAGTTTTCTATGATTTCGTTAAAATCGTGTGACGGGGTCCTTGACCATTTAAATCCACGCCGGACCCCAAAACCGTGTGCTATAGCCCACAAAAAACGTCTAGAAAGTGCCCGAAATCACGAGTTTTCTCTGATTTCGTGAAAATCGT
>CM049432.1:88818402-89097809 GCA_026929855.1 Poa annua
GGGTCCTGGACCATTTAAATCCATGTTGGACCCCAAAACCATGTCATATAGCCCACGAAAACGGCCAGAAATGGCCGAAATAACGAGTTTTCTATGATTTCGTGAAAATTGTGTGATCGGGTCCCCGACCATTTAAATCCACGTCACACCCCCAAAACCGTGTGCCATAGCCCACGAAAACGGCCGGAAATGCCCGAAATCATGAGTGTTCTATGATTTCGTGAAAATCGTGTGGATGAGGTCCCGGACCATTAAAATCCACGTCGGACCCCAAAACTGTGTGCTATTGCCCACGAAAACGGCTAGAAATGACCGAAATCACGAGTTTTCCATGATTTCGTGAAAATCGTGTGACGGGGTCCCGGACCATTTAAATCCACGTCGGACCCCAAAACCGTGTGGCATAGCCCACGAAAACGGCCAGAAATGCCCGAAATCACGAGTTTTCTATGATTTCGTGAAAATCGTGTGATGGGGTCCCCGACCATTTAAATCCATGTCACACCCCAAAACCGTGTGCCATAGCCCACGAAAACGGCCAGAAATGCCCGAAATCACGAGTTTCAATGATTTCGTGAAAATCGTGTGATGGGGTCCCGGACCATTTAAATCCACGTCAGACCCCAAAACCGAGTGCCATAGCCCACGAAAACGGACAGAAATGCCAGAAATCACGAATTTTCTATGATTTCGTGAAAATCGTGTGACGGGGTCCTTGACCATTTAAATCCACGTCGGACCTCAAAATCGAGTGCCATAGACCACGAGAACGGCCAGAAATGCCCGAAATCACGAGTTTTCTATGATTTCGTGAAAATCGTGTGGACAGGGTCCCGGACCATATAAATCCATGCTGGACCCCAAAACCGTGTACTATAGCCCACGAAAACGGCTAGATGTGCCCAAAATCACGAGTTTTCTATGATTTCGTGAAAATTGTGTGACGGGGTCCCGAACCATTTAAATCCACGTCGGACCCCAAAACCGTGTGCTATAGCCCACGAAAACTACCAGAAATGCCTGAAATCACGAGTTTTTCAAGATTTCGTGAAAATCATGTGACGGGGTCCCAGACCATTTAAATCCACGTCAGACCCCAAAATCGTGTGCTATAGCCCACGAAAACGTCCAGAAATGCTCGAAATCACAAGTTTTCTATGATCTCGTGAAAAATCGTGTGACGGGGTCCTTGACCATTTAAATCCACGTCGGACCCTAAAACCGTGTTCTATAGCCCACGAAAACGGCTAGAAGTGCCCGAAATCACGAGTTTTCTATGATTTTGTGAAAATCGTGTGACGGGGTTCCGGACTATTTAAATCCACCTAGACCCAAAACCGTGTGTTGTAACCCACGAAACTGGCGGAAAATGCCCGAAATCACAAGTTTTTTTCAATTTCGTGAAAATCATGTGACGGGGTCTCGGACCATTTAAATCCACGTTGGACCCTAAAACCGTGTGCAATAGACCACGAAAACGGTCAGAAATGCCCGAAATCATTAGTTTCTTATGATTTCGTGAAAATCGTGTGACGGGTCCCGGACCATTAAAATCCACGTCGGACCCCAAAACTGTGTGCTATAGCCCACGAAAACGGCCAGAAATTTCCCGAAATCAAGAGTTTTCTATGATTTCATGAAAATCGTTGTGACGGGGTCCCGGACCATTGAAATCCACGTCGGACCCCAAATACGTGTGCTATAGCCCACGAAAACGGCCAAAAATGCCCGAATCCACGAGTTTTATACGATTTCGTGAAAATCATGTGACGGGGTCCCAGGCCATTTAAATCCACGTCGGACCCCAAAACTGTGTGCTATGGCCCACGAAAACGGCCAGAAATGCCCGATTTCATGATTTTGTATGATATTGTGAAAATCATGTGACGGGGTCCTGGACCATTTAAATCCATGTCGGACCCCATAACCGTGTGCTATAGCCCACGAAAATGGCTAGAAATGCCCGAAATCACGAGTTTTCTATGATTTCGTTAAAATCGTGTGACGGGGTCCTTGACCATTCAAATCCACGTCGGACCCCAAAACCGTGTGCTATAGCCCACAAAAACGGCTAGAAGTGCCCGAAATCACGAGTTTTCTCTGATTTCGTGAAAATCGTGTGACGGGGTCCCAGACCATTTAAATCCACGTCGGACCCCAAAACCGTGTGCTATAGCCCACGAAAATGGCCAGAAATGCCGAAATCACGAGTTTTCTATGATTTTGTTAAAATCGTGTGTGACGGGGTCCTTGACCATTTAAATCCACGTTGGACCCCAAAACCGTGTGCTATAGCCCACGAAAACGGCTAGAACTGCCCGAAATCACGAGTTTTCTATGATTTCGTGAAAATCGTGTGACGGGGTCCCGGACCATTTAAATTCACGCCGGACCCCCAAAACCGTGTGCTATAGCCCACGAAAACGGCTAGAAGTGCCCAAAATCACGAGTTTTCTATGATTTCGTGAAAATTGTGTGACGGGGTCCCGAACCATTTAAATCCACGTCGGACCCCAAAACCGTGTGCTATAGCCCACGAAAACTACCAGAAATGCCTGAAATCACGAGTTTTTCAAGATTTCGTGAAAATCATGTGACGGGGTCCCAGACCATTTAAATCCACGTCAGACCCCAAAACCGTGTGCTATAGCCCACGAAAACGTCCAGAAATGCTCGAAATCACAAGTTTTCTATGATCTCGTGAAAATCGTGTGACGGGGTCCTTGACCATTTAAATCCACGTCGGACCCCAAAACCGTGTCCTATAGCCCACGAAAACGGCTAGAAGTGTCCGAAATCACGAGTTTTCTATGATTTCGTGAAAATCGTGTGACGGGGTCAAGGCCATTTAAATCCACGTCGAACCACAAAATTGTGTGCTAACGCCCACAAAAACCGCCAGAAATGCCCGATTTCATGATTTTGTATGATATTGTGAAAATCGTGTGACGGGGTCCTGTACCATTTAAATCCGCGTCGGACCCCAAACTGTGTCCTATTGCCCACGAAAATGGCCAGAAATGCCCGAAATCACGAGTTTTTACGATTTCGTGAAACTCGTGTGATGGGTCCCGGACCATTTAAATCCACGTCGGGCCCCAAAACCGTGTGCTATAGCCCACGAAAACTACCAGAAATGCCCGAAATCACGAGTTTTCTATGATTTCGTGAAAATCGTGTGACGGGGTCCTGGACCATTTTAAATCCATGTTGGACCCCAAAACCATGTCCTATAGCCCACGAAAACGGCCAGAAATGGCCGAAATAACGAGTTTTCTATGATTTCGTGAAAATTGTGTGATGGGGTCCCTGACCATTTAAATCCACGTCACACCCCCAAAACCGTGTGCCATAGCCCACGAAAACGGCCGGAAATGCCCGAAATCATGAGTGTTCTATGATTTCGTGAAAATCGTGTGATGAGGTCCCGGACCATTAAAATCCACGTCGGACCCCAAAACTGTGTGCTATTGCCCACGAAAACGGCTAGAAATGACCGAAATCACGAGTTTTCCATGATTTCGTGAAAATCGTGTGACGGGGTCCCGGACCATTTAAATCCACGTCGGACCCCAAAACCGTGTGGCATAGCCCACGAAAACGGCTAGAAGTGCCCGAAATCACGAGTTTTCTATGATTTCGTAAAAATCGTGTGACGGGGTCAAGGCCATTTAAATCCACGTCGAACCACAAAATTGTGTGCTATGGCCCACAAAAACCGCCAGAAATGCCCGATTTCATGATTTTGTATGATATTGTGAAAATCGTTTGACGGGGTCCTGGACCATTTAAATCCACGTCGGACCCCAAAACTGTGTGCTATTGCCCACGAAAATGGCCAGAAATGCCCGAAATCACGAGTGTTCTACGATTTTGTTAAAATCGTGTGACGGGGTCCTTGACCATTTAAATCCACGTCGGACCCCAAAACCGTGTCCTATAGCCCACGAAAACGGCTAGAAGTGCCCGAAATCACGAGTTTTCTATGATTTCGTGAAAATCGTGTGACGGGGTAAAGGCCATTTAAATCCACGTCGAACCACAAAATTGTGTGCTAAGGCCCACAAAAACCGCCAGAAATGCCCGATTTCATGATTTTGTATGATATTGTGAAAATCGTGTGACGGGGTCCTGTACCATTTAAATCCACGTCGGACCCCAAACTGTGTTTCTATTGCCCACGAAAATGGCTAGAAATGCCCGAAATCACGAGTTTTCTATGATTTTGTTAAAACCGTGTGACGGGTTCCTTGACCATTTAAATCCACGTCGGACCCCAAAACCGTGTGCTATTACCCACGAAAACGGCTAGAAGTGCCCGAAATCACGAGTTTCTATGATTTCGTGAAAATCGTGTGAAGGGGTCCCGGACCATTTAAATCCACGTCAGACCCCAAAACCGAGTGCCATAGCCCACGAAAACGGCCAGAAATGCCAGAAATCACGAATTTTCTATGATTTCGAGAAAATCGTGTGACGGTGTCCCGGACCATTTAAATTCACGTCGAACCCCAAAACTGTGTGCTATAGCCCACGAAAACTACCAGAAATGCCCGAAATCACGAGTTTTATATGATATCGTAAAAATCGTGTGACGGGGTCCAAGACCATTTACATCCACCCCGGACCTCAAAATCGAGTGCCATAGACCACGAGAACTGGCCAAAATCACGAGTTTTTTAGAATTTCTTGAAGTTTGTGTGACGGGGTCCCGAAACATTCAGATCGACCCCGGACCCCAAAAATCGTACGCTATAGCCCACGAAAACTGACAGCAATGCACGAAGTCACGATTTTTTTTTTCGCAAAACTCGTGTGACGGGGACCCGGACCGTTTAGATCCACCCTGGACACAAAAACGGTGTGCTATAGCCCACGAAAACGGCCACAAATGTCCGTAATCACAAATTTTTTACAATTTTGTGAAACTCGTGTGACGGGGTCCCTAAGCATTTAAATCCACCTCGGACTCCAAAATCGTGTGCTATAGCCCACGAAAACTGATAGAAATGCCCGAAATCACGAGTTTTTTTATGATTTCGCGAAACTCGTGTGACGTGGTCGCAGACCTTTTTAGTCCACCCTGGAATCCAAAACGTGTGCTATCGCCCACTTAAATTGCCCAAAATCGATAGTTTTTTTTTTAATTTCGTGAAGTTCGTGTGACGAGGTCTGGAACCATTTAAGTCCACCCCGGACCCCAAAATCGTGTGTTATAGCCCATGAAACGGCCAGAAATCATGAGTTTTTACGATTTCGTGAAACTCGTGTGATGGGTCCCGGACCATTTAAATCCACGTCGGGCCCCAAAACCGTGTGCTATAGCCCACGAAAACTACCAGAAATGCCCGAAATCACGAGTTTTCTATGATTTCGTGAAAATCGTGTGACGGGGTCCTGGACCATTTAAATCCATGTTGGACCCCAAAACCATGTCATATAGCCCACGAAAACGGCCAGAAATGGCCGAAATAACGAGTTTTCTATGATTTCGTGAAAATTGTGTGATCGGGTCCCCGACCATTTAAATCCACGTCACACCCCCAAAACCGTGTGCCATAGCCCACGAAAACGGCCGGAAATGCCCGAAATCATGAGTGTTCTATGATTTCGTGAAAATCGTGTGATGAGGTCCCGGACCATTAAAATCCACGTCGGACCCCAAAACTGTGTGCTATTGCCCACGAAAACGGCTAGAAATGACCGAAATCACGAGTTTTCCATGATTTCGTGAAAATCGTGTGACGGGGTCCCGGACCATTTAAATCCACGTCGGACCCCAAAACCGTGTGGCATAGCCCACGAAAACGGCCAGAAATGCCCGAAATCACGAGTTTTCTATGATTTCGTGAAAATCGTGTGATGGGGTCCCCGACCATTTAAATCCATGTCACACCCCAAAACCGTGTGCCATAGCCCACGAAAACGGCCAGAAATGCCCGAAATCACGAGTTTCAATGATTTCGTGAAAATCGTGTGATGGGGTCCCGGACCATTTAAATCCACGTCAGACCCCAAAACCGAGTGCCATAGCCCACGAAAACGGACAGAAATGCCAGAAATCACGAATTTTCTATGATTTCGTGAAAATCGTGTGACGGGGTCCTGGACCATTTAAATCCACGTCGGACCTCAAAATCGAGTGCCATAGACCACGAGAACGGCCAGAAATGCCCGAAATCACGAGTTTTCTATGATTTCGTGAAAATCGTGTGACAGGGTCCCGGACCATTTAAATCCATGCTGGACCCCAAAACCGTGTACTATAGCCCACGAAAACGGCTAGAAGTGCCCAAAATCACGAGTTTTCTATGATTTCGTGAAAATTGTGTGACGGGGTCCCGAACCATTTAAATCCACGTCGGACCCCAAAACCGTGTGCTATAGCCCACGAAAACTACCAGAAATGCCTGAAATCACGAGTTTTTCAAGATTTCGTGAAAATCATGTGACGGGGTCCCAGACCATTTAAATCCACGTCAGACCCCAAAACCGTGTGCTATAGCCCACGAAAACGTCCAGAAATGCTCGAAATCACAAGTTTTCTATGATCTCGTGAAAATCGTGTGACGGGGTCCTTGACCATTTAAATCCACGTCGGACCCTAAAACCGTGTTCTATAGCCCACGAAAACGGCTAGAAGTGCCCGAAATCACGAGTTTTCTATGATTTTGTGAAAATCGTGTGACGGGGTCCCGGACCATTTAAATTCACGTCAGGCCCCAAAATTGTGTGCCATAGCCCACGAAAACGGCCAGAAATGCCCGAAATCACGAGTTTCTATGATTTCATGAAAATCGTGTGACGGGGTTCCGGACTATTTAAATCCACCTAGACCCAAAACCGTGTGTTGTAACCCACGAAACTGGCGGAAAATGCCCGAAATCACAAGTTTTTTTCAATTTCGTGAAAATCATGTGACGGGGTCTCGGACCATTTAAATCCACGTTGGACCCTAAAACCGTGTGCAATAGACCACGAAAACGGTCAGAAATGCCCGAAATCATGAGTTTTTTATGATTTCGTGAAAATCGTGTGACGGGTCCCGGACCATTAAAATCCACGTCGGACCCCAAAACTGTGTGCTATAGCCCACGAAAACGGCCAGAAATTTCCCGAAATCAAGAGTTTTCTATGATTTCATGAAAATCGTGTGACGGGGTCCCGGACCATTGAAATCCACGTCGGACCCCAAATACGTGTGCTATAGCCCACGAAAACGGCCAAAAATGCCCGAATCCACGAGTTTTATACGATTTCGTGAAAATCATGTGACGGGGTCCCAGGCCATTTAAATCCACGTCGGACCCCAAAACTGTGTGCTATGGCCCACGAAAATGGCCAGAAATGCCCGATTTCATGATTTTGTATGATATTGTGAAAATCATGTGACGGGGTCCTGGACCATTTAAATCCATGTCGGACCCCATAACCGTGTGCTATAGCCCACGAAAATGGCTAGAAATGCCCGAAATCACGAGTTTTCTATGATTTCGTTAAAATCGTGTGACGGGGTCCTTACCATTCAAATCCACGTCGGACCCCAAAACCGTGTGCTATAGCCCACAAAAACGGCTAGAAGTGCCCGAAATCACGAGTTTTCTCTGATTTCGTGAAAATCGTGTGATGGGGTCCCAGACCATTTAAATCCACGTCGGACCCCAAAACCGTGTGCTATAGCCCACGAAAATGGCCAGAAATGCCGAAATCACGAGTTTTCTATGATTTTGTTAAAATCGTGTGACGGGGTCCTTGACCATTTAAATCCACGTTGGACCCCAAAACCGTGTGCTATAGCCCACGAAAACGGCTAGAACTGCCCGAAATCACGAGTTTTCTATGATTTTGTGAAAATCGTGTGACGAGGTCCCGGGCCATTTAAATTCACGTCAGGCCCCAAAATTGTGTGCCATGGCCCACGAAAACGGCCAGAAGTGCCCGAAATCACGAGTTTTCTATGATTTCGTTAAAATCGTGTGACGGGGTCCCGGACCATTTAAATTCACGCCGGACCCCCAAAACTGTGTGCTATAGCCCACGAAAACTAACAGAAATGCCCGAAATCACGAGTTTTCTATGATTTCGTGAAAATCGTGTGACGGGGTCCCGGACCATTTAAATCCACGTCGGACCCCAAAACCGTGTGTGCTATAGCCCACGAAAACGGCCAGAAATGCCCAAAATCACGAGTTTTCTATGATTTCGTGAAAATCATGTGATGGGGTCCCCGGCCATTTAAATCCACGTCACACCCCAAAACTGTGTGCCATAGCCCACGAAAACGGCCAGAAATGCCCGAAATCACGAGTTTCTATGATTTCGTGAAAATCGTGTGATGGGGTCCTGGACCATTTAAATCCACGTCAGACCCCAAAACCGAGTGCCATAGCCCACGAAAACGGCCAGAAATGCCGGAATCACGAATTTTCTATGATTTCATGAAAATTGTGTGACAGGGTCCCGGACAGTTTAAATTCACGTCGGACCCCAAAACTGTGTGCTATAGCCCACGAAAACTACCAGAAATGCCCGAAATCACGAGTTTTCTATGATATCGTAAAAATCGTGTGACGGGGTCCAAGACCATTTACATCCACCCCGGACCTCAAAATCGAGTGTCATAGACCACGAGAACTGCCCGAAATCACGAGTTTTTTAGAAATCCTTGAAGTTTGTGTGACGGGGTCCCGAAACATTCAAATCGACCCCGGACCCCAAAAATCGTACGCTATAGCCCACGAAAACTGCCAGCAATACACGAAGTCATGATTTTTTTTTGATTTCGTAAAACTCGTCTGACGGGGACCCGGACCATTTAGATCCACCCTGGACACAAAAACGATGTGCTATAGCCCACGAAAACGGCCACAAATGTCCGAAATCACGAGTTTTTTACAATTTCGTGAAACTCGTGTGACGGGGTCCCTTAGCATTTAAATCCATTTCGGACTCCAAAATCGTGTGCTATACCCCACGAAAACTGATAGAAATGCCCGAAATCACGAGTTTTTTTATGATTTCTCGAAACTCGTGTGACGTGGTCGTAGACCTTTTTAATCCACCCTGGAATCCAAAACGTGTGCTATCGCCCACAAAAATTGCCCAAAATCGATAGTTTTTTTTAATTTCGTGAAGTTCGTGTGACTGGGTCTGGAACCATTTAAATCCACCCCGGACCCCAAAATCGTGTGTTATAGCCCATGAAACGGCCAGAAATGCCAGGAATGACGAGTTTTTACGATTTCGTGAAACTCGTATGATGGGTCCCGGACCATTTAAATCCACGTCGGACCCCAAAACCGTGTGCCATAGCCCACGAAAACTACCAGAAATGCCCAAAATCACGAGTTTTCTATGATTTCGTGAAAATCGTGTGACGGGGTCCAGGACCATTTAAATCCATGTTGGATCCCAAAACCATGTGCTATAGCCCATGAAAACGGCCAGAAATGCCCGAAATCATGAGTTTTCTCAGATTTCGTGAAAATCGTGTGACGGGGTCCCAGACCATTTAAATCCACGTCGGGCCCCAAAACCGTGTGCTGTAGCCCACAAAAATGGCCAGAAATGCCGAAATCACGAGTTTTCTATGATTTTGTTAAAATCGTGTGACGGGGTTCTTGACCATTTAAATCCACGTTGGACCCCAAAACCGTGTGCTATAGCCCACGAAAACGGCTAGAAGTGCCCGAAATCACGAGTTTTCAATGATTTCGTGAAAATCGTGTGACGGGTCCCGGACCATTTAAATTCACGCCGGACCCCAAAACCGTGTGCTATAGCCCACGAAAACGTCCAGAAATGCCCGAAATCACGAGTTTTCTATGATTTCGTGAAAATCGTGTGACGGGGTCCTTGACCATTTAAATCCACGTCGGACCCTAAAATCGTGTCCTATAGCCCACGAAAACGGCTAGAAGTGCCCGAAATCACGAGTTTTCTATGATTTTGTGAAAATCGTGTGACGAGGTCCCGGGCCATTTAAATTCACGTCAGGCCCCAAAATTGTGTGCCATGGCCCACGAAAACGGCCAGAATTGCCCGAAATCACGAGTTTTCTATGATTTCGTGAAAATCGTGTGACGGGGTTCCGGACTGTTTAAATCCACCTAGACCCAAAACCGTGTGTTGTAACCCACGAAACTGGCGGAAAATGCCCGAAATCATAATTTTTTTCAATTTCGTGAAAATCGTGTGACGGGGTCTCGGACCATTTGAATCAACGTTGGACCCTAAAACCGAGTGCAATAGACCACGAAAACGGCCAGAATTGCCCGAAATCATGAGTTTTTTTTGATTTCGTGAAAATCGTGTGATGGGTCCCGGACCATTAAAATCCACGTCGGACCCCAAAACTGTGTGCTATAGCCCACGAAAACGGCCAAAAATTTCCCGAAATCAAGAGTTTTCTATGATTTCATGAAAATCGTGTGACGGTGTCAGGGACCATTTAAATCCACGTCGGACCCCAAATATGTGTGCTATAGCCCACGAAAACGGCCAAAAATGCCCGAATCCACGAGTTTTCTACGATTTCGTGAAAATCATGTGACGGGGTCCCAGGCTATTTAAATCCACGTCGGACCCCAAAACTGTGTGCTATGGCCCACGAAAACGGCCAGAAATGCCCGATTTCATGATTTTGTATGATATTGTGAAAATCGTGTGACGGGGTCCTGGACTATTGAAATCCATGTCGGACCCCATAACAGTGTGCTATAGCCCACGAAAATGGCCATAAATGCCCTAAATCACGAGTTTTCTATGATTTCGTTAAAATCGTGTGACGGGGTCCTTGACCATTTAAATCCACGTCGGACCCCCAAACCGTGTGCTATAGCCCACAAAAACGGCTAGAAGTGCCGGAAATCACAAGTTTTCTCTGATTTCGTGAAAATCGTGTGACGGGGTCCCAGACCATTTAAATCCACGTCGGACCCCAAAACCGTGTGCTATAGCCCACGAAAATGGCCAGAAATGCCGAAATCACGAGTTCTCTATTATTTCGTGAAAATCGTGTGACGGGGTCTTTGACCATTTAAATCCACGCCGGACCCCAAAACCGTGTGCTATAGCCCACGAAAATGGCCGGAAATGCCCGAAATCACGAGGTTTCTATGATTTCGTGAAAATCATGTGACGGGGTCCCGGACTATTTAAATCCACGTCGGACCCCAAAATCGTGTGCCATAGCCCACGAAAACGGCCAGAAATACCCGAAATCGCGAGTTTTCTATGATTTCGTGAAAATCGTGTGATGTGGTCCCGGACCATTTAAATCCACTTCAGACCCTAAAACCGAGTGCCATAGCCCACGAAAATGGCCTGAAATGCCAGAAATCACGATTTTTGTATGATTTCGTGAAAATCGTGCGACGGGGTCTCGGACCATTTAAATCCACGTCGGACCCCAAAACTATGTGCTATAGCCCATGAAAACGGCCAGAAATGTCCGAAATCACGAGTTTTCTATGATTTCGTCAAAATCGTGTGACAGGGTCCCGGACAATTTAAATCCTTGCTGAACCCCAAAACCGTGTGCTATAGCCCACAAAAACAGCTAGAAGTGCCCGAAATCACGAGTTTTCTATGATTTCATAAAAATTGTGTAACGGCGTCCCAAACCATTTAAATCCACGTCGGACCCCAAAACCGTGTGCTATAGCCCACGAAAACTACTAGAAATGCCCGAAATCACGAGTTTTTCAAGATTTCGTGAAAATCATGTGACGGGTCCCGGACCATTTAAATCCACGTCAGACCCCAAAATCGTGTGCTATAGCCCACGAAAACGGCCAGAAATGGCCGAAATCACAAGTTTTTTATGATTCCGTGAAAATCGTGTGACGGGGTCCTTGACCTTTTAAATCCACGTCGGACACCAAAACCGTGAGCTATAGCCCACGAAAACGGCTAGAAGTGCCCGAAATCACGAGTTTTCTATGATTTCTTGAAAATCGTGTGACGGGTCTCGGACCATTTAAATCCACGTCGGACCCCAAAACCGTGTGCTATAGCCCTCGAAAACGGCCAGAAATGCCCGAATCCACGAGTTTTCTACGATTTCATGAAAATCGTGTGATGGGGTCCCAGGCCATTTAAATCCACGTCGGACCCCAAAATTGTGTGCTATGGCCCACGAAAATGGCCAGAAATGACCGAAATCACGAGTTTTCTATGATATCATAAAAATCGTGTGACGGGGTCCAAGACCATTTACATCCACCCCGGACCTCAAAATCGAGTGCCATAGACCACGATTTCGTGAAACTCGTGTGAGGGGGTCTTTGACCGTTGAAATCCACCTCATACCCCAAAACCCTGTGCTATATCCCACGAAAATGGCAAAAAATGCCCGCTTCTTTACAATTATGTGAAATTCGTGCGACGGGATACCGAACCTTTAAATCCACCCGGACCCCAAAACCGTGTGCTATAGCCAACGAAAACGGCCAGAATACCCGGAATCACGATTTTTTACGATTTCATGAAACTTGTGTGACGGGTCTCTGACCATTTAAATCCAGTACGGATCCCAAAATTGTGTGCTATAGCCGACCCCAAAATTATGTGCTATAGCCCACGAAAACTGCCCAAAATCACGAGCTTTTTCAAATTTCGTGAATTTCGTGTGACGGGTCCCGGACCTTTTAAATCCACACCGGACCCCAAAATTGTGTGCTATAGCCCACGAAAACGGCCAAAATGTCTGAAATCATGATTTTTTTACGATTTCGTGAAACTGGTGTGACGGAGACCCGGGCCATTTAGATCCACACTGGACACCAAAACAGTGTGAGATAGTACATGAAAACTGCCCGAAAAGTTTGTGTGACGGGGCCCGGAACCATTGAAATCAACTCCGGACCCCAAAACTGTGTACTATAGCACACGAAAACGGCCAAAAATGGCTGAAATCGCGAGTTTTTTATGATTTCGTGAAATTCATGTGAGGGGGCCTCGGACCGTTGAAATTCACCCCCTACCCCAAACTCACGAGTTTTTATGAAATTCGTGTGAGTACTCTTGGAAGACCTACATTTCTCTTTCGTAACATTTATTGTGCATTGATGCTAAAGACAAACAAAACAAGTCAATTTATCAGCGGCCTCAGTGAGGAGCAACAACCTTGATCGGTTCACTGGTCCCGCGAGTCTAGATTGTTATTTCATCAATTGCGCAGATTAATTGAGTATCAGCAGAGCACTAATATTGTTGTTCTCTATGCGTATGCAGAGCACCTTCAGTACAACACAATATTTTTTGCACAATATGTCAAACTATTAGAACCAACATTGGACCTGGCTACACTACTACTAACTCACGTGTCCATTTCTCCATTTCATCCAAGACGATTACAACGATTGCACACACGAGGGCAGAGGGAAAAGGGACAACCGTCCCACACTGAGGCAAAGAACCCAAAAAAAGTCCCTCAAATCTTCTGATCAATACCGGAGCATCCAACCATCAGAAGAAGCAACATCATCGGTAAAGAAACATCAGATCAATCTTCCATCGCCATTGAACCCACACTGGGACCCTTATATGACTAGTTTTGCACATCTCCCAATTGAGTTGCTGGAAGTACTTCGATATATTTATGAAAGAAGCCATTATGCTCAACTAAATAGTGACCAGCTTCATACAAAGTTCCATCCACGGGGTGCTTCACTACATCTCCACAAGCAAAACAATGCCTGGGATCAACACCGCCGTTGATTATGAGGTCTGAGAACCCACCTATACATTGGAACAAAGGATTATTATATGTAAGTCAGGATTCAACAGAGAAAATAATCAACCTACGAAATCAGGTTCAGAACTAACCAACTCTCTCGTTTTCTTCCAAAACAACTATGGATACAGGTACCCAACCGTCAAAACCAATCCGTAGTTCTGCAAAGAAGAACTCCTCCTTTGAATTCTCCAGAGTGGTTTTTGCCGTGAAATTCAAATGATAATAGGAACCGTCACATCTGATTATGCTGCTAACTATGGCTTTGATGAGCTGATACTTGATCTGGTACTTGGTAATAGTAATGAAATAAGAACGTATCATAGATAAGATAACAACTATTTAAAGGAACATTGAGGAAGGGAGAAAACTAATAGTTGAAGAAAAGTAAATAATAATAGTAGGTCATGTAAAGAATGAAACACAACGAGATGTGTTTGTCCATTCTAAGTATAACAAGCTGGCACTCTAACTAAGTGGGAACTCACAAAAGATGGCTACATATATTTATTACACTTGAACAATTACTATACCATCAGATTAGACAACAGACTGACATAAGTGGTTTTGCTTGTGTGTATGTATGGACAACTAGCTGATAACAGATTCAAAACAGAGATTAATTAAAAATTCACCTGTAATCAATACTAGCTAGTGCATATGTAGATTCGAAACAGAGATCGATTAAAAGAAACTCAGAACTAAGAGCAAGAAGTATGAATATCAGAATCAAAAAAATGGTTAAAAACTTCACCTTGTTCTTGTCTTGGCTGTTGTAGTGCTCCAGCGCGATGTTTGCATAGTCGGGGACATATTCCACGCCGGGGTCGAAACATTCATCCCCCAGGCGGTACCCCTCTGTATCTGAGGAGGGCAGCTCCGGGCTAGGGGGGCGCTCCTCGTCGGTGTCACTGTCGTACTCCCAATACCTGAATTTGATCGTCAAAAGGTTATACTCCGTACCATATATTGTGCGACGGAGACAAATGCATGAGAGGTTGAATTCTGATCGAGATATAAACTTTAGACCAAGACGAAGTTTGAGCTTACGGTTGTTGGGTTGCTGTCGTAGCAGCTGGTGGCTTCTTGGGTGGTGAAGGCGGCAAGTGGAATGGAGGTTCCAGAGGAGGACGGGTCCTCGCACAGTAGAGCACCCGAGGCATGCTTTCTCCTCCGATCCTTGGGGAAGAAACAATAGTTGAGATCGGAGTACTATTTTTCTGTTGAGATCGATCGGCGCGCGCAAGCAACCAAAACTGAAACTCTCGTTGATATCTTAGCAGTAGTATGAATCAATCGTTTGTAGGTCTAGCAGCGGAAGACGAACACGATCGGAGGTGACCTTCAATTAATTCTAGGGCAAGCAAATCAACAAGCTGAGAATTGATTCTGGCTAGGACTGACAGCGAAAGACGAACATGATCCGGTCTTCAATTCTAGTTCGGTTTCGATTCTAGTTGGGCTTCAACTCGCCGTCGCCGTTTGTAGCCGGTAGTCCACGAGAGCTTTCGTTGGAGGAGTCCGGCCGGATGGGATAATCAACTTTCTTTCACCAGTTGGTATCCGATTACATTAGGGCTTGGTTGCCTCCCTCCACTTCTTTTTCTCCCCCGTACGTATTAGGTAGTGGGGTCGGGTAGTCCGATCGCCGCCGGCCGGATTCTCCCTCCCCGGCAGTGGTAGTACTCCGAACCATAAAATTTTCGTTGCCAAGGAAGAGAAACCATGCCTCGGGTGCTCTACTGTGTGAGGACCTGTCCTCCTCTGGAGCATCCTTTCCCCTTGCCGCCTTCACCACCCAAGAAGCCACCAGCTGCTACCCGCGCCGCTTCCTCCCGATCCCAACCACCGAATACCATGCAAATCAGAGAGCCCTTGAAGCCCCATGGGCTCAAATTTATGGATATGCACCACCGAATACCATGCCAATCAGAGAGGTTTGGAAGCACATACACTAATCCGTGAACATCACCAGCAGAGACATACGTAAATCGTCTACAGCCAGATCGAGGATGACCGCCAGCACACAAGTCGGCAGAAGAATACCACTATGGTCACCGCTTTGGAGCATTTCAAAATCCTAATCAAAAGATATTGAAAATGGTTGATAGCTGTGGTCTGCGCAGTTCCTTCTCTATCAAAGTTCTTTTCAGGTCCCTTGAAGGTTCTACTTTCTGTCCTTCATTCGGCTACATGGGAGTCTCTAGTTCCTAGTTGTAGTATTAATTGTAGGTAGCGGCATTATTTGAATGGTTTTACCATGTCTCTTCGTCCGTATATTCTGCATTATTTCCTATAGAAATGTGCATTGATGTAGTATTGGCGATCCGCATAAGCTGCAATTAAGGCCAACGATACAGACATGCATGGGAAAAATTGCTTCGTGGAGGAGAAAATTCAGGCCACCACCGGCTGTCGCGTCGCGCCACCAAATCTCACAACCTACACAAGGCAACATGCAAATCCTACATGGAACACCCTGGCTTTATGTAGGACAAGATGTTGTGCTACATCTAGAGCTCGAGTTTCAATAATTGATGGAAGGACATGAACAATATTACTGCCCTAAGTACGCCCCAACACTTGTTTATTCTTCCATAGGGCTTCCTTTTCATCAATAAATCTGAAACATGTTATCAGATCGAACTACTTACTACTCTGGTCAGAGATCCGGTCAGATTCTGAGTAATGAGGACAAAACTATTCTTAATTATAACATGAGCAGGACCTAACCCATGTCGTGGATACTTTTCACAGGTCACAGCAGAGCGTCCGCTGTATGACAGTAGACACACGGTCAGATCTGGGGTATGGTAAGAAGTTCCTTCACATCTTTTCACCCATTCAGTGCCATATATAAACTTTCATATTTATATATGCCCTGAAATAAGTTTCTTTTTTCTCTAAAAGGGGAGTATAACCCCTGCTTTCCGACAAATTAAGTGAAGTATTGCGGACTCCAGTCGTCCAACATCATATTATCACAGAAGCAACACATCAGTTGGTTGGAGTCTGTAAACTTTGTTAGTCAGCCCGGAGCATGTGGTCTATATATCTAAACGCCATCAGACATCCGAGCTCCTTCAGACTTCCTACATCTTGTTACTCTACCAGTTGCCTTCGTCTCATGCATACTTCAGATCTGATTTGTGATCGGCGCTATCAGACTGCCCGGTATGTAACACCGTCATTTATGTGTTGAGATCGTGCTCTTGTAGTTTACCTGCATTATTATCGTAATATATCTGTATAGGGTGAATATATACTTTGTAAGGTTCTTGCCTTCTCTAAGCATTAAGAAGTTTCAACAATCATTTTAGATTGCACATAACTCCTGAAAGTTCTTTTCACCCTGCTGTCGTTATATAGACGATACTGAAACAAGACACTTTCCCGGTTACTGATTAAGCTTTTGTAATGCTAGAAAATGGTGTAGTATAGCAGGCAGGCAGGCAGGAGCTTAACTGGAGTGGACGCGTACTATTGTAGGCAGTGCAAGAAAAGCAAGGGCTAGCGATGGCTAGAGGGCTCCAGGACCTCCAAAATCTCTTGCCAGTGCAGATACTGGTACTCCTTAGCCTTGGACTACAAATCATCCTCTTCCTCTGCGCCGGGGTCCGTCGGAGGGAAACCTCCAGCGGGGTGCCGGTGCGGGTGCTACTCCTCTGGCTAGCATACAATTTTGGCGACACCTTCGCCACATACACCCTCGCCCTAACACTCTTCTCACCCGTCCGCTGCTCGGA
This sequence comes from Poa annua, assembly GCA_026929855.1. Lineage (NCBI taxonomy): Eukaryota > Viridiplantae > Streptophyta > Magnoliopsida > Poales > Poaceae > Poa > Poa annua. The sequence goes on from CM049432.1 coordinate 88,835,887, forward strand.
AGGTTGGCCAACCTGGTGGGACTTGGAGAGCTGTGGAACAGGAAGCATTTCTCTGGGGCCATTAACATATCGGACCATGTCTCGACAATCAAGGTGTATATCAATAACCACACTGACCGGCTGTACAGGGACGGGGGGTTAAACACCCTGGGAATGATTAAACATCAGTGGGGCATGACAGCACTAGAACATCGTCAGCTCCTCCAAGACGGTTTTCAAGAGACCCTGGGCAGTGAGTTTCAGGAGGGCATCATCATCTGGCACATCGGCACGGATTTTTTCCTCTCCAAGTGCGACAGCGCCAATGCATCGGTGGGTCTTGTGAGCGCGATCAAGGCGCTGTCCAACTACATGATGTTTCTTCTGGTTGAACGCCCCTACATGTTGCCCGGCATTGCCCAAAACAAGTTGTACGAACGGACCTGTAAAGCTCTGGATCAGGGCGTGAGCCATTATCATCCCACAAGTATTCTTTCTGTGCTCAAGAGCTTGTTCGGCTGGCGCGATGACCCAGCGGGCTATACTTCCATGGCCACCCGCAGTACTAGGACATATGCACAGACTTTGTACTATAAGTATGTCGGACACAAAGAGTTCACCTACGAGACCGTTCGACTCAATTATTCAGCAACGGTTGCCGAGCAACTGCTGCGACATGAAGAGAAACATGGCACTAGTGAGTCCTTGAAACTTCTGATTGAGGTGTGGACGGACATGCTCGTCTATGCGGGCAACAAATGCAGCAGGGAGTCGCATGCGAAGAAGCTCAGCAGTGGCGGCGAGTTGACAACCATCGTGTGGCTAATGGTGGAACACTTCCACCAGGCTGCACTCGTGTACGACGACGACCAAGCTTCTGCCAAGGAGGCATCAACCAAGGAGGAATATCACAATACATTTTATAGAGTATGAACCCAGTCACTTGTTCTCATTATTCACAGCCGGCCATCCTGGATTAATTAATTGTAGTATATATGTTGTTACACCTTTGGAATATAAAAGGTCCGGTGCATTTTATTAATACATCCACTGAAAGGCTATTTCACTGATGCAATTACTATCCTATATACCACCTTTTTTTAGTAACAGTATATTTCGTTAATATAAACAGAGATTACAAAAGATGAAACAACCAAGACATTGCGCTGAGAAAAGGTGCCTTGAAAACTTCACGGAAAGAACACCCATACAAAGGAAAAACAATGTAGCCCTGTGGGAGTCCCTGCAGACGCTCGTCAGGAGGAGAGCAAAAATGCCTCCCATCATCGCAAGAACCGGAGTAGTAACATCGCCATGAAAACTTTCTGAGACGAAGACTAGGCCTACCGTGCGTGGCGAGGCACATATCGTTGTGGCATATGCCAGCCGGTGATCTTCCCCGTGCCTTCTCAACCCCAAACCTGGTGCCTCGCGTCGACGAAGTCGAGAGATCATGCCAGATCCACCGTCAACATACCACCTTCCCTGCTTTAAGGGTCGCCGTCTTCAATCACACGACGACGCTGCCACGATCAATTTTTTTTAATAAAGGGAAGCTTTATTACTTAAAGAGTATTAAGTATTACATCCTACTTCTGCATAACGAAGTTGCACACAGCCGCAAGATTTGAACTTCAAAGTAAATAAAAAGTACGATAGACATATTACATATCATGATGAGAAAGTGTAAAAACGCCTAAGATGTAAGAGGGTCAATCCGCAAATTGTGATGTCATCCATGTTGGGATAAAAAGGCTATCGACGTATCCTCCAGTCTTGTACACACCTCCATAAATAGTCTCGATGCTCCACACGTTGTAACGGAGACCGCAAATGGAGTGTAGCAGTAGTTCGGAAGATAACCTGCATAAGAAAAGAATTTTATCATCAAAAAACTTGTCATTTCTCCCCGCTAAAAAAAAACCTTGTCATTTCTATAGAGTCAAATCGATCATATTACAGCCAATACTGTCACCCTAACAAATTGTTTGAATATATTATCCACACCATTAAGCCATGCACTAAAAATATTGGCGACGCTTGTTGGTGGATATAAGGTAGAACCCACCACAATCAATGAAGGCTGCCGCTGGAGATCAGGGAAAAAGTTGCATCCCTAGTGGCCTCTCTTTGTGGCGGCTAGGTTAGGGAAAAAGACTTTAGTAGTGACAAAGTTACCTATCCGAGGCTCCGAGCTACCTATATGTGTCAGCCGTAGAAAGACTTGAACAACGTAAATGGATGTCGATCTATATGCTCCGAGCTACCTATATGTCGTGCTGCAGCGGCCGTCGCCGCTGTCAAAGATGTCGACGGGAGGGCAAGAAGCACCCACGCGCCACCAATGTCGTCTTCCAATAGCCATGGTGAAAAACCCATAGTGAAAATTAGGAAAACGAAAAACACGACCCTCGCGTCGCCCTCCCTGGCGGCTCGGGGGATCCAAAAACCGCCGCCAGATCTCCCTCCACCGCTCCCCTGCCTGGCCGCTGCCGGAGGAAGGCGCCGGCAAAGCCGTGCGCGTCTGAGGAAGGCGGCGGCGGGGCGTCCTCCTGATTTCGTGGCGGGGCGGGGCGTTCGCAGCGGCGACTGCATCTGGCGTCGGGGACGCAGCCGGGCGCAGCGGTGCGTCGTGGCCGGGCGCAGAGGGGCGGCGAGGTGGCTGCTGGGTTGCGGCTAGGAGGCCTGCTGGCAGCGCGCACCCAGGGCACGGCAGGTCAGGTCAGATCTGGGCCCTGTGGGCCGGCTTTGGTCGCGATGGAGTCTGGGCGCGGTGGAGGAGCCTCCAGGCGAGGAGCTGGCTTCTCCAGGCGCGGGAGAGGAGACTGTGGAGGCGGGCTGCTGTCCGGTGGTGATGCAGGCTGGAGACGCTCCCGTGCGTGTGGTGGTTGTTGCGGTTTGCCGGTTCGTGCCCGGGTGCCAGGAAGCCGGGGCGGCGGCCCCGGACTGAAGGCTGTTGCTGCAGCGATGTGGGCGGCCACGTACACCGTCGAGGCAGGGGGTGCCACGGTGGGGTTCCGGCGCGTTGCGGCGGACGTGGAGGTGCTAATGGGCGACAAGGAGGGTGGTTGACGACATGGGCGGGATGCCATCCTGCTGCTCCTGAAGCTTTGCGGTCGGGTTGAACTCCGGGCGAAAGCTCGCATTGACTTTGGTCGGTGCCGACGACGGCGACGCCCTCGGGCGTCGTTCCCTTTCTTGATTGCGTCGTCGTGGAGCTTTTCGACATCGTCTAACGCGTGCTGGTTCCAAGTTATCCGGGTGAAAACCTTTGCTCCTTCGTGAGCGGGCGGCGGTGACGGTCTCGTCACTACCTTGTTGGAGGTGCCGCTTTGGAGCCCTTGGCCGGCGCGGTGCAACGGTTTCACGACGGATGTGCAGAATGGCGTGTGGTCGTGGGTGGTGGATGTCGGAGCAGCGGCTCCGGAAGGTGGTGTGCGTCGAGGCGGCGGCCTTGATATCGTGGCGGCGGCTCCGGAGCAGGTGGTGTGTGTCATGACTGGATCACCTTTGGGTAATGCGAAGGTCGATTTGATTGTTATGCCGGGGCGGCGGCTCCGGAGCAGGTGGTGTGTGTCGTGGCGTTTGTCGACTTGAGTCGTGTGGGCGGCGGGTCACTTCGTTTGTGTCATTGTTTTGTACAGATTGTATGGTTTTTAGATCCGGTTTTTCTTATAAACTTGTCAACTATTTCTATCTATTCGGGCGGTGGATACGACCACCTTATACCTAAAAAATGGACATGGTGAGGAGCGTGAGCTCTACCTGACGGAACGGAGGTTGAACTTGAGTCGAGCACAGGGTACGCCCGTAGGGTGGCGCAAGCACTGCATCGAGCAGGAACTCATGGCGCCTGGTACTTGCCTTGCCGATGCCTTGCGGGCTTGCTTCTGTCAAGTCCCCGCAGACTACAACTTACTGTAGCGGCTTCACGTGGGCATAGGGAACCCCTGTTTAATCTGAAAGAATTAATTGGGCAGCAAACGATATCTCAGATCAGTCAAGTGGAAACAGGTGATCAGCTAATGGGCACCCACGGGCATGTCCACTTACAGGCTGAGTTGTAACATCATTTGTTCACTTGTTCTTTTCTAAAAATAATAACTTGATCCATCGTTATTTATATTGAATCGGCACATGTATGGGACTGCACTCACGAAACCTAATTGCATGCTTCCAAACTTAGTAGGTACTTATAGAATGTGAAATCATGACCTGGTCAGTAAGATGCAAGCTTCTACTTAACATGCATGCCAACGCAGTAATCACATGCATTATTCCTTACCTCTTTGTTTGCTTCTCTGGTTTCTTTTGGCAACTTCTGGAACTAATTGAGTTGTTTGTTTGGAGATTTGTCTTACCTCAACTTTGGAGTTATGTTATGTGATATAAGTATTTCAAATTGGAAAGAATAACATATATGTATTTATCAAAAATAATTTTCCTAGTAATTAAGCTTAATACAAAGACTCGCTCTGAGGATTCTCGAAAAAACCCATGTTTTCTGACAATTGTTTTTGCAGGGCTAATATGTATTTTTTGACAACTTAATTAAATTTGTATTTATCAAATAATGGTCGGATCATTTACAAAAGTAACTGTTGAATCAAGCTGGATCCCGTTCCGAACTAAAAGCAACATTAGAATCAAAAGCAGGTTTTGCAATGCAAATCTGCTACCATATCCCGATTCCCTTTGAAAGAATTGGAGAGTAAATCTTCCGAATCTATAGTCAGCTGAATTTTTAGAAAAGGAGGATGCGAGTCCACGGCCTCTGCATCAAAATGATGTACACATCCATTCACATTTACAAATTGAAGTCAAGGTCCCGACAATAAGGTTGCTACCACTATGATGGGGTGACTAAGATATAGCTGATGCCCTGATCTCACACCTACGTACGCACATCATTTAATTGGAGTACCAATTCAGTAGACACTCAACGCACACCGATGTGCGCGCTTTAGAAATCTATGTCGCCCGTCTTCCACGAACCCATCTTCAGAAAGTTGATCAACACGACCTTGCAAAGCCAACCGTCGACACCACCACCATCCACTGGTTCATGTTGATGCGCACCTCCAAGAGTGATGCCCCCAAGGGGAAAATGACGAAAGGGCGCCGTCATCATCCGTTCCATGGATATAGGGTTTCCCCGGGAAGTAGCAAAATGGTGTGCAAGGTTCCCTCAATGATGCCTCCAGGGAGGAGACGACACACAAGGTGTCGTCATCATCGGCTCTAAACGAGAGCTAGGTTTTCACCTGGGTCACTTTCATCCTCCATCTGCAAGTTGAACACCAGCTTGGCCGCCCTCGAAGCTCTAGTCACCGCCTACACCCATAACGGATCAGATTTGGGCGATGTGGAGACCCGGACGCTCCGCCATCGTGCAGCCCAGCGCGCCGTCGCCCGAGGGGCCAATACGCCGTCGCCAGCCTCAGCTCCCATGGCACGAAAGGAGCCGCCACCGCTCAAACTTTTGGGGTCGCCGCTTCGGCCTACCCGCTCCAAGAGACACCGCCTTCTCCGTCGAAGAAGCACCGCTGTGCCCGCTCCCTGTGCAAGACGAGTGCCGCCGCCACCGCGAGGAGAGAGGCAGCAACGACGGCGAGAATGGCATGCGGGGGCCTGGCGGCTAGGGTTTCAGTGAGTCCCCCGGCTCGCCCGCTTGGGAACAACACGGGAGCGACACGATGATAGTCAGCTGAATGCATTCAGTTTAAACTGCTGCTTCGCTACCCCGTGATAGCTAGTGTGTGATCATTGCCAGCTTCTACAACAGCCACATAATCTGATTCGGCGACAGGCGAATTTACAATACCTCTGCCCTGGGCACGTGCCCGGGCTCGTCGCTGCCGGATGGCTGATCACCGGCGAGTTCATAAGATGGCCGCACGCGCTGGAAGCTGGAACCGACAGGATTAGCGATGGTGATGGAAAAGCTGATTTATTTTTGTAGTTGGGCCACTTCTCCGTGCGGCTAGGCCTTCGTAGTGGCTCATTAAGTCTTTTTTTCCTGTCTAGTCCGGTACAGGCAGGCCTCGAAGCGACAATCGATCAATCAATTGCCCATCCTCGTATGAGCACTTCCACGCACGAAAACCTAGCGCTAGCAGCAGCGAAATTTCCCAGTTCCAATTCGCCGGTCGCCAGTCAAGGCGTCGCCGTGTCGGAAGCTACAGGGATATGGGACTGCGATAGAGGCTACTATTAGTTAAATCCATCTTTTGGACACCTTTCTATAAAAGATCAAAACATTAGTTCGGAAGTGCATTGAAGTGGTGAATTTTTCAGACTTTATTCTTTGTAGATCAAATGAAACATTTTGCTTGTTGTGTGCCCCGGCTTGATAAATCGCTAGCTCCGCCGCCGACAATCCTACCACAACCAAAGTAAAGTCACATCTCACATGTGCTAAGATCTGACATGCGGTAAAGAGTGTATGCTTGTGTTTTTTCTTTGTTTCCTTAATGTTCATGGTTATATTCTTTGTTTGATATATTATTTCCATATTTTCCAGTATACGATAAAAGAGTTCATGCCAAAGGATTTCTTTTTTATAGTTTATCTTTATTTTCTTTGAGGTTTGTAAAAATTGGTCAAAATGGCATGCATGTTTATCCATTATAAGAGGTCAAAATTTTCAGAAACAACAATGTTTATGTGACATAATAACTATTTTTGTATCTTAAAATGATTTTATACAAAAATCAGAGCAAACAAACACAATGTAGATAAATTTGAATTACTTTCACAAATCGGCATAAACTCAACGAAACATGCGAAATTAGGTAGAAAGCGAGATAATTCATCATATTTGGGCATTCTACATAAAATATGGACTAATTTGTGTAAAAATTGGATCGGTGCCGTTTTGCCCCATATTTTCGTACTTGCTTCAACGAAAAAGTCATTTTTGAAACTTAGAAAATGATAGTTTTAAAAATAACTTAAAAAACCAAGTTGGCAATATTATTTTCCACGCCATAATACTCATATGTTCATTTTTTGGTACAACTACAGTAGGGGAGAACCCCACTACTCCATTTTCCTATCTTTAAAATATGGACACTTCATCACAAACTATGCCACGAGAATGGCAATAACTTGCTCATTTGGTTTGAAACCTAATATACATGTTTATACATGATAGACTTTTTTGTGAAGGTTTTTTCTCAAGAAGTTTGTAAGAACTTAAGTTTATCATTTTTCCTACTCCATGCCAAAGGAATTGTTTTGTGAATTTCTTCACTTCCTTTGAGGTTTTCAGGAATATAGTAAAACCTTTAAAAATGGTAAAAATTACCACGATGGCAATTCATGAATAGGGGTCAATTTTTTAAACAATATATAGATGATTATGTAATGTAATCACTACTTGTGTATCTTAAAATCCAAAATATTACACAATTATAATTCAAAGTTCAATTATTTTTGCGAATCGACAAAAATTTCATACATAGGCAAAATTAGGTAGAATGGAAGAAAATTCCTAATATTTGAGGATTATCCATCAAATATTTTACTTTACTAATGTCACTATTAAACCGCATTATTGCTGATATATCGTTGTTGCTACTACTAAATTGTGTCAAATAAGCATCCTTTCAGACGTGGATAAGCTGACAACTCAGCTGCTAAGACTTATAAATATTCTTTGCCTTTCTTTGTGTTGAATAAATAAATTTTAATTTTACTTCTTTAAAGACTGTTGTGATCCCCTACACTTGTTGCTAATCAAGCAGCCAAGGTAAATATGCAAAGCAACGTTTAGAGAAGTCTAACTTGGTTGACATGTGAAGTGGTATAGTCTTAGTCATGGAAATTGTTGTATGAGATGTTATATAATTTAATTATTATTTTGCATGACATGCTTCTCATGGTACGGAATGATGGTTCGAGGCATACAATTGTCATTTATACGACCTACGTGTCAAACTTCATGTAATGCATTTAATTTTATTAGCTATGGAGATACAAATAGTTTTATGTGAAAAGCACATGAAGATGATAATCATTCATGACTTTGAGATTTCTATATGATTTGCATGAACATTGAATAAGAAAGTAATTTGAGCAAGAAAAAGTTTCCATATGTGCTCGGAACTAGCTATGAACAGTAGTCTTGTATTAGTGTGCTTGATTTTCTGTAATGTTTCAATTTTTTGGCCAAAAATTGTAGATTTAATATATTTTTGTGCACAAGAGACCTATAAGTGTTGTCCAGATTTGGGCGTAGGGATTGTATAGTCAGTACTCAAATACACATCAATGGTCATAACTATAAGAGTGGGTCCCACATCTATGAGCGGGTCCCACACATGTTAGAAATTGCGCCAGATAACGGTCAAAGGACTTGACTCGACAGAAGTAAGGGCAAAAGTGAGAAAAGTTAAAGCAGCGGGCACTAAAAAATGAGGGTCAAAGAAATAAATAACTTGTTTTAATAAAGCCATGTCCTTATAACCGAAGGAAATTATGTTGCTAAAAATTGGGATGTGAGTACCTTCTCTGGAAGGAGCAGTCAATAGAAAAGTTACACCCGGGAGTAGAAAGCATTTAACGTGTATATATATATATATATATATATATATATATATATATATATATATATATATATATATATATATATATAGGATATATTCATACTACTCTCGGGTGTAGTTACCCCCTAGCTATTTGGTCTTCATGTGTCCCTAAGAGGTGCTACCGAACCGGCTGAATCAATCCTGAGGGCAACACTAAACGGGCTAACGGGGCTATACATACCTACCCGTTTGCATAATATACTTGGTTAAATAATTTACTTCATTTGTTTATTCGGTCATTATCGGTACGTGTTTGTTACGGTCAACAACTTTCGAAATTTGAACCCATCTGCTGAATAAAGAGTATCCTGGTTATCTTGTTACAAACTGACAGCTAGCTTTTCGTTCCATCACACCCAGCGGCCGGTAGGATAGAGTCTGCACACGCTAGCTCCCATCCTGAAAAAGGTTTTTATACTACCAACTGTTACCACGGTGTGATTGGATTGATCTTAAAGCATCTAGGTATGTGATGACCTAAAACTCTAGCCAAACGGAGACCCCATGCTATGTATTATTTTTTCATACGAAGTACCACCCACTTTAGGACCTTAATATTAATAATCCATACAAGGATCCATACACCATTGTACGTATCTTATTGGACGTACACCATACTATAAGTAATCATACTACATACCACCCCGCTGAACCATACATACGACCATCTTAATATGTGGTATACGTCCTTACTCCATACCTGATGCTACATATACTCCATATGTCATACCAAATTTTTGGTAAGTCTATCTTGTATTATGACAACCATACTCCATACCTGATGCGACGTACGCCAGACCAACTATTAGATTGTTTCATACTACGTACGACCCACTTTATATATTAGAACCATAATAATTCATACAAGGCAACATACACCATCTTAATATGTGATACGTCCATACTCCATACATGGTGCGACGTACGTCATACTCCATCCTATAAGGTTACATACTCGCATACTATAAGCCACATACTACCAGTTAATTTTAGAAAATAAATTTACATACATACTTCAATACACGATAAGAACAAATCCAACGACTTTATTATCTTTGGTAATACCAACTTACATCGAGACAAGAACACAAATTATATTTAAAAAGGAAAACAATTTTGATTTGCCGCTTATACCATTGGCGACTATAAAAACCAAATATCTCATAGTGAACAAAAATATAATACTGAGCTGGCGAGTGTTCTTCCATTTTCTATCAATTTGTTGTCCACATGTCCTAATGTTGTGGCCTTCCAGGCCACATGGCGTGCAAGTCTTCATTCTCACTCCATTAGAAGACGCAGGTACTCTTCCATCTATTCCATGATGAGTGTCGAAAGATTCACACTCAGCTCGTCGATCATCTCAATTACATCCATCATTCTGCCGTACTGCAAGCCAAAAAAAAACTAGTACTCGTAAGAGATTTGCGATCAAACACGATCTAGTACTACTAGTACTCATCAGATTAGAGGGGTGGTACTTACTCCAGGAGAATCATGACGTGCCCACCTTCCTTGGCTGGCTTCGATCAAATTCATCAAGTCCCTCCATACTTCCATCGGTAGCATGTACCTTGGCTAGCTTCTGATCAGATTCATCTAGCCTCTCAATACTTCCATGTCCAGTACGTCTCTAGCTCCCGAATATAAAACTAAGGGAACTAGGGGAGTTTGTTTCAGGTTTGAAACAAGATAATAGTGGTGCGTACTATATAGGCAGCCATCCCCGTAACTGTCTCCCACATTTTTCTAATCGGTAAACAAACAACATGTGAGCTAACGGGTTTGGAGATATAGATTTTGCGCGCCCGAGAATCAGGATGGGAAGACCGTACGGTGTAGGACACGTGGAGGCCAAATAGTTAGGGGGTAACTACACCCGAGGGTAGAAACTATTTTGCCTATATATATATATATATATATATAGGACATATTCATACTACACCCGGGTGTAGCTACACCCATGTGTGTTTCACACATGTATGGAGTATCTATCATACCGGGAGATATGTAACATGTAGTATGGAGTATATAATGCTATTTTAATACTATAGATACTTCTTTTAAGATAGTATGTAAAAAAAATCTATATACTTCTATTTTATATTCATATATGACGACATTTCGAGTATATAGTGTAAAATATTAGTACAATTGTGATTTTTTCATGAAACTTGTTTTGGAGTATCTTAGATATAGTATATGAATATACTCAAACCGATAAAGTATGACAAATACTTCCATAATGTGGTATATGAGACATGGGTGTAGTAACATGTAGTAATTCCTCGTCGGACAATCATTCCTGGTTTCGTCAGTACCGCATAATTTTATGATACAAAAGGAAGGTTAATATACTTTGGACTAGATGGTATCTTGGACGAGGTCGTAGGAATTCGTGTGTATAGTGTCGTGTGGACCTTTTCCTCTGCGGATTCTCTTGCCTCAAACTCCATCCATATATATATATACTTCCTCAAAACACATAACTTCCCGACCCCTTAGCTTCATCGAGCCGCCCTCCCATGCATGCATGGATTGCATCAAGGTATATCCCCCGTTCCAATTCAACTTTATGGATATCTTTGAGTTTAGTTTCAGTTTGCTGCTTCCTTCTCTTTGGTTTAACTTACTATGGCTAATTAATCCTTCTGGGCATAATAGAAGTGTTTTGGATCTGTCCGTCCAAACAGAAGAACACAAGATCCGGGAGCAATAAGGTATTTCTGGGATAACTAACTAATTCATTGTGGTTTGATTGAATGACCATCGAAATTAATTGCAACGGTGCAATTTTCAAATTAAATTGAAAACTAAATAAAAACATGCAATCTTCCACGCGCTGGAACAAAACTGGCCTTACGATACATTGAATGTGTTAAATATAACTATATTATATGGCATAAGAAATCCATATGTTAAATATTTCTGCGCTAAATATATCCATGCCATGAGGGTCGATGGCTACTAAATGGTAGGTTGGATTAAAGACTCGTTAGTTAAATTTAACTATGTTTCTCCATCATCTCAGTCGTTTTACGAGTCCTTCGCTTACAGTATATTGAGCTGACGATTTTTTTTAATAATCCCTACTTTCCTATTTAGGCGGTAAACACATATTTTGAGTTCTAAGACCATTACTTTCAGGCTTTCAGCTATGAAATATTGAAGTATGAAGTCTTTGTCAAAAATTTGCACAACTGAATTTGAATAAAGTTCTTAACGGTATAACCTTTATAACAAGTGTTACATGTCTTACTGATGAAATAAATGGTCAGACTAAAACATGACAAATGAGGGGGTCGCATGCATTAATACATAGTGAGTACTTGTCTTGCAAGGTGTGCATACTAGTTTTGCAGAAGCCGGATGTGAGCTCGGTTGGATTGTATCACTTTGATGCAAACTTGTTAGTTTAATAAAGCGCCCTTTATTTATTAAAAAGTAAAAAAAACTATTTTATTACATAAGATATATTTTTTTTATTTAGTGATCCTAAAAGTAGAAGACCAAACGCTGATTTTGGAAATGTTAGTGATTCTTGGGATACCTACATAAACACCGCTTTTCTTGTCAGATCTGTAACAGTCAAATTTACAAGAGAAATATTAGAAACAAAATCATAATCTTCAGGATTTGTTTTGAAACATAATTATTTGTATTCCCGCGCGTCAACGAAGCTTGTTTCCTTCGCAACCAACCGCAAAAACTCGTTCCTTCTTCACCAACGTTGTTGACCGGGGACATAAATGTAGATGGTGACCCAGAGTGCCGGCCATGTAAATTCTTTTCACGAAATAAGAGAACTAAAGTTGCCCAGGTGCCTCGTCTCTTCATGGATCATCAATTTCCCCATAAATCGCAAACTGACATAAGTGTGTTTGATTTTTTTTCAAAGCCACAACAATGTACAACATATAGCTGGTGGAAGCAATGTTGCCACGTCAATTGGTCAAGCAGAAAACCACGAGCGCCAACCGGCCCGTCCGTCAACTGCTCAAGATGAACACCATGATCGCCACGAGCCGTTGCGCACCAGCCGTACTTCTGATGTTACAAATACAAATGGAGGAAAAATGATTTTCAGCAGCGTATCACGTACTGCTACAACTCAACGTCCCTAGCAATTCGGGACATCGACTCGTACACAGCCAACTAGTTAAGGATTGAATCAAAGTCACAGTTTGTGTAAATGTTATCTTTGTGCCATCTCTCGAAATAAAGATGTCCATGTGTTGTATAACAACTGCACTTGTAAGATATTTCATGTCATGTTAAATAATCTGCAGTGAGTTTTTTCAGAGGTTGATCATTTGATTTGTGTTTTCTCTTCCATTTGGACTCTTTGAGTTCTTCTGATTCCTATGAATACTGTCTCATGTTCAATATGTGTGTTTTCTGCTGAGTTGATGTCTCTTTTATGTGCGACTAATATCCATGCGTTCGCCCCGTGCCAACTATGCACATTATTCTAAGACGTGAATATTTTTGGAATGGAAGACCCTTAAAGTTGGGGTCAATGTATAATGTCACACTTTTTACGCCATGCAAATCTACGACGAGATAACTAAAAACACTCTAAAACAAGCTTGCTTAAACCTCAGTTGCTCCTTCTCCCAAACAAATATTCATATACAACTGAAAAATCGCAGATCTGTCTAGCAAACTCGGCCGGTGCAAACCTCTCGCTGCGACAGCGTCCACCTCATCACGCTCCCAGACTAACTCACCAGATGTGTGAGCATGGAATAGGAAATCTCCGATCAAAACTACTCAACCAATCCATTGTCCATAATGTACTCCACTGCTGCCTAGGATCAATGCCTCACCCACCACACCATAAAGGATCCACGGCGCCCTGTTCGGCAATGCACTAATTAATTAATCTAAGTATTAAATAAATTTCCATGTCTGAATGTGTGCATATTTATCGTAGAAACTGACAGGAGCATCTGTTTACAACAGATATATGAAGCACATACACATTGCAGGATTTGTAGGTGAGCACAGTAGATGACCAAATTGCACATATGCAAAACCATTAGAGGTTGTTGTCCACTGAAATGATGATGGCATACTATCAGTATCAGTCTTCAAGGAAGGCATCGTTAGCCACTGAAATGATGATGGCAGAGGAAACTTCAACAATAGTATGCGCAATCCGGTGGAGACACTGGAACACTGATCCTACAAGAGAACAGACTTGATGGGTGGTGATTGGCAGTACTTCCCAGTACTCTCAAGTATTCCCGTGCCCTCCGATCAGCACACCTAATAATCCTTAATTATGGCAGTTTACCGTGGAACCACCCCGCACGAGCTTCCGGTCTAACCCTCGATCTGAACCCTGCAGCGCCGCCCTTCGCTTCTATCCCTCCTCTGCACCTCCTCTTCCTGGACCCTGCTCTGACGTCTGAACTCCGCCATGCTTCTCGCACCGGCAAGAGCGAACGGACTGCGCGTCCGTGTTGTCACACGTCGACGGTGCAGTACGTCGCCCCGCTGCCTACCCCCGCCGTGGACGCGCACATGGAGAAGGCGCCGCCCGCGGGGCCGTCGCTGGCGGAGAGCAGCGCAGGGCAGTTGACGAAGGGGTGGTACCCGCCGGAGACCCATCTGCTGACCTTCCACTTGACGCGGCCGTCTGCACGTACCCGGCGCCGATGTCCTGCTTCATGGCATCCACCACGTATGGCGCCACGGGCACCGCGTCGCCCGACATCACCGGCGACCACACCGACTGGTCCTTGTGGCCCTAGTATATCACCGGCAGCGACATCGGGGAGGCTGAGGAAGGTGCCGTCGCGGAGGGCGAGCCACGGTAGCAGCACGGGCAGCGGCTGCGCGCTGTAGCGCCATGGATGACAAACGGCGCGGAGACCAGAGGGAGGTCCGGCTGCGGGACGACCATGCGGAGCTCCACGATCCGGAGGGAGGGCGGCTCTCCGGCACAGCCGCGACGCCGTCCTCTCCTCTCCTCTTGCGCCGCCGTTCTCTGAGCGGGTGGTCGGTCCGTTCAGAGCGTCGCACAGACGGGTGAGGATCTAGGAGGTGGTGGGCTTCCGGCTGCCCCCCTGGGCGGCGCACGTCGCTGCTTGTAGCACACGCCTCTGCTTCCGCTGCCCCGCCGCCGACCGACACGACGGCATTTTCCTCACGCCACCGTACACCTCGACAACTCCTCTCACCACCCCGCCGCGCACTCTCCCGCTTGTTCATCCGTCGCAGCCGCTGACGACAGAGACAGGAGCAAGAGGAGAAACAAAGGGGAGAAGAGGACGGCGGCGCAACCGCGCAAGAGGAGGGAAGAGGACGGCGGTGAGCGAGGTGCCGTGCTTGGTCATGGCCTACTGAAGCAGGCATTCCATTTGGGGGCGGGTTTGTGGAGGGGTTCCAATATTTGGGGAGGAATACGACGTGGAGGGCCGGGCCCCTGCCGCTACCGTCCGCCGCGGGAGTTCTTTGAGCTCGTCGGCGCATCGACGGCGTTGCGTTTGGATCGGGCAGTGGTCTTTATGAAATTATCAGTCTACCCTTTTAATGAGTCAGATAAATCAGCTCTTTTGTACCGGATAAAAATATACTCCCAGTACTTTACCTATAGTACTCTCTAGTACTTGCTATTTTTCCAGCCGTTGGATGACTGGGTCGACGGTTCCTAAAAATCGTCAACTATGATAAAACTCGTATTTATCTCTATATATTATTATTATTATTATTATTATTATACTATATAATATCTCCTACGGTGTCCGGTACGTCGCGGGACTTTTGCAGTTTAGCCCCTCAGCTTTGGCAAATTCAAGGCGCAGTCCCTACATTAATAAACAACCGTTTTTTGCGTCTTCTACCACGAACATGACGACGCCGGGATCCTCTTTGCTGCCGCCTCCCTCAGCAGCAGCACAAGCCGCGCGCCCGCGCTCCGGTGCCCCGCCCCGGCCCTCCGGCCTCGCCGCCGACCACACCCTCGTGCAAGAACCGCTGCCCCTGCCCGCCCGCAGACAAGACGGCGTCCAGCTCTCGACTCCCCTGCGCCGCCGACCTCTGCGCCGCCGACCCCCGCTCCCAATCCCGTGTCGGAGACGCCCGCCGTCGACCTCTGTGCCGCCGACCCCCGCTCCCAATCCCGTGTCGGAGACGCTCGCGAAGGCGCGCCGCCTCCCAGCAGCCGCGGCGGGCCCAACCTCCGCGTCCACAGCGTCTGTAGGCCTGCCTGCTTCTCTTTGCGCGGGGACGAGAGGAGGAGGAACGGCGCCGACCGCCTGCCTAGCGAAACAGAGGCGCTCAATACTGGTGGCAGGAAAACCAACGGCGTCCGCGCTGACGCGGATGCGAGGAAGAAGGCGGAGGAAGCGGTGGAGGCGAAACAGAAGGCGGACAAGGGGAGGCGAGGAAGAAGGAGGAGGAGGAGAGGGACGTCGAGCTTGCCGCACACTACCAGGAGCAGTGGGCGAATGAGGGGGACGGTGTTGCGGTCGACGGCGGCGTCGAGGGCGAGGCCGCGCCTCTTAGTCGCCCATCTGGGCTCCGGTGCGCCGTCGCCGAGAACCCAGGGTGGGGTGAGTTCGGCCATCGAGGTGAGAGGGAGCAGCAGCACAAATCCTCCCCAAAATCGACCCCAACACCGGCGGCCTGCTCCAGAAGCTTCTAGAAGCCGCCGCGAACAGCTCCAATCCGCTCGCCACGGCCCGCCTCCTCCGCTCCGGCCACCTGCACTTGTACCACCACCTCACCTCTCACGTACTAGCATCCTATCCTCCAGGCCTCGCTCGCCACCTGTTCGATGAAATTCTCGTCCCGACTCCGCGCCTTGCCAATGCAGTCTTCCGCGCCTGTGTCCGAGCGCGGCAGTGGCTCGACGTGCTCCTCCTGCTCCCTCGCCTCCGCGTGCGCCTGGACTCCTTCACGCTGCCCCTCCTTCTAAGTCATGCGGCATGATGTCTTCCTCTCGCCCACGGTCGCGCCGTCCGCTTTTGTGCCGCTTACAAGGACGCCTTCGTTGCTGCAGCACTCGTGCAGATGTATGCGAAATGCAGGGACATGGTCGGCTCGATCAACAAATACAATGCATTCGAGAAACCCTGCATGGTCCTCCGGACTTCCATGGTCACAGGTACGAGCAGAACGGGATGGCGCAGGAGGCATTTGAATTCTTTCCGGTCACTCTTGTGAGCGTGATCTCGGCAGCGGGCACAGTTGAGTGATGCTCCGAATGGGCACGCCTGCCATGTATTTGTTCTCAGAAATGACTTTCGTTTTGACTTGGTTCTGATGAATGCTATTCTTGGGTTTTACATGAGGACTGGAGTAGTACAAAATGCAAGGAAGTTGTTCGAGGGAATGATGGAGAGAGACGTCGTCACATGGAGATGTATGATCAGACATATGTACAATCTGGAAACATCTGTGAAGCATTGCGTGTATATAAGATGATGGTCAGGCAGGGATGAAGCCAAATGCAGTGTCCGTGGTGACTGTTGCGCATGCTTGTTCGCTTGCTCTTGATGTTGAAGAAGGTAAAAGGGTGCATGACATTTCTGTCAAGATAGGGTGCGACCTTGAGATGACACAACTGTGCTGGTTGACATGTACATGAAATGCTCATGTCATGAGAAGGCAATGCACTTATTTTGTCGGATGCCAAAGAAAGATATAGTAGCTTGGGCGGCGGTCATTGGTAGTCTTACCCAAAATGGTCTCCCTGATGTGTCCATGCGAGTGTTCAAGTGCATGTTCAGAGTCTGGTGTTATGTGCAAAGCCTTTTGTCTTCATGGCTATTTGGGTATCAACTGTTTTTTCTGATAAGATGTTTGTGGCAGCTGCACTTGTGGGTTTCTATTCAAAATTTGGAAACTTGGGTAGCGCAATCAGGATATTTGAAAGTGCAACTCAAAAGGACGTTGTGCTATGGAGTATGGAGCTCAATGATATCAGGCTATGTACTCCATGGCCTTGGGCAGCAAGTGTTGCCTTGTACAGAAGAATGGTGGCCTCTTCAATTAAGCCTAACAGCTTGACTTTTTTGTCTGTGATATCGGCATGCAGCCAGTCGGTGCCGTATTTGAGGATTTTGGTGAAAAGAAACAAGGGGAGAAGAGGTAGGATGCGCGATTTTTTTTCTCCCGTTGCAACTTGTAACTCAAGTGTATTCTATAATATTTGGATGAGTCTAGAGAGATATTTGGTGTTAAAAAAATTACTCCATCCATTTCTTTGATATAAGGAGTATAGTTTTTTTGAAGAAAAATCCATAATATAAGATGTATTTGCTATTTATTTATAATTTGACCCATCAAAAAATGAGATATAGTCTTAAAAGAGAGATTTAACGGACTGTATTCATTTTGTATATATTAAGAAGTCATCTCTCGCCGTTTGTTTCATAAAAAATTAGTCCACTATGTATAAAATACATGTCTTAATATTCGTGCAAAAAACTATAAACCATATATTCACAGAGAGAGTGTTAAATTTTTCATCAGCCCGTAGCAACGCACGGGCATTTTACTATATTCATTATAATTTTCTTCATCATGATCCTTGTACACAAAAACTTATTTATTTACACAATTTTCACATTTCCCTCCCGCTGCAGTCGTATAGGCATTTTGATTTTATTTATAAGAAATAGTATGCCCGTAGCAACGCACGGGCATTTTACTAGTATGTATATATTTACACACCTCCATACATAAATTGATGACAAAACAAGGTGTGGTTTTTTTCTTAACCAAATCGACGAGGTCCACGGCGCCAATCCTGTGGCCGGACGGGGAGGAGGAATTCTCGACGTAGCAGAGCACCACGTCTTGTCCATGGCGAGGTCGTCACTCGCAGGAGATCACAGCGATATAAATAAATATTTTTATAAAAAATAGGCATCGTCTCATGATGCTCAGATCGTGGATCAGCCCCTGAACGTGGCATCTCGGGAATCCAGTTGTCCGTAAGGATCTTTGTTTTCAGGCCATTACCGATACCCACTCTGATGCCTTTGGATTTGACGTCCCTTATTACACTTGTTGTGCATGTGGATTTGGCACGTTTGGAAGGAAATAGGCTGTAGAATTTCCCGTGCGCATGAAATAGGAAGATCAGCCTCTTAATTAAATTGCGTTGCCTCTCGCCGCTGCACGGGAGGGATTCGCAACACACCAGACCATCCTATGCTCTGTTTGGGTGTTTGAACTGAACGGAGGCCAATTTCAAATTTATATTTGGTTGTGTAAAATATTGGTAGATGGAATCAATAAGAGTACTCAAAGCTTGAATTTGGTCATTTCATGAAAAAGTGGCAATTCCATCCAATTCAGAGGGTGAGACTCTTAATTGGAGAAGTCATTTTCTACTTGTAGTACAATTTCATCAAATTTGGCACCGAATTCCAATTTTCAGTTCTAAACACAACCAATTAACAAAATTCAAGGAGCCCAATTTCAATTCACAATTTCATGTTTAAATATGAACATCCAAACAAAGCATAGATTGCATCGAAAAAATAAAAAGCACAGAGTTGAATCTGACAGTGACTGTACTCGAGCGTAGGCCCTGGTTGGGCCAAACAGAGCAGAGGAGGCCCATATAACATACTTTGCATGAACAACCCTGGAAATATTGAAAACTATGCTCAAATGCTTTTCCACATTGGTGCTACCAAATTTGAACTCAAAACTCGACACTTTTCAGTTTCTCAGGCCTCACAGTCAAATTAGGATTAAATTCTACAATCTGCTGAAGCATTTGGGTGTTTTCCGTATGGAGGTACACGTTCAGAGGAGGCGGGCATACAATATATTCATGAGCTCTCCTTGTTATTAACATTGCACAAGCTTCGATGTTGTTGCCGTCACGCGGAGAACGGTGTCGTGCCGCAACAACAAATTGCGTGGTCCAGATTGTCAATTTCGTACCTTGTGTTCCCTTTCTAATCTCTCACATTCTCATTTTCACATGTCTGATTTTCTCTATTGCATTGTTTTCTAACATCTAGTTGGTTGGTGTAAGAGAGAATGTGTGTCGCAATGACTTGTGAACTCACTCCACCCAATGTGATTTATAGGTTGCCAACCATACATGTTATGGTAGATAAATGAACCTAAGTTGATAGATAGACAAGGTGTGGTTGGTGGTAAAATTTATCTCGGATCAATTCTGAGAGATATTATCTTGTTGGCTGAAAATCTTACACATAGCGATTGCCTGCAATGCTACAGATTAAGAAAAAAATGGATGTGTACTTCAAACTTGGTCCAGCTTCTTTTTTTGAACTTTAATGGCAGGAGCTCTGCCTTTGCTTTATAGATAGGGGAAAAAAAAATGGGTGTTGCTTACAGGTTGCGAACCAGAACAGTCAATCACTTGACACCTCGCTAAACACACACACTCTCTATGCCAATCGCTGTGCCACTCTAAATCTCGAGAATTCGAGCTTGGCAAGGTCGGCCACCTGAACGGCAGTAGCCACCTTTTTTGAAAAGACTCGCCTATTCCTCTCGTTCCATAAGTTCCAGAGAATGTACATTGCGAGAGTTGTCTGTCTCAGTGCGTCGGGGCCTCGCCATAGGCAAATGGAATTCCACCAGCTCGTCACCTCGTTTGCGTTCATGGCACAAGCGACCAAGATGGGCTCCTCCGATGTGAAACTGTGCCAAACCTGTAAATTTGAGGAGCGATCTCCTTTAGTTCTCTCTTGGTTACTCAGTACCTACTAAAAATGAACTGTCAAATACTTCAAATTATATTACTTGTTATTAAGACAACAGTGCTAGGGTGGTCACTGCTTTTAATTATGTATCGAAAAATTATAACTTCATGTAACTGCATATGCTTTAGAGATGCAAGTGGTCACCCAAAAAATTATTACTTCTCCAGCGATCAGCATGGAGAAGGATCTTCGTTTTCAGGCCATTACCGATACCTCCACCTGATGCCTTCGGATTTCACATCAAGTAAACTGGAGTACTATTACGCATGTTGTGTACTTATATATGTGGATTTGGCACGTCTGGAAGGAGATTGGCTGTAGAATTTCCAATGCGCATGGGAGTTAATTACAAAAAACCACCACAATTCATGCTAGGGTTTCAAAAAACCACCTAGATTTAAAAAAATTACAAAAAACCACCGACCCAGGGCTAATGAATTTCACATAGCCACCAGTCGAGATCTAACCGTGCGCGACGCTCAATTAAGCATAAAACTGACATGAGGGGCCCAGTTTCGGAGGACACGTGGCGAGTTTGACTCTGCGCAAGTTTTGGAGGACTTGTTTGCAATTTTCCAAAATTAATATAAAAACAAGAACTAGACAATATCCTCTGCTCGACGCCGCCCGCCCCCCACCGCTCCCCGCACGCCATGGCCGCCGCTGCCAGCTCGCCGCGGCCGCCACTCCCGTAGCCCATCCTGAGCACTCCCAGGGCCACGTCTCCTCCCACGCCTCCGTCACCACCGGCGGCCGGGCGTCCATGTCACAGGGGCACATGCACCACCGGTCGGGGCAGAACCCCAGCAGCCGTCCAGGGAGTAGGTGACGGGCTTCACTCGCCGCACCTCCGGCTCAGCACGCCGATGCGGGGCGCGGAGCCAACGCGGCGGGCAGCAGGGCGGGCGGCGTGGCGAGGTGGTGGAGGGCGGGTGGAGGGCGAGCGGCGCGGGCAGCAGGCTGGGCGGCGCAGTAGGGCGCAGGGCAGCAGGTCGGGCGGCGCGGCCAGGGGCGAGGCGGCTGGGTGCGGCGGCTTGGGCGGGGCGCGGCGGACAGCAGCCGGGCGGCGCTGTTGGGTGCGGCGCGCCCGGGGGCGAGGCGGCTGGGCGCGGCTGGCAGCAGCCGGACGGCGCGTTGACCTCGGCGTGGTGGTGGAGTGCGCCGCGGCGGCGTTGGCCGGGGCCGGGAGTAGATGCCCACAGAGCACGGGCAGGAAGAAGACGTCGTGTTCCCTTTTTTTATATTTAACTTTTGAAAATTTGCATAAAAGTTACAGATGTTCCCTTTTTTATATTTAACTTTTGAAAATTTGCATAAAAGTACATAATTAATTGGTTGTTCACGGTGCAGTGTTAAACTTGCTACTTGTCTCCATAAACTGGGCCCCCCTTGTCATAATCCGCATTAAGTCAGCGTCACGCACGGTTAGACCCTGACTGGTGGCCATGTGAAATTCATTAGCGTTGGGTCGGTGGTTTTTTGCAAAAAAATTGAATCCAGGTGGGTTTTTGAAACCCTAGCATGAATTGTGGTGGTTTTTTGTAAGAAAAAATAAACTTTCATGTAACTTTCAAATACTTCAAATTATATTACTTGTTATTAAGACAACAGTGCTAGGGTGGTCACTGCTTTTAATTATGTATCGAAAAATTATAACTTCATGTAACTGCATATGCTTTAGAGATGCAAGTGGTCACCCAAAAAGTTATTACTTCTCCAACGATCAGCATGGAGAAGGATCTTCGTTTTCAGGCCATTACCGATACCTCCACCTGATGTCTTCGGATTTCACATCACGTAAACTGAAGTAGTATTACTACGCATGTTGTGTACTTGTGTGGATTTTGGCACGTTTGGAAGGAGAGAGGCACGTTATGTAGAATTTTTTTTTTTTAAACACAGTACAACGTAAGTGCTCATATATACGCGCACACACTCATCCCTATGAACGCACGCATGAATACCCTACCCCTGTGAGCACCTCCGAGAGACTGAGCCGGCGGGTTTTAAGATTGACGAAGCGCCTCGCTGTCGACGGGAACGTCGCCTCCCACTGAAAGAATATTCCGGCTAAATGAGAAACACCAGCGTCAAACCTGGGGTTTGAACTCTGGTGGGCTAGGGATACAACCATCCTCCTAACCATCTTGCCACAGGCAAGTTCTCAGGCGGTAGAATTTCCAATGCACATGGAGAAGGAAGATCGGCCTTTATCTTGAGTGCTGGCATCTCGGCCTCTCGCCGCCGCGCGGGAGGGATTCAGGACACACACACCGGACCATCCTAGAGTTGAATAGCTCTTGACGTTACACGTTGTTGCAGTCTTGCAGAGCCTGAGTTTAATTGATATCTTTGGTATTAATTTTGTTTTTCCTTATCAAGAGAAAAAATCCTAGAGTAGACTTTGGTAACTTTCAATGATGATTGCGCGGTGGCATATGTGCATTTGGTAAAACACCCTGCATGCATCGTCAAGCGTCATCACTGTGGGGATTTCCAGTTTGAGGCCTAACCCAATAAGATGGGCACTCACGAAGAGGACGGTAATGGTATTGCGGAAGGCCCTGGATAACAAACAGCGGAGAGGTGAATGTGCAGAGGAAGTGAACGCCCGCAGGAGCAATCACGTCATAAGAAATGCATATCATTGACATGTGTTGATCTCCGCACGGACTGCCTGAATGCATGACCTTCTGTTTGTGTTTGAGAACGTACAACAGTGTCGTGTGATGCAAGAAGCCAACAACAGATGAATAAGTACAGCTTTCTTCATCTACTGAGAGTGCTCCATTCCCGGTGTCTCCTATGCTCAGCCTAGCCGCTATCGCTCTTTCTTTAATTTGTTCCTTCCTTTTCATTGCCATGATAAATTGCTAATGGTTGGTGTGGAAGAGAACTAGTTTAGATGGAGAAACTTAGTGACATGTGGACATGTCCTATCATCAATGGTAGTGTAGTGTATATATACTACACATCACATGTGAATAAATTGTCAGCAATGTAATGTTTGGTTGGTAAAGAAATTGATCTCGGTTTGGTTTTACCAGATATTCCTTCATGAACGTCGTCTCAAATAGGAGGAGCTGGCGTCCTGATGGCACCCGCAGCCATTGGGTGTGGGTAGAGCTCAACCAAACCCGCACCCATGTATTCAAATTTTAACCACACCCGCACCCGCACCCACATCTGGGTACAAATTTAATACCATACCCGCACCCATGTGGGTAATAAAAACTCACGGGTAAACCCACCAAAAAAACTCAACATGATATATGTATTACGTAGAAGAAGCCTTATCTATGTAGTTCAAGAAGCCTTATGTATATGAAAATAACAACACTATGTAATTCGAAAATAACATTAATGCAGAGCCTGCAGCCCAACATAACTACATAAGGTGCATAGAAGCATAACAAATATATGTAGTTCTAACTTCGGCCAATACATGTGCAAAGAAGTCACATGGCATCACAGTCAACTTTAAAAGTTCACAATTTAACGATTACAATAACGGTTCAGATGACAGAGAATTTAAGAATATAAGGAGATGACTGGGTGCGGGTCGGTGAGATTTTTATTTTTCAGAACTACACAATGCATAATTTATGGAGTCAAATGTGCGATATACCGGGTAGGTGGGTACGCGGGTATAGGTTTTGATATACCATACCCGTACCCGCAATAACCTATGGGTGCATATTTTTTACCATTTACTTACCCATGGGTAAATATTTTATCCCATACCCTCACCCTAATGGGTAAAAACCCACCGGGTATACGGGTAATGGGTACCCATTGCCATCAGTAAGCTGGCGGGGGAGGACTTGTCAGATCGAGGAGTGCTTCGGCGGCCCCATCAGAGATGCCTCCTGATGACGACGTTAATTCAATTGAACATTTCAGTTTGCGACATTAAGATATTAAATATGTATGTGTTTTAATTTGTCTAGTGATAATATAACGAGGGTTGTTTAATATATAAGTTGTTATCGAAATATGAAAAAGAGCTATACGAACTTTTGCATATAGGGCCCATTTCTTTGCCTTGCATTGCGGCAACTTATGAACTCATTGGGTTCAATCTCCATGTCGCATCTCAAAATCATGAAACATGAGTCGCATCTTGAAATCATGAAGCGGGAGGCCAAGAAGGCCCATGCACCTGCTGGTGATGGAAGCAGCAACATCTCGGGTCATGGGGAGTATTCGAATCTTATCATGAGGTGGTCTTTAGCGGCCTCATCTACAAGAAACCATAGTCTTTCACGATGACAATACGGTAGGTGGTGCATCCATGATGAGGAGCAAGCCATCGATTGTGCAGTGATCTCCTTGTTTAACTCCTTGAAACTAGTTTTCTTTTTGCTAATTTGTTGTTCAAACTTGTTAGGAATAGTTAACATTATTTCTAGGCTATGTATTAGCAGTTAGGATTTTGTCCAACTGCCTTAAGCAAAGGGACGCAACCTTGTAAACCGCCTTTGATGGCGCTTGTTCCAGGGCTATATCAGCCCTTCAATCCTCAATGAAATCAATAGTTCATTCTTTCATTCTCAAACAAAACTATCTTATCGTTCACATTCTCACCGAGAAACACAAAGAGCACAACGTGGACATACAGCTTAGGGTACACAGCTTACATAAATATATTTATAATAACAGGTTCTAGCACGACCTTGATGAGGACGGCCACCAGATCTCTCCTGCAAGCAAAAACGCTACTCCCTCCGATCCATATTAGTGGGCATAGCTTTGTCTAATTTCATATGTATCTAGTTAAGTATTTAGACTAGATACATGTTTATCTAGACAAAGTTGTGCCCACTAATATGGATCGGAGGGAGTACTAGATTCCTTCATCACGAGGAAACACACAAAACTTGATAAAATCATCACATATTTAAGAGTAGGCATAGTAGGTAGTATCGATGTAGGCGGCGACAGCAGCACGAACTTAGAACACACGGACCGGCTTGCCCATGGTGGTCTTGATGTACAGGCACCTCACCTGAGAAACAAAAAGGCAAAGACCAATGTCATGTTCCGCTCAATTCATCTACACCTAACTGCCTATTTTAGTTGATGTTAACTAAGGCAAAGATAGAACAGGAGAATTCAGGGAACAAAAGTTAAACAAAACTCACGTTCTGCCAGTTCTTCTTGAGCAGGGAAACCAGGAAGTTGACGCTCATCTGGATGTTCTGCTGGATCTGCTTCTCCTCCATCGACAGGTTGCCCACAGCGACGCCCATGCAGAGCACCTTCTTCAGCTGGAACTTGATTGTGGCCTTGGTCTCGTTCACCTTGGCTTCCAGAGACTCCTGGTGAGAGACAAGAGTTGGGAACTTGCCTGTAATGTCATTAAAACAGAGCGATTAATATGCAGGGTCAGGAGTTCAGAACAAGGTTGATTTAGCATTTACACTATGCACAACAAGGATATGATATGGACTCTCATAGTGCAGGGCATGCAATGCGATATAATGCAGGTAGGCTCTACAAAAATACCTATAACACAATCACAACTATAAGAACTATGTATCCTAGTGAAAACTGAAAATGAAATGGGGATGTATGCAGGACCTCGACACATAAACACCTGACAAACCATACTGTCCATCCATATTTGGAATGAAATATAAGTAAACAGCATGCCTTCAAAGTTCAGCCGGCAGGCGATTGTTAACAGACACAATAAAGTCATCAGTATATCAATTAAATAATACAAGATATACTATCAAGAAAAACAACATGCAATAAACAGGATCAGAAGTTCAGAACAGGGATAGTTAAGTCGTTTATCCTAAGCACAACAAGTAGATGCTACAAGGTCTCATTAAAAACGGCGTACAATGTGGTGTAACAGCTAAGCGATCTAAAATATCAAACGTATAAATAAAAGGTATTACAATAAAGACTTTACAAACTATGGATTGAGGTGCATATGAAACCCACGTTTTTCATCCATAGCGAAATCAAAATAAAATGCAACTTAAATAACACACTACTAAGGTTTTAGTTGCAGACAATTTGGGGACAACAATAAACCCATCATTATAACAATTAATACGTCCAGGACAGAAAGGATACAAGTCAGAAATCTACATCTCCTAGCCACGAAAAGGAAATCAACCAGCTGGGAGACAAGTAACTACAAGATGATAGATCAGAACACTTGCCTGCCTTATTGAGACCAGGACCGAGGAGACGAGGAATCTGCTTGATAATAGCCTCTGAGGCCAAGAAAGCGTGATACTTCTTGGCAAGCCTCTTGACAAGCTTCTTGTTCTTGTTCATCTTCTTAAGAGCTTCAACATCCATGGAATCAAGACCAATCTTCTCAGCCTGCAAAGAAAAGAGTAAGCAAAATGTAAATATCAAAACCAAATCATAAACAGGGTAAATCATCTTTTATGAAATTGCAGGAACACTGTGCCCTCTTGAAGAGTTTAGTCAAAGAAAATGAAATAAAATAAAACTTCTGAGGAAGAGCAAAACTCGATCAAGCTATAATTATAGAGCCTACAATCTGCACAAGCAAACATGTATATGATATATTTACGTTGGTTCTGATATTACCTAGATCCCAGTAACATACTACTAAACTAAGTTTTCAGCACAGCTCAACAGTTTGTCATGAAGATACATACATCTATGCTACAGGAAAGAAAGAAAAAAAGAGAATTACTTAACAAAAGTACTAAACGGCCGTCCATACCTCTCCCACATGCTGGGCGTCACCGAGCATGCAGACCCTCATCTTGGGGCGCGGGACATGGGGCAGCTTGACGGAGCCGCTGAACCGCTTGTCCTTTTGCGGGTCGTAGTTCTTGAGGCCGATCTGGAGCTCGACAGTCTCGGTGTACTTCCTGTTCTTCTCCTTGGCCTCCGCCGTGATCTGGGTGATGGCCTCCTTGAGGGCCTCGGTCGACAGCTTACTGCAGAACGCAGAGTATACACAGGTCAAGACGATAAGGTCTGAAATGAACGGACGGTACAGCATGATCCCGCATAATGAAGAGCTTTTATAACTAACTAGGCCTTACGTACAGTCGCAGATAGCCAACTAGAGTAACACTGTAACACACCGAGCTCGAACAGATAAACATTAATTATCAACGACAGATTAGCTTATATGGAGCCAATCTCTGCCTGATTATATGGAGCCAAACCATGTCATAAAAATTCAAGGTAATCAGACGAATAGCTTATTATATGGAGCCAACCAAACCTCCACGCGGTAATTATTCAACACCTCAAAAGAAGTATGAATGCACGTCTACTCTTCAGAACCGCTGCCAATTTCGCACCTCATAGTTGCACACAGCCGAAAGATACTACTACTTATCCAGAGCCAAAGTGAAAGTAAATCCAGGGTAGTACTCCATTTTCTATCCGTCTTAATGCATCGCAGGAAATTAAGCGAATCGTACGACAGATCCAGGGTAACAAGTACTAGTTCAAAAGGCGCAAGCAATCGCATGGACCCATCAAACGATAACTCGGAAAGACGAGGAGGAGGAGAAAGCGGAGATGTGAGGTGGTGGCGGTACCTCATGGCTGCCGCCGGTCGACGATCGCCGATCCACCTGCACGCAAAAGGGAGCAGAAGACGTTGAGGATGTGAGATCGGGAATCAAGGGAGAATTGAGGGGATAGAGCCTACCTGGTGTAGCTAGGGTTTGGGGAGGAGAAAAGAATGGAGATGGAGGGCGGCGGCGCGAGATGGCGGTGTGGCAGTGGAAGTCTGTCTAGCTTTGGAATGGGGATAGAGATGGCGGGTGGGAGGTCGGGCTCCGTGGGTTGCTCCCAGCCGTTGGATCTGGGTTCTAGAAAAGGGATCGAGACCGTCGGACCATTTCCTGCAGGCTGGGGCTGCCGAGCGAAAAGGCCCAAAGGAAGCAGCGAGTTTATTCAAGTTGCAACAATTCGACTATGCTTGGAGACTTCAAATTTAATACCAGCTGAACACCCGGCTGAATATCCAGTTGCACAGCTAAAGTTTGCGGTGAAATGCTAACCGCACACTATCACCAAACCGCACACTATCACCAATTTACATTGATCTAAACAGAGATGACTTGTGTCTGACGAGATAACTACCACGACAGAAAAGACCATTTACACAGCGCACAACAGCAGATTCAATCCACAACACAGATAGGCCACTTGTCCCAGAAGTTGTAACATAATCATGACATGGTTGGGCGGCCCAACATTACTACCAACGCTCATGTACAACACACATACTAGTAGTAAACTCTGCTACAAAGTTCTAATAATCTGAAAAACAACACAAAGCTAGGACTGAAACTCTTTGTCGTCGTCATCAGCACCAGCTCTCCCCACGGATCATGCGAACAAGCAAGGGGCAGCCAGCCAGCACTAAAGCTTCTTCTCCACTCCATCTCAAGACGCACAGATCATGGTGCGACTTTAGCAATGAGCAAGGCGAGTGTCAGGTCCGGGACTCCCAGGAGGGCAGCTGTATGTAGCAGTTCACCACCGTCAATTCAGTGAAATCTGAAAAGGGTCAAGTTGAGAAACAGAATGCATATACGGAGATAAATGGACTCACCCAGGTCCTGATTGTCCATTTACATGTTGGACGTCCACCATTCTCTTTTCTTGCCTGAACAGCTGCGCCCCTCGTCTTCCAAGGAGCCATCGGTAGCGCGCCTCTTCCAAGGAGCCATCGGTAACGCGCGTCTTTCTTGCATCTCAACTCTCAATATGCAAGTAGCAACAGCGCTGAGATCAAAGAAACCTACAAGGGCAGGGCGATAGCTGGCCCTGTCCTCCACTTCTCAGCTTCTTCTATGCATTGGCTTTCAGGTCCATGCAAAATCCCTCAGCCTACATCACGGCCAAAGGAGTAAGGTGCCCCCTCCCGCACCCCAATGTGCAGCAAGGAACCACACCGAGAATCGCAAGAGCATGATAAGATCAGGTGGATGACTGGCTTGGCTCCGCGTTTCTCGGTTCTTTCATGCCTGCTCCTGCCAGCCAGGGAGTGAGAAGGATGTCTCATCCGATTTGATTTGCTGGTTTGGCGCGTGCTGGCAGGAGCAGGCATGCCCAGGCCCCTCAACGAGGCCGGGCTAGGCGTAGACTAGCTTCAGCTTGTTGGTGGTGGTGAGTCTGTACAGCAAAAACAAGGTACGGGTCAAGCCAGAAGGTAACTAACTTCACAACTGGATCATACAAGATATCATAGTGTATACACTTTCCAGAATAGGTAGCTTGATATGTTTACAAATGTAGAAGCTAATTGACAAAAAGTAACTGTACATTAGCAGCAAAAACAGAAGCTGGGCAAAATATTTATAGACAAGAACCATACAATATAATGTGCAAGGTAAGAGCAAAAATCATATAGAACATTTTTTTTTACTTCAGGAACGGACATCAGCTCAGTAAGAAAGATTGGACAAATCATATGGGCCTTAAATACGCATGCAGACCTGTGCGAATGGTCGCATGGAATCCTGTGGATGTACAAATGTGACTCCTGGGCGTGAAGGCATGCCATACTGCTGCATGAAAACAGAAGACCTGACAGGAGCACCCGCTTGACCCGGACTGTAAGGTGGCATGATACCATCTTGAGGCCGATAACCAACTGCGTTAGGTGATTGGGCCGGTGACCAGGGGCCAGGCATGTGCTGAGCCATTGGATGAGGCTGCTGTTCAACAGAAACAGGAGACATTTGTGGTGACCCAAGCTGGGGAAACTCAGTGTTGTAGGTAACAGCAGGAGCATACAGAGGTTGAATGGTGTAAGCGCCTCCATTAAATCCAAACCCAGGATCAAATCTTTGCATGTACCTGAAATGGACACTCAAGGGTGAGTGAACTTGTCATAAAGTGCAATATTTAAAATGGGTGCCCATGTCTTATATTGATGAAAGCAGGAATATAATATATGGTCTATAAGACTATGGCATGTATATGTACTTCTTTATATATGACAAGTATCCCAAACACTAAAATTAAAGCTGAATCGTCTTCATCACTGACTTATTATGATTTGATTTTTCACCATTAGACCCCCTTCTCATTTTCCAAATTCTGACATGACACCCTACATTTTGCATGCATTCCCTCTAACGTTCAACAGATATAAAATGCATAATACTTAAATCTAATTGAACAGTTCCTATCCATAGACGTAACAAAGATCAATAGAATTCAGCCAGGTATAGCCATAACACAGATAATTTCAGTAGAAAACTATGCAAAGCAAGATCGTAAAATATGGGACTATAATGAAGCATGATGAAGATCGCTTATAAGGTTCTCATGCTCAGGTTAAAGGGAAACTAGGCCTAGATATCAATATATACAAACTGTGTTGTGGAGCAAACCTGTCGTAGCTTCTGTCGTAATCAGGATCCTTGCGATCTGAATCACGGTCACGAAATATTGCCACCCTATTGCCTTGCCTGCCTCTATTGACTGGAGGCTCTTTGTCAATCCTGCTTCTATTTGCTCTACTGCTAGATGAAGTACTAGTCAAACTCCTTTCAAGGGTAGCTTCAGACACTTCACTGTACCTGGTGTTTGAGTTCAACTCCAAGGAAGAGGACCTGTGTAGGGTATTGGGCAAGATCACTTCATCAACTGGTCTTCCATCAGACGAATTACTGCCACCACTACTGCTGCTAAATATGCGAGCACGTGCCTTGTTGTACTCCTCTTTCCTTTCTTCAACACTCTTCTGAAGGTTGCCTCTGGAAGAGTTAGCACCAGCACCTCCGCCGCCATGGTAGTTCTTCTGGGGCCTCTGCTTGATAGCTACTTTGGCCACAGTGCTGCTCTCTTCCTGGGGGAGGTTAACTGGAATGTCAGCTAGGCGTACAGCAGGCAACCGGCACTCGAGTGACGTCTTACGAAGGATGATCCGAGAGCTGGTTCCATCAGGCAAGCTGGTGTCTGGTAGGGCGATGGACTGCAGGAAATAGTGCTGGGCCAGACGGTGTGCAGCGAGGCGCAGGTACGAGGTCGGGAGACCCTGGAACTCATACTGCGTCTGCCTAGGGTCGTGGATAAACTTGATGATTTCTTGCTCCATCCGTAGCACTGCAATGAGAAAAGACTGCTATGAGACACAACCATTGAAGCATTGTTTGATTATTAAGAACTTAATAATCAAGCCGGACCAGATGCAGAAATATGATGCAACATAAATGATAAAAAACAAGGGAAACTCCAATGAATACGAAGAAACTGATTATGAAACAATTCATTGCGCTTTTGATGTTTTCAATAGCCACCATAACGGTAACTGAGCAATCCGAGAGTCGGATTTAAAGAACACACTGTGTGGTGAAGAAAAGTCAACCGCTAGCTTAAAACACATCCTTCCCGTACAGCCTTTTCGAGTCAACCTTTTGTACAGTATAAAATTTTCATACAGTAGTTGGCAATATGCATGTCGAGTTTTGTTCACGCAGAAACACACGGCCCAGCAAGTAGCTATGGATGCGCATGACCGACACACTGCTTGACGAAACAGGCAACGGAACTCCCTACTGCAGAAGCACAATCCTACAGTGAAACTCAGCTAGCTAGTACGGAGTAGGCAGCAACTTTCACAGAGGCTCGCGTAGCGCGTCGGAATCTACGTACCTGGGAGCCTCTCGCGTGGCTTCTCGAGTGCCTCCCGGAGGAACTGGTCGACCTGCGCGACCAGATCGTCGTCGGCGCCCGCGGGATCCCGCCGCTGCCGCTCCTCCTGCGTCAAGTCGTCGTGGTGGTGGTGGTCGTCGTCGGCGAGCTCCGGGGACGAGGCGACGCGGCGCGCGGAGGCGGAGGGGGAGGAGAGGAGCAGGCGGCTCATGGCCCCGTCGAGGTCGGCCGTCTCCCACGACTCCGCCGCTTCCTCCACCGCAGCCGCTGGAGGCTCCATGGCCGTCCGGATCTGCTGCGTCGCGCAAGCGCAAACGGCTGGCTGGCTGGCTAGAAGAAGGCTGCGGCCATGGGATCTGGAGCTGGATGTCGGGAGCTAGGGTTTGGATTTAGCGCGTGGGGAGGAGAGGAAGAGATAGGACGGAGGTGGGAGAGGAATCTGCCTCTGCCTAGTAAAGACGACGGAGTGTGTCACGCAGAGTTACGGTACTGCCCCTCTGCGTGCGCCTTTGACCAGGGGTGTTTCGGTCTTCTCGGTCCGGGCCGTGTTTGTCCCGGTCGGTCGGGGTCCGGTTCGGGTGAGAGTTGGTGTGTCGTACTATACCGCGTAGTGAATATGAATAAACGTTACCTAGCTTGCGCGCCAAATATTCTTTCTTCCTCTGCTTGTGCACGCATCCGTTGCGTGGTCGTGTAATGCGTGAAGGTCAGGGGAGGAACATTATACCTAATGTCTTACTTCGCGCTGTAATGTGATACGGTAGAGGCGGGGGGGTTGACTCTCCTTGCCACCCTACGTGACGTCCCTTGTTCGACGTTTGGGTGGTGAGCGGTCCGAGTCCGAATCCTGGTCCTGCTATTAAGGGATGGTGTGGTTGTCATCCATTCTCTTTGCTGCGTATTTGTTCAGTAACACTTTGGCTCGGTGTTGCGTTGAAGATGCTCGTTGTGCCGGTGGTCGTTGTTTGGTGGAGAGATGTGTCATCTTATGTTCATCGTTGATTTCTACGAGCAATGGTATTTCCGTTGACATTTAGCAAGCACACTCGTGGTACTAACTCGTTTTCCAGACCGAGTAATTTGCAAGACACGTTCACTGTGAAAATACTAGTACTCAGTTTATACTCCAGAACTTTCTACATAATATATGATTGTCTAGGCATGCAACAAACTTTCTACATAATATATGATTGTCTAGTCATGCAACAGATCTCGTGCTATTAATGTATTTATTTGTCATATGCTTTCTTGACCCTACCATGATATTTAAGAATGTCATAATATGTACATCCACCCAGTTCACATTGTTAAAAATAATTCAAGAAAGATGTCTTGCTATTAAAAGTTTAGGTTTAGCACAATGTAAGCTAATCGATTTTATGGATTTAACTCTATTATGTTCCTTAAAAATGTAGCATAATAAACAAGTTAATAAAGGCATAAAAGTTTGGTACAAAATAATTTCAGCTCGGTCAATTCATGGGGAGGAAAGGAGTATCGAGGTCGTCCAAAAAATAATATCGGTTGTTGTCAAATCCGCGCGACCTCCAGCATGTAAGCCAGCCAAATACGATTGTATTAAGGAGTTAAGGTTGACAAACTTAACTTATTTATCTTCACTACAATCGCAGTCGACCCCTCACATCCTCGATTCCAAGGAACCCTAGATCCGCCTCCGCCATGTCCGCGGCGGGCAACCCTCTGTTTCCACTCTCTGTCCGACCTGCATTAGAAGTTTAATATAAATATACATCAAATTTGTGTTAGTACTAATTATGCAAATGTTATCATGTTGTGCGTGTGATTTGGATCAAAGGGCTGAGAATGGAGGGATGCATGGATGCACATGATATGTCACCTCTAAAAAATGTTAATAAATAATGAGTTGAACTGTCAAATATTTTGTTACTATTATTTTATCTAGTATATCATAGGTGTAAAGAAATTCCTTCGTGTGGCAATTTCATGCCTTTTTTCTCTCGGTGACGGTCGTTGGATAAGCAATCATCGATCGAACAAGGATATTTCTCAAAAAAAAAAGATCGAACTAGGAAAAAAATAACAAACCCAAAAGACAATGACAGGCAGGTTTGCCTCCTCCCAACGGCATTAGGTAGAGATGCAAAGGATCCATGTTGAATTCCATCCTCACATGATCCATGTTGCGTGATGCTCTGTTCATATCCCGATCCTCGCCGTTGGTTTTCCCGATCCGACGGCGCCAACACCGGTTGAATTCCAGCAAAATGACAGTTTACTTGTCCGAAAAACTCCCTCTTTCTCTCAGAAGGGAAGAATTCCGGGAGGGAAGAGCAACCGAGGAAGAAGATAGAGCGGTGATGGGGCAGGGATCGATGGAGTCGAACGGGCATCATCAGATCCATCCTGCGGCGGCGGTGGAGGAGATCAAGGTCATCATCGACACCGATCCCGGCATGGAGCCACACTGATTGACACTGATGATGCCGCAACACTCGGATGGAGCCACACTGATTTCAGTTGTTGTAGATAAAGCTGTAGCCGATCCTCTTTTCTTTCCATAGGAAGGCAGAAAAGACTAAAAGTTGCTGATTCTTCATCTCCCCCTGGTCCTGCTCAAACTAATTCTGCATCTCTTCACCAGTACTCTACTAGGTTCCAAGAATATACATATTACCTTTTCTTTGCATCATTCTTCTCTGTAGTACGACACAGATGGCCATACTTCTGGATGGAAAAAAAAAGTTCACATTCCATAAGACAGGAGTTTTTCTCAACACCTACTCAGTTACACACCCTAGCTAGCCTGTTCATAGGTGCATCAAGATCGCATAACTTTCCACAGACTCTCTTTATAATTTTTTTAAAAAAAACTGCATAGTGCCTCAACTAGCATCAGTTATATGCACCCGCGATGTCGCGCCGTCCTCACACGATCCATTCTAATGTTACATTCACCGTTTCTTTGTTCCCCTCCTGGTTTAACTGAATCTGATCATTGGCATGGTCATCATCCCAGATGACAGTGTGGCGATCATGATGGCGTTCCAGGCGCCGGGCGTCGAGGTCCTGGGCCTCACCACCATCTTCGGCAACTGCACCACCGCGTACACAACCCGCAACGCCTTGATACTGGCAAGCACCAGCAGCAACCCTTCATGCTATTCATGTCTTTGCACAATGCGTTTGTCCACTAAGTTTGTTCACTCATCTCTAGCCTTTACTGACAAAACTCTTTTTTGAAACTTACCTGTTCGGCAGTGTGAGAAGGCAGGCCGTTCTGATGTGCCGGTGGCGGAGGGCAGCGCGGAGCCTCTCAAGGTAACACTTGCACGAACTGTCGTTTCACTCTACTCGTCGCCACATTTGCCAACCATTCTACAAACAATACTCCCTCCGTTCCTGAATATAGGTTGTATAAGTTTTTCGCACGAATATTAAGACAAGCTATTTTGTACATAGTGTACTAATTTTTTTTGGAAAACATGGCGTGAGATGAGTTCATTATTGGTATAAAATGAATACAATCCGTTAAATTGCTCTTTGGAGACTAGGTTTCATTTTTTGATGGGTCAAATTGTACATAAATAGCTAATACACCTTATATTTTGAATTTTTCTTTAAAAAACTATATACCTTATATCAAGAAACGGAGGGAGTAATGATTAACATGTAGTACAAATCAGACAATGTTTTAGCATACGTTAAATTAGTATGCAAAGTTTCTTCCGACTGAATTAAGGGTTTTGACCCAAGACCGGAAACTTTTTACAACATTCACTAAGCATTCTACATAGAGTAATTCACTTATACGCAGAGTTTTCTTAGAGTAGTGAAGTCAGGATCTGTACCCAACACTGACAGTTAATCCTGAAACTTTTTGTGGGTGTGATGTGAATCTACGACACCTGCTTATTTGTAGTATGTTCTTGTTTCTTCAGGTATGAGACCGCTCATATATTTGTCTCTGCACTGCAGGGAGGGAAGCCGAACGTTGCCGACTTTGTCCATGGATCAGACGGCCTCGGCAATGTACCTGTCCCTGATCCCACAACCAAGAAAGCAGAGCAGACCGCCGCGGAGTTCCTGGTGGACAAGGTGTCGCGGTTCCCCGGAGAGGTCTCCGTGCTCGCCTTGGGCCCTCTCACCAACGTCGCCCTGGTATGTTCCGTGGAGCTTTAGAACAACTTCATTCTCAGGTTGTGCACGTGGATTCTGCTGGTGATGGGTGAAATTTTTCTTCTTCTTGGTTAGGCCATCAAGATGGACCCTTCCTTCGTGAGCAAGGTGAAGAATATCGTGATGCTGGGTGGAGCATTCTTCGCAGCTTGGAACGCCACCCCGTCAGCGGAAGCAAACGTAATGCCGCGACACTCTATCTGTGTACCGCATCGCCAGTTGCCATGACGAGAAATCTGAAACCAGACTACTGTTGCCTGCAGATCCACAGTGACCCGGAAGCGGCTGACATCGTGTTCACCTCCGGCGCCGACGTCGTCGTGGTCGGCCTCAACATCACCACCCAGGTGGGCTTCACGGAGGACGATCTCGCGGAGATAAGGAACTCGGAGGGGAAGCACGCGCGGTTCCTTTGCGACATCTGCAAGTTCTACAGCGACTGGCACCTCAAGTCCTACGGCGACCCCGGTAATGCATGCATCCTCTGATCACCGAAACCGCATCGACCTATGATCTCCTTGCACCTCGCTGAAATGTTGTATGTTTTATTGTCAGCCGTGTTCTTGCACGACCCGGTGAGCTTGGCGGCGCTGGTGCGGCCGGAGCTGTTCACGTTCAGGAAGGGCGTGGTGCGGGTGGAGACGCAGGGCATCTGCAAAGGCCACACCTCCATGGACATGGGGCTCAAGAAGTAATCGCTCAATTCATCCAATCCACCTGCATCTCCCTTCTCTGTGTCGTGTAAACTGCCTGTTCAGTGTTCACTGACCGTTGCAGGTTCAACGGGGAGAACGCGTGGACGGGGTACAGGCCCATCTCGGTGGCGTGGACGGTGGACAAGGCCAGGGTCGTCGCCTTCGTCAAGGACCTCCTCACCGCAGCTTAGTCGGAGCAGCAGCGATCTTCCATATCACCATCAATATTTGTACGTCCATGGTCAGATGATTTGAAATGTAGAGATTGAACGATTTATACGTGTAAGTGTGCACTCCATTCGACGCACTGCATGATTCATGAAGACACATTGTCTCCTGAGTCCCTGATGTTAATAAGAAATTGTGATGATCGATATGTTCTTACTAGGAGTACATTTTTTTTCTTCTTGGATCGCAGGAAATTCTTTAGTGCTATCTTTTTTCTTCTGAAATATTACTCACATTACTTAGTTATGAAAACAGTATACAGCACTAGAAGCACGAACAATATTCCTGCATGCATAACAGATTAACAGTATACAGACATTGATACTTTGCACGATCCTGGTAAGTGGTAACTCTGCCGCCGCCGCTTAATAAGCCTGACAGCACTATAGTGTACCAAACTGAACTAGATTATTGGTGAAAATGCAGCTTTATTAGGTGAGTGGGATCGATGAGCAAAATGCATATATACGCATACGCCCAGCATGCATCTTCGAAAGCTAAGATTCTCTACTGCACGCCTGCTAATGCGGCCACCGACGTCGTTTACACAGTTAATAAAAAAAAGTATCTCAGTCAGGTCGAGGGGAATGCATGCGTTCCTTCTCAATTTCTGATTTTCTCCTTGGAACTTTCTTCTCCCTCGCTTCTGCCGCATAGGAATCATCTCTACATAAAATTTTACTCTTAAATTTTTGGGAAAGGTCAAATACTTCCTCCGTACATAATAAGATGTCTATGCACTAAATCATGCTAGATACATACGAGTTTGCAGCATTACCTTTTAAAACATGTGAAGGTGAAAATGAAAAGTACAACTGTACAAGACACTTGACTGTATTTATCATCTACGGTGAAATAAGTACACCTTGGGTGAAAATAAAAAAAATTCCTCCCCTGCAAAGAGAACCAGAAAAGGATAGGAGTTTGTTCGGCTTTCTCGCTCGGCTGCCGTGCCATTCTCAGAGGCGGCGGGGAAACGGAGTGAATGCAGTCCGGCGGCTGGGCCACCGTCCATGTGTGACGAGAGAGAGGTGTGGGCCGGTCGTCGCCGTTCCGGTGTGCAGTTGGCCAGCCGGCGAGATCAGTCAGCCAGAAGACGCCATTAATACCATACCAGAGAACCAGACCGAGCAGGCAGCCATCGTTTATTCGTTTACACACACGAAAAATACGGCCAAGAAACCGTATGTTATGTACTCCCCATGTACGAGTCAGTCCTGCCCATGCATCTCATGACGAAGAAACAAGAGACTGTATGGCGTAGAGTGTTGACGCTGGACGCACATTCTCCGGATACACATCACGGCTATACGTACGTACGTGTCTACAGTGGCAGCAAAGTTGTATTGGTTCGAGTTCCAGCTCGAGCCAGCAACAAACGAGTAAATTAAAGCAGCATTCTTTCTTTCTTTTTCGAGAGCAACTAATAAAGCAGTATTGCTTGACTGCAGATCCGTCAGCATCTACAGCATCTGCTCTGCTCCAAGTGTTG
Source organism: Poa annua (assembly GCA_026929855.1). Classification (NCBI taxonomy): domain Eukaryota; kingdom Viridiplantae; phylum Streptophyta; class Magnoliopsida; order Poales; family Poaceae; genus Poa; species Poa annua. The sequence goes on from CM049432.1 coordinate 88,874,369, forward strand.
CTAATTTCTCTGGTCTATAAATACCGGAGCTGGCAACCTCGCTAGCTTAATCGCGCTTCCCCGTCCACGTACTTGCAGCAGAGAGGCAGACAGGTGAAGCGACGCCGGCCACACCTCACCACATGGAGCGTCGCCGGAGCAGGAGAAGAAACCTCAACCTTCCATCCATGGCCGCCGCCGGAGCCATGCTCTGTAAGCAGATTCATCGACCGCGAGCTTACCTAGCCGGGCTTATATATGAATCATTTATTGCTCAACTAACCGCCCATGCGCTCTGTCTCTCTGTCTCACTCTGCAACTCATTCATTGATACCCTGCTGTTGAACTGAAGGTCTTGCTCTGCTGGCGGTGGTGCTGCCATCCGCGTCGTCGGCGACGGAGCCGGCGGACGGCTGCAAGACAGAGAGAGGGAAGAGGAAGTATGAGAAGCTGTGGGTGTTCGGCGACTCGTACGCGGACACGGGCAACCTGGGCGACCTGGGCCGGGAGCTCACGCACTCGTGGTACACGCCCTACGGCGAGACCTTCCCGCGCCGCCCCGCCGGCCGCTTCTCCGACGGCCGAGTCCTCACCGACTTCGTCGGTAAGTATGCTAGCTCTACACTCTCACTGCTGCTGCTCCTAGCTTTTTCACCGTGTCCGTACGTGTACTACCTTCGCGCACCATTACGGTTACTTATTTGCTACTGTGCTCGCCGTCGCCAGCCGGAGAAGTTGACGATGGCGGCAGGATTAAATACGTGCAGCGTGCGGTTGGTCGTTGGTTCATCCATCATCCAAGACCAAGAGGAGTAGTCCAGCCAGCCAGTATACAGGTAGATCGATCAATGGCCGAATTGAAGTGGGCGATGGAGATGGATCCCTACATCGCATTCATGATGGCCTGCTCAATTCGGTTCGCGGGGTGCGTATGCTAGCCGATCCTACTCGTCAGCCCTGCTTACCTTGTGAGATTAACCCATCGATACACGCACCAAGGAAAAAATATATATAATGTATACACTACGCGGTGAAAACCAAGTTACTGTGTACTAGTAGTAGAGTAAGTATTCTGAAGTGAGAAGTGCTCCTGTGTTTTTTGAAAAGTTTTTCTAAACTATTTTTAAAGTGCACCGACGGCTGTGATTAGGAGCGGGATATAGGATTGGTACGACATCGCTGGGTTCACATGGGAATTATAAGTGACGTAAAATGAGTACTAAATATAGCCGTTGATGCGTTTTAAAATTCATGCAGAAAACCTCCTGAAATCACATGAACAACTTAACAACTTCTGAAGTTTCTATGTTGGAGAGGTGATCTTCTAGAAATGTGTGAGCCGGCCATTTTGCCTGTCTTGACTATTGACGATGCATGCAGCATGGGAGGAGGTGAGCAGCATGAGCATGGCAGTATGGCACACATGCATATGCACGGCTAACTTTGTGCATGTGTATTCCACCTACTCTTCTTGTTGCCTTGACCCAACAAGTTTTTAGGGTTCACTAGGGTCTCTCGACTCTTGTGTGTTTTGAGACTTGGCATATCTTTATCTTTGCTCCTTCTATATCAATATAAAAGGCAAACCTTTTGCCTTGTTTCAAAAAAAAAAGACCAAATTCCATGACACCTAGCACTGCAGCAGTACAAGTCCAGTCAGACTATGGCTAAAACTTGTCTGAAGCGCCGACCTAGTACTGCAGCTTTCACAATCAAGCCGATGGATCGACGTTTTTGTTGCAGACCAGCTGAGACAGTAACGAGGCTAGCTTAAGTAGCTAGGGTGGTGGCGCATCACAATCACTTACTGTCACTTGCAAACAGTAGTATCTGAAAGAATGAAATCGAGTTTATTACAGTAAAAAAAGGTAATCGAGTTTGCATTGCATGTCAACAAAATTGCTCAAACATACGATTGGTTGCGCTTTCAGACTAGTAATTTATACAGACATCGATCAAGTACGAGCAGTAAGTTTTTATACTTGCGCTAATTTTGCTTTGTACTCCTATGTTTGTTTGCTTAACTGGACGCGACATGATGCAGCCTCGGCGCTGGGCATGCCGACCCCGGTGGCGTACAAGGTGCGGCGGCGCGCGTCACGCCGGCTGCTGGCCCGCGGCATGAACTTCGCCGTCGGCGGCGCCGGCGTGCTCGACACCGGCAACTTCCAGCGCAACATAAGCGCCCAGATCGACCTCTTCCAGGCGCTCCAGCAGCAGCGACGGCGCCGGCGGGGCTGCCATCATAGCAGCGGCGACAACAAGAACATGGAGACGGCGCTCGTCGTCGTCTCCGGCAACGACTACTCCTACGCCGCCGACAAGGACAACGGCACCATCAGCGTACGTACGCCTTCAGTTTACCCTTGCTTTCAAACTACGTACCGATGGATTAATTACTGACGGGCAACGGTACTGTTACCATGCAGGCGGCGATCGCGTACATCCCGACGGTGGTGCGCGAGCTCCAGGAGCAGCTCCGGCGGCTGCGCGACGACGCCGGGATGCGGCGGGTCGTCGTCACCAACCTGCACCCGATGGGGTGCACGCCGGTCTTCACCCGCCCGCTCAACTACACGGGCTGCGACCCGCTGGCCAACGCCGGCGCCGCCCAGCACAACGCGGCGCTCGCGTCCGTGCTCGCCGCCCTCGACCCCGCCAACGCCACCTTCCTCCTCCTCGACGTCCACACCCCTTTCGCCGCCATCCTCATGGACGCCGACGACGACACGAGCGGTCGGCGGTTCGCCAGCCCGGTGCTCCGGCCGTGCTGCGAGAGCTTCAGCCCGGACGGCTACTGCGGCGAGCAGGACGAGAACGGCACGCGGCAGTACGGGCTCTGCGACGACCCCGGCCGGCACTTCTACTGGGACGACGTGCACCCGACGCAGGCGGCCTGGGCCGCCGTCGCCGCCACCTTCAGGGCCACCGTCAAGAGCTTCATCCTCTCTACCTGACACGACACGGCCAATGCATGGTTTTGGACGACACGAGCTACTACTGCTATTGCCAGCACTAGCACTAACCAACACCACCCTGTTCTCTTCTTCACCTGAAACATATCATCTTGTAAAATACAAGATTTGTTTCATTTGGAAATCACCAGCAACTTTTGTATACCGCCTAAAATTTGCAACATTTTCATTTCTTTCCTGAGATTTTATCCATGTAAGCAGAGCTGGCATCGAATTCTCAAAGACCAGTGAGTCTGAATACACCAGTAAATGCATTGAAAAAAAAGGGATCAAGCTACAAAACTAAAATCAAGATTGCATATGGACCCAAAAAAAAAGCTCGAGTTCATCGGACCTTCTACAGATGTATGGCGGTTACAAAGTCATCAGACGGCCTCGCTTTCTTTCTACTGTTACACTCGCGTTGCAGCTAACCGGTGGTTACGGTGTTCGCCGAGGCCACCGTGACGAACAACAGGGAAGGAAGGGGACTACGAACTACAGGAGCAGACAATCAAAACAACCACGGGTGAGTTTTCAAAATAGATATGGTGGTATGCGGTTCTCTCCTGTGCTTACTGAGGGGTCAGTGATAAATCTCCAGCAACCGCACCGGAGAATGCTAGAAGCACTAGGAAGGGGTTTGCTTTGCAGCTTCTGTTGCTGGAAGTGTCACGTCCATCTTGTCAACGGTTGCGATGTCCTCGGCTTCTGCTGCTGGAGGTGTCACGTCGATCTTGTCATGCTTTGCGACATCCTTGGCTTTTGTTGGTGGAGGAGTCACGTCCATCTTGTCGACGTTTGCATCGGCGGCGACTTCATACTCTGTCAGAAGGTCCATGAACTCGTTGAGCAGCCGCTGGACTTTGCGGTTCGTCGCCATCGAGGGAAGTATATCTTCCCTGAGAAGCCTGTGCTTCTTCATTCCCTGCAGAATTGCCAACAGTAAGTTTACAGACTGAAGGGAGCACCCGACACAATGTTGAAAAAGGTATACAGGAGCTATCATGCCACAGGTTTTAGTTTTTTTGCCCTTCTGGTTATCGAAAGAATGAATTAAACATTGAAGGCTAATTAATCTGCTCTCTGTGTACCCTGATTGTGTCTGTCGATCAACTATAACAAATAAAGTAAAGTACCGGTGTAAGATATAGCTAAGACAAAGAGTCTTACAAGAACATCAGGATCCCATGATGGATTCTTTCCATCAGTAGAGGCCGCATCAACCATGCCCACGGGAGGACCAAGAAAGCTCTCACAAACTTCACGTAGACGTGATTCGTCCGCTTCTCTGCATGTACAACAAGCATTTCAGCAAAGCATGATACTACTTCAATGAAATCTCTCAATCCACTGTATAAAGTGCACCCCTAAAAAGACACAAAGTAGTAGATCCTTCAGAGATGCATGCTGATTATAATACAATGAGCTAACCTTGCCAAGAACCGAATGTAGGATAGGAGGTGTTGGCGATATTCCTGTGAAGACTTCAAAGCCAACGAAGCCGCCAGCTGGGTCTCAAGATGGGCCCGTGTTTGTACCCCATCATCTGTAACCCTGAGGTGGAAATAGTCACAGTATTCACAGCAAACTCTGGGATAGGGACTCGCTTGTCATCCAAATTAATTTCAAGCGACTACAAGACTGAAAAAACAAAGGAGTTTGCGTACCTGCTCCACATAGGCTTTCTAGCCATGAACTTTCCTATGTCGATCTGCAACTTTCCTAGCTCTCCACCTTGAGTAGAACCAAACGAGCTAGAAAAATTTGACGCCGGAAAACAATCATCGGCAATTCTTAGCCAGCACTTCATGCTCATGTCATAGAGAAAAGAATGACGGTTGACAAGGACAACCAAGGGCGAACCACATCTTGAGAACTTGGCAGATATAACCTTTACTGTACCTGTCATATAACAAAAGCAAGGTCAACTTCAAAGAGCCGACATACAGAAAGCACTAAATGAGATGCAGCAAAGTGAACTGATGACTGGATGTAAATATGTACCAGCATCTTTTGCTGATGTCTCATCTGGAGAGGCAACCAAAGAAGCCAGAGAATCTTGCAAAATGCACGTCCTGTTATAGAGGTCCCATATGTACATTAAACCTCTTCTTGTTACAAGAAGCAATTTCCAACAGTCATCACAATCTATAAAAATGGCTGAGGAGCCCATCATCATCGCTGGCATTGCTCTTATTCCACATTTTGTGTAAACCTAATCAAACCAGAAGAAAATTGATTGGATAGTTCAGGACTAATATGTTGTCAGGAAAATGAAAGCACGGAAATGGATGAAACCAAAGCTATTAAAATTTTCAGGGGATATTTTTTACCTGCAGGCAACCGTCTTCAGAGCCAACTGCCCAGAAGTTTGCATTACCAGCCAAGACAGTAATTTTTCCAGAGATGCGGTCCGACCAAAGAGTTTCCTTTCCTCTTGAACATTTAATCTCAGTTTCTTTTGTTGAGAAGGCGCCACCAACTCCAACCATATCACCAGCAGAACGTTCTACTGGCTTCGCTTCAAGGATGACAGGCAATGAATTCTCAGTGTCCTTCTTATTGTATACAGTAATAGAAAGCCCAGAAGCGGAGGCCAGCGAGCCTGGAACTGCAGATCCAGTGTGTTCAACACTAAACCTTCCATCACTACCAGCACCAACGGAAGCTTTTTGAATAACAAGACTCTCGCTGATGTTAGCTCTCGCTGTGATGCCAGAGCGTTCCCTAACTCCGTAGTTATTACCATTACCCGCTGTAACATATGATGATCTTATTCCATTCTCTCCAGGGCCCATCCGCTGATCTAGGGGTGAGAAATCAACAACCTGATTGTGAGGACGGTTGGATATGTTTTCCTGGTTAGAAGGAAAACCAACTGCCTCAGGAATTATTCTTTTCCGACCATCGGGACGCCTGTATTCTCTTTGTTTCACTGGACTAGATGCCCGGGTAACTTTAGTGGTTTCATCAGCCGTTTGAGCTGCTGCTTTCTTCTCTACTTCCGGAAGAGTTTCAGGAGCTTTTTGATTTTGCACAGTCGGAGGTGGTTTAGGTACATCTGCAGGAACTTTCGGGGGAACTTGAAATTGTTGGACAGCGGGTGTCCCCTTCTTGCCAGCCAATTGCTTCACTGATGCTTCTTCTAGCAGAAGTTGTGCAGGGCTTTCAGCTAGATTTGATTGCCTCCCTCTAATATCACCATATCTACTCCTCTTCAGTTCATCCAATTCCAAATCACTTAGCCTGTATCCGAGCTCCTTTGCTTCAAAGTGAAAGTTGGCAACTGATCCATCCAGAGAGCAGGCAAAAAGTGAATAACCATCCGGGCTCCTGTCAGGAATAAAGAACGGTTCCACCGTGAGCCACATACATGTCGATAATGGTCATAAATACAAGGTTAAAGTGTCTTACCAAGATAAATCCACCACGCTTTGAGAGAAGAAATGCTTAGCAACAAACAATGGTCTGGCACCTGCTGTCGTCCAAACAGTAATAGTTCGGTCTTGACTTCCAATAGCAATAACATTATATGGTTGCTGTTCTTTTGCTGATGTTTTGGATGCTCCATTCGCCCACCCAGCTGGTGCAGCCTTAGCATCTTGGCCAGTAGCTACATACTTACGGAACATTGAATGATTAAACTTCACCACCACCACAGGCGCGTTATGTCCCAGAAAGTCAAAAGTTGCAGACCACTCGCCCCGCTCAAGCACAGGGGCCGAGTGCCTAGGTTTCTGGAAACCATGAGTCGTGGTTACGAAGTGGCCACACGGTGACCAAGCAAGCCGTCTAAAAAATGTCGAACCAAGCTGGGGAACACAATAAAAGAAATAATTTTCAGTAACAAAGGCTTTTCTGGAACCAGAAGAAATGTAAGCAGTAACTTAATAGCAAATGACATGGAACAGAACATACAGATTTCGACCAATGGCCTTCAGTCTTGTGAGCAAGACTCCAGTCACTTGTACGCCATATGATAACCGTCTTGTCATCTGACTGGCTTGCAATAAAAGATCCAATAGGATCCCAGGTAACCCCTTTAACTAAGCTGGAATGCCCTCGCAAGACAGCGGTGCAAATACCGTTGGTCATGCTCCATATGTGAACTGTGTTGTCCAAGCTGCCGCTTGCCAACGTCGAGTCATCAGGGGACCAATTGAGATCTACCTATTTTAGGCATAAGAAACAGAAACATGTTTAATAAAGAAAAAGTAAGGATCGCAGGTAACGGTTCAGAATCTATCATGCTTCTAAAATAGGAAAGAAAAATGGCGCGATTAAAATTTTGGCAGGTAATTACCACGTCCGCAGTATGACCTCTTAAGGTCATAATGACCTTCCAATTTTCTATATCTGCAGGTTCTCCACTTCCAAACTCAGATGTACCAGAACCAGCTTTCCTTTCATGAATTAGGATAGCTTGATCGTCTGATCCTGAAGCAAGATGGCGGCCATGCTTGGCCCATCTCACGCAGTTAACTGATCCGAAATGGTCTCGTACTGTAGCCAACAATCTCTGTTTGGCATCATCATTTTGATTGTCTTTGCTCACTGATTTCATGTTCCATATGCGCACCTATTTAAGAGAAGCAAACAAATAGAGATGATCAAAGAGTGGGACAATTAAAATAGAAAAACAAATGTAAAACACTTGATGCGAAATTCTTCGAATGTGTATCTGACAACAAGTTAACAACTACAATTCAGAATCCAACCAATATACGACCAACGACGAACAAACTTTCTACAAACATCTATTCCAGTCAACAAGTCAATTACTTCACATTATTACTCAATTTCCATCATTCGAATGGCAGGCTTGAGCCCTACATTTTTCAAGCTCTGACCACGGAGTAACAACGAATTCCCAAACTTACAAAACTAACTCCAGCCGACGATGAAAACAAAACAGCATAAATCAGCATCACTACTCAGAGACAACACAGCCACCCAGGGTTTCCCTATACTGGACGCTGAAACCCGCATGCTCACACAGAAGACGATGACATAGAGCAATGTCTACCACTACATCACCCATAGTGATGCCCACCACACTCGAATCTCGACGCCGGTCAAAAAGAAAAACCTAAGCTCGGCAGTTGGCACGCCCAAACCGAAAAAGTTTCAGTCTGTAGAGCTGAAATGACACTGAAGAATTTAGAGCAGAAGAGAAGAAAAAAATCAACCTTCTGGTCGCCACCGCCCGTGGCAAAGCGGAGGCCGCCGGGCTGGATGTCGATGGAGAAGATCTGCAGGCCCTCATGGCGCACCCAGCTCGGCTTCTCCGTCAGCATATCCGCGAACTCTCCCTATACCACCACCACCCGCCGCCCCCACGGTCGTCAAGCCGAGGCGCCCATGCGCGCCCACCCGCCGCCGCCGCCGCCGCCCGTGGCTCAAAACCCTAGAAAACCGCGACGAAAACCCTAGAAAACTCGCGGACGGCGGCACCGAGGGTGTGAAAGAAGGAGGGGGCGGAAGGGTCCGAAGGTTCGAGGGGGAGGGCGGTGGGGGTCCGGGAAGGGGTGGGGAGCGGGAGGGCGGCCGGATTCGGGGACGGCGGCGAGGCGGAGGGGCGGCGCGGCGAGGAACACGGCGGCGGAGGGGGACGAACGAACCGCTCGTGTTCGTCGTCGTGAGAGGAGGAAAAAATTGAATTGAAAATACGACTGAAACCAAATCGAATCGAATTTAAATTTGCAAACTCGAGAGGCAGAAAAAGTGAGGCAGAATTTTCGTCCGTGCGATGTGAGTCAGCTGCTGCTTTGAGATTGGTGAATGTTCATTTTTAGGGTTTACATTCTTTTTTTACAAGCATCCATCCGATGTGTAAGGTGCATTGGTGGTGGTTGTGGCCTTGTGGGTGGGCGTGTGCATTGTGGCTAGGAAAGTTCTAGAGCATTGTCAAATTTGACATGGACATGCTTTGGAAATTTGAAATCTTTTTGACATTGTTCACATCATTACTGTCTTCACATATTTGATTGATGAAATATAGCAATGAACTAGCCATAAACATGACCAATACATGATTCAAATTGCAAAAGCACTATTCGTTTACACCGGTCTTATATATATGAGACAGTAACATTCGTTTGTTCAATATAATCCCACGTTTCATTACGTCTACTTCCCCTACATGGAATTTTAATCCACCATCAAAATAAAATATCTAAAACATAAAAAATAAATCTGTTTTACATTCATGCAAAACCCAATGATCCTAGTCAAATTTGTTTGTTTGAAATTCCTCAAACGGACTCCTCAGTAGGTTTTCAGTGGTGGGCCGAGAGGTTTCATTGGGCCCAGCCTGCTCGGTGTTCCGCGGTGAAATCAGCATAGTTTGATTTCTGGGCTGGCCCATCAGTATAGCATTGAAGACAGAAATTGCACTCCAAATATTTCAGCACTGATCGATGAAGAGATATCAGTTCAGGACGTAATAATAAACTGTTACTTATAATTAATCTTACACAAACACACAGAGGTCGCCACAGGCTAATTTGCCACTGGCGACAGCAATCGATAATACTCGACCATATATAATACTAGCAGACCAAGAACTAGATCGCATAATTAATAACGTAGTATTTCTCTCTTCTCCTCAAGAGACAAATAATGGAGATGATCATGTTTGTTTGCTTCTTCTTCTTGGAAGCTGACGTGATCGATAGCTTCAGAAAGGTTTTCGCTTTCACTTGAGGACGTACTTCATGACCCCGGGGATGTGGACGCCGTAGAAGTACTCGTCCCAGTCGATGGTCTTGGGGTCAAAGTTGAACAACCCAGTACCGTCGCCGTCGGCCATGGCGAGGCGGAGCTTGTTGAGGTTGACGTCGTCGAAGCATCCCTTGAAGAGGGAGAATGGTCCGTAGAGGTCGACGAGCTGCATGACGAACCTGTACTTGCGGGCGAGGTCGTGGTAGAGCGCGGCGAGGCCGAAGAGGCCGCAGCAGAGGATGGAGAGCAGGTGGAGGAGCTCCAGGGGCAGCCGGTACTTGAGCACCATGAAGAGGTGGAAGGAGGCGATGGTGCTCAGGAACCGGACCTTGCGCGTGCGCACCGCCCGCCCGTCCGCGCCCACCCGCGGGTTCTCCTCGAAGTACCGGATGCCGGTGCGGTACAGCACCGCGTACGGCGCTGGGTGCCGCAGCGACGAGCTCACGTGGTACACCGACGGCGGCGATGGCGCCGCTTGAGGATCCGCTGTTGGTTTCGACGACGACGAAGCGTGCGCCGCCGTCGCCGCCATCATCGCGTTCACCACCATGTCGCCGGGCATCTGCCACAATTATAATTCAGGGCGGTAACTAGTTAGCGGATGTAACTAACAGGTGACGAAGAAGAATCGTATAATGAATAGCAGATTCATGTCATGTGCCACCAACATGTGACTGAATTATCATATGGATGTAGCCAAGTACAACTATAGGTTTGGTCGATGCAGAGACCCTGCATGAACTGCAGAAGCCACTTGGCCCCGCCGGTTGTCACCAAGCCTTCAATTCAACTTATTGAAGCATGCATGATGCATCACAGCCTCAGAGCCGCACATGCATTACATTACATTGCATGAAACAAATCACCATCACTGTTGCAGCAGGAGACAGTATAGTAGGTACTGCATTTTGCTGAATGAATGAGAGCTAGTGGAGGAATTACCACGTCCATGGTGAGGTCGAGGTCGGCCAGGAAGCACGACAGGTTCTGCTTGGCATACCCGATCAGGATCGCGTCGATCGTCCTATTTGACGGAGTTCATAAAATGTCAGTTTCTACAAACTTTTCAGCTTCAGTTCGAATTCAGGATGAACTCCTTCATATACCTGGTGCCTTCGATCCATCCTGGCAGCGGGTCGTTCTGCACGCTGGTGATGATGCTGGGCCGGACGATGACGACCGGCACGTCTCCGGCCATCCGGCCCAGCATCATCTCGCCCATGGACTTGGTGAACACGTACGTGTTGGGCCACCCGAAGTGCCGGGCCCGGGCCAGGCCCAGGTCCTTCATGGCCTTCCTCTCGGCCTTTGGGTCCACGTCGGCCTGCATCTGCTTCTTCAGCTCCTTGGCCAGCCTCACCTCCACGTCAATGTCCAGGTGGGTCCCCTCCTTCAGCGTCTCACCCTCCCTGAACGGCCTCTCCTGCACCAGCCCCTGCCTCTCCCCCGCCACGTAGGCTGCAAACCATATATATTGTTAGGTAAACCATATGGTTAGGTAACAGGTTTGTAGATATTTTTAAATTATATATACAAGATGATTATGGGTTTGTCAAAGTTGCACTCAGGGAGCGAGCGTACCGGTGGACACGTGGAGGAGCACCTCGAGGTTGGGGCACCTCTTGGCGAAGTCGCACATGTGCCTCACGCCCGCCACGTTCACGTCGAGAGCCACGTCGTAGCGCTCGTAGAAGTTGGTGGTGGCGGCGCTGCTGACGATCACGTTGAGCTCCTCCGCCACCCGGAGCTCCCGCAGGGTGGCGCGGTCGACGCCGAAGCCCTCGCGCATCACGTCGCCCGCCAGCGCCACGACCTTCTCCCAGATGAAAGCGTCGAAGCAATCGCCGTGCTTCTCCCTCAACAACCCGAACAACTCCTTCCCCACCACCTGGAAATACCATCACACATCTCAATCACATTTAAATGATTCCACCATCTATGCTGATCTTATATACATACATACTAGACCGAGAAAATGATTTAAGATATGGCTCATGTCATTTATATATGTCTGCCTTCATTTTGATAAAACTTTAATGGAGATGCATGCAAGATTGGGACTTGTAACAGTTGAGTGTGTGATGTGCAAAGGATGCAGGAGATGTACTACTGTGGTTCCACAGAGGGCTGCCTCGGCAACTTTTGGCAAAAACTACAAACTGGGTTCTGATCGTTCAGTGCACCGTAAATTGCTCAACGGTAAAAGTTACAATACTGATGAATCATATGGGGGGCCACGTGTACGTACTGATATTAGATTTTGCTGCTACTAGCTAGGCAGGGCAGGGTGGCCCATTGAACTCCCTGAGACTTTGCTGAGTTTCTTCTGGCACACTACGTAATAACTACACTAGCTAGGGTAATTAACACGCAAGAATAAAGATAGAAATTTCATGTGTATGGCATTCTGAATTCTGTCCATAATGAACTTGAGCTACGAGCTAGCCAATCAGCCATGCATGCATTCATGCGGAGGAGCTGCAAATGCACACTGGATAGCCAGTGACAGTGTGCACGCCGCAGAGGCCATTTACTGGTGAGCGAGCCGACCTGACGACCCAACCTACCGAGCAACTCACACAATAACTCCCATCATATGTCATCGCCGCCCTAGATACACCTCCGATTGGCTCTGACCCATGAAACATGCATGAAGCAAGAACTACGGCAGACCCTGCCCCCGGTTTCTTTCTTGGCTGTTTTTTTCTTGTTTGTTTCAGGGTGGTTTTCAGGACATGTACTGCATTTTTTTTCATATTCATGAAAAAGTAATACTGTACTATTAAGGAACAACGTGGTCGAGTTGCTCTTTGATATTACTAGCTTATTGTCCTGACATATGAGCTGAAGAATATGCATGCTGAGCCTGAGATTATCCTCAACCGATAGATCTCATAGCCACCTCTCGGGGCAGTGTCTGCACACGCATCACATGTGAGTGATCTGAATGTTCGGCAGCAACAGCATTTAGGAATACCTGATGGCAGCTTCTACTCTATACTACTCATGTTGGATATATTGTTAATTTTTCATACTCATGTTGGATCCTAAGAATTTAATAAGGTATGTTTTGGAGATGTCAGAGGACGGGCATCTTTAGACAACTACAAATTAAATCAAACGTGCGAGATTGAGAAGAAAATAAGCTATAAACATGAACCGAATGAGCAGACACGGCAAGATGAGAGAGTGAGGGCAGCTTGGAGGTTTCTCTGTCAAACCTAAACAAAAACTTGCAACGTTCCTTGCAACATGGTCTCACCAAGAACCATGCTGCCGGCCGGTGTGGTGTGCACGCTTAATAGATAATCAGTTAGCACTAGAACAGACCAAGTGAGTTGACACAGAGATGAGCTAGGAGAGAAGGCTAGATGATGAAGAGACACCGGACACGCACCTCGGTCTCCACCCTCCGCTTGGCCGCCGCCGCGTCGGCGGCGCGGACGGGGAGGTAGATCCTCCTCACGTCCGGCTGCACCCTCAGTATCTTCTCCACCAGTACTGCATGCACAATGCAACAGTTGGTTCAGGAAAAAAAAATGGATTCATGGCGAGCCGGTGACAGTGTGTCCTTCAGAAGTGCATTATATGAAAATGGATCATGCATACTCTTCCCGAGGAAGCCCGTGGATCCGGTGATGAGCACGCTCTTGTTCCTGAAGTACTCCCTGATGCTCCCTTCGTCCAACAATGCGCCATTAGCCATCTTCTTTGCTCTCACCTTGCTTTTTGTTTGAGTTTGTGGATGGGAGTTGCAGATGCAGGTAGGAAATGAGAGATGAGAGAAGGAAGAGGTGGTGTGAGATGTGTGCGCGCCTCTGCGTCCAGTATTTATACACAGGCCAACTGGCCAAGGCCATCGTTTAAGCTCTTCTTGAGTAGCAACGGCAGCAGCATTGATGCCTGTGCTTTCCAACCACAAAGACTGGATATGAGGAGTAATTCATCGATTGGGTAAAAATTAATTAGGCGGCAGGCAGGAGTTGGCCTAACCTAATGTATTTATGGTTATTATCATGAGCCTATTTAGATATTGGGCTTGTGCCTAGATCCTGCATGTTCCCTGGTTTATCATGAGCCTACTTATGGTAATTATCATGACCCTAGTGTATTTTTGCTGGTTTTCCTGCATGTTTTCTGGTGGGAGATGATTGGTCAGCTAGTTTCTTTGGCACTATGAGATTTTTTTAAACCATTACATCAAACGGATGGAGAAGCACAAATATGGAGTACACAATTTTGCTTTGGCCAACAGTTCAGATTCTAGGGTCGGTTGTCAGCTAGTAGGTCAACAAGTACTGGCCTACTCGGCATTTGAAATACTAGTACATTATTATGTGGAGAAAATTAAAGACAAGTTTTTAGTATACTACTCAACTGCAGCGCGTTGAAGATAAATGCGGCAGTAGCTACTAGGAGTACGAGGGGAGTGAATTAATTTTGTCAGCGTCGAACCTTTTCCAAGGTTAATTGCAACCTGCAACCACAAGGACACTCTTCAGAGGAGGAATTCATGGGTTGGATATCACTACTCTACTGTAGTACCCCTCCGTCTCAAAATATAAGACCTCCTTAGTCACAGCGTATAACTATGATCATGATTTTTACTAATGGTATGTCCATAAATTAGTATAATGGTATATGAAATGATTTTTTTTTACAAAGCGAACCCAACGACACCATTTATACATCCTCAAATCATATAATTTAGTTGATATTAGTGGTCAAAGATGAGTATCAAAGACCATCATCTTTACTACTACCTCCGTCACGGTTTATAGAGCACGCACGCAGTTTAAAAAAAAGTTTGACCTTTAAATTTAGTCAATAAATTATGAGTTATATGTTACAAAAATTATGCCATTTAATTTTTATTGAAAATAAGTTTTTACTGATATAATTTTTTTAATTTAAAATTTGAATTTTATTGCTTAAATTAATGGTCAAAGTTCATTCTTAAACTACGTGCGTGCTCTATAAACTGTGATAGAGTGAGTAGTATTAAAATAGCGAGTCTTATTATTTGGGTTTAGGATGGCGGGAGTAGTACTAATGATAAGGCGGCAGGAGTAGGCTTAACCAAAAGCTAATGAGCTAATGTATTTATGGTAATTTCGTGAGCCTGTATTTTTTTTTTTTGAGGTAAAAGTGGTCGATATCCACTGCTCGAATAGATAGAAGAGAATTGACCCAGTTTATAAGGGAAACCGGGTCAAAAACCATACAATCTGTACAAAAAAATGACACAAACGATGCGACCTGTCGCCCACACGACCCAAATCGACAAACGCCACAACACACCACCTGCTCCGGAGCCGCCGCCCCGACGTAACAACCAGATCGACCTTCGCATTGCCCGAAAGTGATCCAGTCATGGTCAACGAACCCTCTGCCCGCGCAGTCTTCATCCAGGTCGCCACCAAAACCACCTGTGTCGGGGCCGCCGCCCCGACGTAACAACCAGATCGATCTTCGCATTGCCCAAAGACGATCCAGTCAGATCGACGAACCCTCTGCCCACACAGTCTTCATCCAGTCCGCCATCCAAACCCACGCTGAACAACGGTTCTGCCTCATAGAACCATCATAGCGTAGGGGACCGAGACCGCCGCCTCGGCATACCTCCACCGTCCAGGGCCGCCACCCTAGTGTCCACCTCCCCGACCAAATCGTCAGTCCACCATCCGTCACAGACCCATCACACCGAGAGAGTCGATGACTCCAAGACGACGCCTCCAACAAGGTAGTGACGCGTCCGTCACCGCTGCCCACCCCAGATGGAGCTTAGGCTTTCACCCGAAGATCATCGGACCACTCTCGTTGGGCCGGGTGTCGAGATTCCACAACGATGCCAACAAGAAGGGGAACGGCGCCCAAAAGGCGTCGCCACCGTCGGCACCGACCGGTGCAAGGCTTTCGCCCGGAGCTCGACCCGCCCACAAAGCATCAGGAGCCGCAAAGTAGGAGACCGCACCCGTGGCCGACCACCAACCTCCACCGCCAACCATGGTGAACGCAGCACCTCACGCCGAGACAACCATGTCGCACCGCCGAAGCAGCCACACCCATCCGGAGCCGCCGCCCCGGCTTCCTCGTAGCCCAGATGTCGGAGTACGACAGCAAGGGATGCCACACGTGCTGCCCCGCCGGAACCACATCCAGCACCGGAATCCACACCCCCGGGAGCGCCTCCACCTTCGCGAAGCACCTCGCCCAGCCCCGCGCCCACATCCAGCCTCCACGCCGCCTGACATCACCGTGCCCAGATCTGCAGCATCGGGAGACCAGCGCGGCCCTCCGGGCCCACACGAGGCCCAGATCGAGCCCGGGCCAGCGCCGCCAAGCAAACCGCGCGCCGCGCTTCCGCCATGCCGCGACCGCGCCGTCGACCCGCACCTGCGACCCTCGCCGCACCGCCTCGCCGCCAAACGCCACGCCAGCCAGCGCCTACGTGCCTCCATCCTGCAACTCAAGCGGAGAGGAAACAGCGCCCCGCCGCCACCTTCCCTGGGTGCGCGCGGCTTTGCCTGCGCTCCCTCCGGCGGCGACGGCGCGGTGACGAGGGAACCGGGCTTCTCGGCCGGCGGCGGCTATGGTTTCCCCCGAGTCGCCGGACGCGGGCGACGCGGGGGTGTTGGGGGGCTCCTCCGTGAGCCTGTATGTGCCCTACATACTGCCTCAGTCCTAGTAAGAGTCCCAATTTGTTTTGCTGTAAATCATGTTTCGAGATTCTTCGATTGTGTGCATCCATGCAAGCATGCTGTTCAACCACAACGTCTCCAAGGATCCTCATGAGAGCATAAAATTAGCGACAACAATAACGTTCATATGTGTCAATGTGTGTACTTTCCATCACAACAACATGGTGGTAGGACTAGTCATATCACGGCAATTCTTGGAGGATCTTGTTTGAGTGCACACAATTAGCACCAACAACAACCAAATTTAGGTGTTTGTTCTTTCAACCACAACGACACACTGAGATAGTATCAGAGGAGGAATCCATCGTGTCAAAAATAATTAGGCGGCAGGACTACACCTATAACAGCGCACAAAATTAGCAACAACAACATTTAGGGGGTGAGTTCTTTCCAACCACAACGACCTAGCGAGATGATGGTATCAGTGGACGAACCCATTGTGTCAAATTAATAAGGTGGTGGGGCTAGAACTATAACGGGCGCACAAAATTAGCAACAACAACATTTAGGTATGAGTTTTTTCCAACCACAACGATATAGTATCAGCTGTGGAACCCATCTAGTCAAAACTAATAAGAATAGAAGAGCTCCTATTTGTTCCTACTTATCCAGTCCAATCATGTTAAGCTAGCCGGTGTTTAATGAGAAAGAGAAACCTTTTGCTGCCCATCCTAAGAGCACGTACGGAGCATCATGCATTGAGAGAAAGCCAGATTGGTGACATGTTAAACAGTGAGGTGAGACCACGCTGTAACAGTCAGGCAAACAATTTCTGTAAAACACGTTTACTGAAGAGCTAAATGAAAAACAAGAAGCATGTTTTCTTTTTTATGAGAAGAAGCGTGTTTTTTGTAAGGGAGATGTTTGGTCAGGTATTTCTTGAAAACAGTACTATGTAATACTCCCTCCATACATGAAAGGGTGTCACAACTTTGTCTAAATTTGCACGTATCTAGACATTGTGACATCCTTTTATGGACGGAGGGAGTACTATAGGTCGTACACAAAAAATATAGTAATCTAGAAAAAAAATATGCGCGTATCTAGACAGTTTTTCCCAATTGTTTCTGATGAGAAAATCTTGTTTTGGTTTTCGGATCGATGTTTAGTGATCCAGCTAGCCTGCAAAGGCTGCAAAATCTCTATTTTTCATAACCGCAACTGGGATTAACTTTGAATACTAATTTAACCTGATGACTGATTCAGTTGTAACCCAATAATGTTAGTAAGCTACTCCATTCTGCACTTGTGCTGCCAGTCCTTGTTCTACGTAGTACGGCGAAATCATGACAATGCATCATGGGCTGAAAACGAGATTGGTGATAGATAAGTTAAACAGCCAGGTGCGGCGATTGAAGAAGAGAGGACCTAGTATATATGAGACCATGCGTCCAGGCCCTGGCGTCAACCAAAAATGAAGAGTGTCCAGGCCCTGCCCTGCCAATAATAAATCAATCAATGGAGATTAATGCAGAGTAGTACTCAAATCCAGAGCAGGTGAAGAAAGGATATTGGGGTGGTTTTCCAACTGAGCTAACCCAAAATAAATTTATGTTTGATTATACTTGCGCAAGTAGCCAATGAGTGTGGTTCTCAACTTACTCATTCTAATTTAAAATCTCCTTTGACTTTCCCTTTTATTATATAAAAGTTTTAGTATGTAAAGTGATCAAAGTACGCCAAATGGCCCATATCTGACGAACTGATGTTTTGAAATGTCAATGACTTATAATTATACTCCCTCTGTTTGGGATTATAAGGCCAAAGGACCAATTTGATGGGAACAAGGTGTGTAATTGCTCGCGCAATAATTTAGGAGAGAAACCCACATGTCATTAAATTGTTTTATCTCTCTCTTTTTAGCTAGTGGTTTTACATGGAAAACACATACTCCCTTAGTTTTTATATACAAGTCCACTATATTATTCTTCAGATGCCAAGAAAATAAATCCAACTAACTAATAGCACTTCTAACTGTGTGAACAATCTCTCGTGTTTCAGACTAATTAAATATGTTGCACAGGGAGAAGTAGGTGGCCAACTATTTAGAAATATTATCAACATCTATGATACTAAATGCATATAATATTAAAATACATTGTATGATGATTATGACTATTGATTTTATATTTAGTACTAGTTGATATGTTTTCATATATGTTTGGTCAATTACAAAGCTTGACATATACTAAACAAAGAATGCAGGGTATAATTTAGAATAGAGAAAGTACATATTATTTTCACACACTTTAACTTAGACTTTAAGAAAAATAAATAAAGAAGTGCAGGAAGTATCAAGTTCCACCAACCAATCTGAAGATATGGCATGCGCTGTTGTGATGTGCATGCATATCGCAGGTGCAGATGTGAGACCAAAGTAAAAGTCAAAAGTTCACCAAACAATTTAAATCCAAGGAGATCAAATGCAGAGTACCAGCAATTGGAGGCCAAACATACATACAGATACAGAGACAGCCCTTGTCGTCCAATTTATGGCCGTGCTCAGTAGTCAGTACTGGTATGCATACTCATGCATTTAGGTTTGTAATGAGGATTGGTGGCTGTTCAGCTACCACCAGTAGATTTAATTCAACGAACTTAAGTCAACCAGGGACGGAGCCAGGAACGTTGGACAGGGCGGCCAATTGTACACTCCATAGCTTAGAGGGGACCATATACGATCTATGCCTTCGTCTATGTTTCCAAGGTTAGTCAACGACTTCTCCAAGACAATATTGTTGGAAGAGTGATGCCACACGTATGATTTTCATACAACATGGACTAGCACATGCATCGAATGGCCTTGGTGGTTCGAGCGCAAAAGAAATTACCCACAATGAAACTAGTAACATAGCATCGTAAAATGTGTATGTTACTAGTCCATGTTACCATCCATTGTGACTAGTCTTAAGAAAATAGGGTTAATCCACGTCGAGTCGTATGGAAATCGGACCAGAAACATAGTACGCAAAGCACATAGTTTGTTGGAGGAAGGTGTGGATGGATGCTTTCTACATGCCTGAGCTTCCAGAGTGTCCCAGATTTTCCTTGCAACGAGGACAAACACAATGAGAAGGGCAGCTCATGCACATGGAAAGCACTAAGGCACACCACGAATTATGTGAGCACTCCTCCACTATAGGAACAAACTAGTGTTGGGAGCACACCTATTACGGAAAGGCACATGTCGGAGCAGAAGCGCCACACCGCACGCTCGAACGACGATACTTTTTATGAAGTATATCTACTAGCTCGAACTAAAGAAGATTGAATTCGATTAAAGTTAACATCAAGATAATTTGAGACAAGAAAATGTACACACAGGTAATATATCAAACGGAGTGCACAAATAGTGTATTTTCCTTTTCTCAATAAAGCATAATATATTAATATCAAATCGATATAAAGTACACCAGCCTATATAAAATAGTGTACTTCCTATCAAAAAATAAAATGAGTAGTGTTGTATATATCTTATTCATCCCCAGTGTAATTTGCGTAATAAGAGCCGACCTGTTGGAACGGTCAGCGGTGACTTATCTGCTGAGACTCTTGGCTAGTGGCTACGTTAGTCAAGCAAACGGAAAATTCTTAACGAGACGGTTTGCTGACCTAATATATCCGTGAGTTTTAATTAAAAAAAAACACCGGCGAAGGTTAGAGGTGAGGCAACACTTCATGCCGACACAAACACACCAATCAAGTAAGGCACTGTTTTTCTTCTCTA
Organism: Poa annua; assembly: GCA_026929855.1. Lineage (NCBI taxonomy): Eukaryota > Viridiplantae > Streptophyta > Magnoliopsida > Poales > Poaceae > Poa > Poa annua. Next base: position 88,894,456 of record CM049432.1, read on the forward strand.
ATCTGTCCTACGAACGTACTCCCATGATGTTCAACAGTGTTTTTCTGTAGGCTTAACGAAACCTGTCAGCGATCAAACGCCATATGCATGAATGGTTTCGGGGCTATAGGTCTAACCACTTGGTAATTATGATGGGAATGGGATGATATGGTGACAGATGAGACGTAGATGAAGAGAGAAGCGCCATGTCGTCGTCTATGTCGATCTGTACTAATCTCGCTTAGCTAGCCGACCACTTTGTGAAGGGATCATGGCCTCTCCCGGAGTTCAACACAACAGTGTGTCAAATCAATGGCGATCAATACATACTGTAGATTAGTTGGGACTTGGGAGTATACATATCATTGGCAAACGTAGCTATTTATGACCACGCATAAACTTCTTCGGCTGGTATCTAGAGTTTGGCATGTACTCATGTTGATTAGATTAGGTGAACTGAAGTCAACACTTGCACAGTTTACACGATATAATTTCCTTCATAGTGTGCATATCTTTCTCTCGCCAACTTCTTTTATTTTACTTCTTCGTTTTAGAAAAGCCAAAACCTTTGTTGGTCAGTTTAGGTCAGACTATTTTGCGTTGTATTTGTATATTATTTGTGGCGGTTGTCGTCGGATGGACCCAGGTGGTGTTCTTGTTGGACGCGGCGAGATATATAAAATTCCAACTTATATAAAAGTATGGTATGGTCTACCCTCGAAAAAAGAAAACGCAGAGGCTTTGCGCCTCGATTTACTGATAGAAAATAATTATGTACTGTACAAGACTAAGAAAGGACTACACCGGGATTACAACATAATGTCCCTAAGAACTAGGGACTTTAGAGCAAATACAATAAGTTTATGTAAGCGGGCTATAAGGATTATAATAATATTTATTAGATGACATGTAGGAGAGAGAAGAGGAGAGAGAAGGGGAGTGGACTCTTATGCAATAGCCAGCTCTAGCACGTGCTCCTAGGCACTCTGTGAATGTGAATAGTGGACCATATTTTAAAAAAGTAGTACATTTTTACATCTAACTATTGTACATGTTGGCTATATAGTTGGCTATATATGACATGACAATTTCTTATAGCCAACTCTTAACTGAACTTGCTCTTAGAAGGCAGACCGAATCACATGCATCCACCCAGACAATGGACAACAACCTTCATACATCGGGTTACACATTATCGTAGATGCCACGTTGCGCTGCTGCCAGATCCATCGAACCGTGAACACGACCAGTGATGAGGTATCCTTTCGAGTGGATCGGGGGACTGAATAGACAAAAGTTGTCTCCGGCGTCTAGAGGTGGGATGGCGGATCAGACCCAAGAAAACACCTCTTACCATGTATGAAGCGAGAATGGACATCGGTCAGAAGCTGCTCCATCGTCACCTCGATCTGGCCACGGAGGACGCAGCGAGGAGCGTGCGTAAGCCGGTCCTCCATTCGGCAATTATCTTGACACACAATTAAGCCACACGAAGAATTTCACCCCATGCGAGACCATACAGACTACAGTAAGACTTGGAAGAATATTGTTCATCCGGCATCCAAAGGAAGAAGCCTGGCACACGTCCATAACTTTACTCCTTTGGCCTCAGAGGTAATGTGAAAATATAATCCAATCAACGAGTATATAAACGGTGCACGGCTATCATAGAAATCTTGTATAATGGGACATATTCCTCATTTTATGTTAACAATTAAGCTAGGTGTTTAATGGGACATAGAAATCTTGTGCCGCCCATACTTCATCTACTTACGGAGCTTCTCATCATGCATAGGAATCATTGAGAGGAGAGGAAAGAGTTGGCATGCCAAATTGGCCTTGTATCATGGTCATGGGTCGAGAATGAGATTGGTGATGACAAGTGTCCAGGCCTTGCCAAATAAATCAGTTGGGAGATATATCCGATTTATGGCAGCCCGTTAGTTAGGACCATGTGATGAATCCAGGTGGTACTAGCTGGAGAGAATGTATTTTGAGTGGTTTTCCAGCTGAGCTAACCCATGTATTTTGAGTGGAGTACAACACTTGCTTGCTTGAGTACAAGAAAAGTTCAAATTACGGAGATAGTCTAAAGACAATAAATTTAACAAATAAAACATGACCCGACTACAAAGAATGGTCGGAAACAAACATGATTAAAATCAATATACATGAACAAACAAACAAAAGAAGAACTTTCACCCAAATATTTTTCAGATCTTTTCGTGAAGTTAGGCCATTAGCCTCGAAGGGACGAGAATGCGCACGAATTTGGTAGTGCCGATGAAAGAGATGAGTGGGATGTGCAAACCGTAAAGAAATAATCATTCAAAAGCATTGCACAAACAGCCCACTTGGGAATCCCTGCTGATTATTATTATTATTTTCCTCCCATTCCTTCAAGTTAAGCATCAAAATGATGTCCGACAACTCATTATTTTCAAACAAATTGTCATCAGAATCATCAGGAGACATCGAGTCATCAAAATAGAACTCCAGAGGCCATGAGATGATCTACTTGAATGTAAAGTTCTACGTCACGACAAAGTTCATTGCATTTGGCCTAAATTGTACGAACATGTTCAAAAAGATACAGTGGGAGATTTTGTCAGAATCCCTATGGGTGTACTGGACAACAATAAGGTCGAATCGAGCTCCTTCCGTCGAATTGGCCACACAAAAAAAAACTGTTTTAACACACACACACAAAAAACTGTATGTTCACAGTATATATCATATAAACCTTAAAAAGTTGAAAACTAACACGTGAAAGTACGTTAGAATCAACTGAGAGCACACATCCCATGTATCAACTGGTTGCACACGGCCCCATGTGCCCAAAATCCACTACCATCGAGTACAATTTCTTAACTAGGAGAATGCTGGACCGTCAGGTACAAATCAGAATGGTAGTAAAGACGATTCATGGATCAAAAGAAATATAAAAAACTTAACTTGGACTAACCAGAATTGGGTACTATCTACACTCTGCAAGTGTGCAGCTTTGTATACGGTAATAAGAAGAAAACCATGCTGAACAGGGTGATGCTGAATTAATCTGAATTTTCAAGAGTCTAATGGGTGGAACAGGTCCAAAAAAGTCACCAGCGCCTTCCAAGAAAAACGACTCGCATGTCCAACAACCTGAATATTTGAAATCTAAAAGAGCCGTTGGCACAAACAGGGTGCCATGTCACAGAACTAGAAATCCTTCCCAGTTCCCCTTAGTCAATCGCCAGTCACCTACATCTGACAGACAGAAAAAGCAGAGACAGCCAACAACATACACGAAGCCGAGTCACCAAACAACCATCAACAGATTTTACAGATGGCCCGATTTGGCACCCATGAGACACAAACATGTATGATACAGTTTGACAAACCGAGAATATGAGGCGACAAGTTTTGCTCTGTTACAGGGTAGTGAGTTCCGACACAAGAATCCTCAGATTATGTGTGCTCTCGGAGCCAGACACAACCCATTCAACAGGGTTCTACTACACCTTCCAAGATACACCCACCATGTGAGGGAGATCACATGGAGCTATTTCCTTCGGTTCAATCATTCTTTAGGAGCATACGCCTCGATTTGCTCCTCCAGCTGCATCAAAAGACAGCAGACCAATTATAAGAAAAAGTCTACGGCACACACAGGAATTTAACAAATGATTAAGGCACATGGTTTCACAAATCAGCCACGTTACAAGTTGGTCGAGTATCTTATCTGCATACTTAATTTAAGTGTTAAACAGGGAAATGTCATTACTTGCAATTATCCAATACATAAATCAAAGGTGATAACAAAATTAAGAATGGAACATTCAACGGCCAACTGAGACTTTCACAGACCCCGAACAAGGTGTATCTACATAAATTTCAACAGCAGCATGAATCAGTTGGTTATTCTTTTCATCTAAAAAATATACGACTAATCTGTAGATTAAGATACCAGTGACGAGTTGAAAAATCAAAAGCCAAACAGAAGCGCATAAGGTGCTACCTGAAGCATGGTCTGGAACTTGTTGCGGATATCATAGAACTCATTTCGAACAATAGTCAATGACATGAGACACCTGAAACAATACAAACAGGCCACGCCATCAAATTCTGCAGAGAGGAAGCGAGAACTGAACTGAAATGGATCAGAAACTGCAGCCCTCTCTCAAATAAGCTCAAGGTATCTCAGAATTCAGTCACGCTATAAACAGAAGTCTAGAAACAACAAATCATACCAAAATCATGAGAAATTAGCATAGTCAGATAATGTACCAAGTTCTACCAATCACATGATTGCAGATAAAGTGAACAAGCAGATAAGTTCAAAAATAACAATAGATTGGTGTGAGCTAAATGTAGTGCAACACAGTCAGCATGCAGGGTTAACATACAGAATTTGAACAACACAGAGAATGGAGAACTGTTACTGTGTAAAATCAATAATAAGGTACAAAGTACTGACCCATCTCTGCTTTTTGCATCAAAGAACTGACGGAAGTGTTGGCACATAAGCTTCACTTTACCAGCACCAACACTGAAACATGCCAATAAAAACAGAGATCAGGACACTACAAATTTCTCAAACTTATTAAACCATGTTTTGGTGTTAATACACATAAGCATTGTCACAAGTATGCTCAGAGCCTCACAAGGAAGTCAACAAAAATAACAATGGTGGATTATCAATTTGTCCCCACAACAAGTCCATGACAATACACTTCCGATTCAACGGACCAGCACCTAGTTGCTGAAGCTGAGGCCCAAGCCTGATCCCTTCAGTTCAGACTTCAGAGTGCAGATTAGTGGTGCAGTTTTATGCTATGATCCTCAAACATTGTACAAGAAAAGGTAAAGCATTACAGGTGGCTACTACTTCCAGCAGGCAACAAAAACGAATTGAATTATTTGTCAAAACAAATGGTAATTGTGATGTCATAACAATATTCTAGTTGCACTATGCCGCCCTACTATCAAGGTTAGCAACACTGTATCATTGTCGACCCACAAACCCAGAAGGCGTTACGCAGAATAGCAGATTAATAGTACCAGAAACGATCTGCAAAACAAACTTTTCCATGCCCAGCTTATCATCTGCTTAACAACAGATTCAAAAGTACCAGAAATGTTTTGCAAAACGACATTTTTTTCCTCGCCGAGCAACAATATTTCAATCACACGGACAGGTACACTGTTACTCCTGCTGCACGCAACACGACTAAATTCCGCTCTTCTATTTATGGCAATTGGACAGCGGAAATAACAGGAACTGCATGAGCCATGACGCACAAAATCTACGCGGCTATGCCGAAACATATTCCCACAGAGCTCTCGAGTTTTTGGCGCGATTGCCGAGGGATTGAGAGAATTCAATTTTACCAAAATAGTATTTCCTATTATGATTGGAAAAAAAGTTTGATAAACCAGGAAAATCACCACTGATGTTACCTGGAATAGCAGACCAAAGTAGCAAAAACGTTTTTTTCAAAATGACAAAATTTTCGTCACCACGCTAGAATGTTGCGATCAAACAGGCATGCATATGCTTACTACCGCTGCACGAAACACAACCAGACTCGGCTCCGCTATTTATGGCCATATAACAGCACAACCGACAAACCGCACAAGCCATGAGGTACAAAATTCTACCAGAAATGCTTTGCCAAACGGCAACTTTTCTTTGCCGACATAGAATAGGAAATTGAACTGTCAGGAATACAGTTTTTTGCACTGAACGAAACACGACTAAAACTCGGCCACCTTCGACCTATGGAAAATAGGATATTCCAAAGGGCACAAACCGCGTGAACGATGCCATTCACAACCACATCTGAATAGAACAAACGACAACGCCAGTGGATAAACAAACTTAGAAGCATTACCTAGAATAGCAAATCAATAATACCAAAATATCGTTCCCAAAAACGACAACTTTTTTGTCACCGGCCTAGAATATTTCAGTTAAACTGGCAGGAATACCTTTAATTCCTTTGCACAAAACAAGATTAAATTCAGTCTTGTACTTACAGCAGCAGGCCAGTCCAAAAGGCGCAAACAGCACGCCAACACATCAGAATAGAACAGTAGAAATGACAGTTGAAGTTGATTGGGGAAAAAAAGGCTTATTGGCATCCCAAACTGACCTGGCGCTGCTCCCCTTTAGTTGGTGCACGAGGGCGTCCACCTTATCGAAGTCCACGACTGGCTGCGCCCTGCACACACACACACACGAACCACAACATGGAGACCAAATCAGTACCCAAGATCATGATGATCCATAATAAATTCAGAGAAAGCGTGGGCGGTGGCACGGACAGGAGGGCGGCGATCTCGCCTAGGATCTTGTCGGCGTCGTCGATGAAGAGGTTGACGACCTCGCCGACGAAGCCCGGGGAGCTCCCGTCCTCCTGGAGCATCTGCAGCTGCTGGAACTGCTCGTCTACGGAACCCTGGATCGATCACACACACCACGACAGAGCAAGAGCAGAGCCGGCGAGACAAGTCAGCCCGTCAGGTCAAAACATTTCGCCGGCGCCCGGAACAGTGATCCGCAACGATTTTTCCGGTCATGCACTGGTACCATAGAACGGGCGTAGAGTAGCTGATACTCACCGTGGCGTACATGGCGGCGATGTGGGCGTTGAGCTGGTTCTTGAGCGCGACGGCGGCCATGTCGACGAGCTCCGGCGGGAGGAGTGATCCGGCGGGGTGGAGGCTCCTTGGCGGAGGAGGCGCGCGGCGGAGAGCGGAGTGTGCGCTTGTGCGCGCGGGGAAATGGACGGAATTCGAAGCTACGGCGGGCGGCGGCGGCGGTGGCGGAGTGGACGAGGAGACGGAGACAGGAGAGGAGTACACGATTCGATTCCCGGATTATATATACTTGCCTGCCACACCATTCTCCTCCATTCCTTTTGCATTTTTGGAAAACCTTTTCCACCCTTAGTTCAAACTAGGTTTTTTTTTCTTCTTTCTTGGTGGCCCAATTAAATTTTCATTAAATTTTGCTTTCAATGTTTCCCTTTTCAAAAATCTAAAGGAAAATCTTTTGGGTTTTCCCTCCTCTTAAATTATTAGGAAGCGGGAAATTTTGACGTGGTGTTATTTTTAGGGGGCGAAAAGTGTGCGCGTATGTAGATGGGCCAGGTGAGGTCACGCGGGTAGGGAGAAGGGGCGGGGACCTTGTGAAGAAAATTGTCCAAATCTTTCTTTAGTATTGGGAAACCACGCATGAAATCGTTTGCTCACAATACTCTAGAGCATGTTTACATTATGGCACGCTTACGTTAAGGAATACTATTATGCTAGAAAATCACCCACGAAAATAGACAAAGGTTAGTTCGGCAAGCTGAAAACATGGACAACAACCGGTTGGAAAAGCTGGATTATCATAATCTACCTCGATACCAAACATGGCCTAAAAAGGTATAGGACCTTCCAGTATAAAGTTGTATAAACCTTTGTGCCTTTTACAGAGCCAGTGTATTATCAAAATAGAGGAGTAACGATTAACAATTACGATCATCATGAGGATGATTCAGTAAAGTTTACACATTCCCGCCGAATTTAAATACATTATCCCGGTGGATCCGAACCTGTCTCCGAGAACGGGATATGCTTCCCAGCCAGGGAGATCTCTCCACATTAGTTGGTGTATTCGGTGAGAAAGCACATGATCCTTCTTGTCTGCCCCTCTCCATACCCCTGAAACCTCTCCCATCATGGGGTGCAAGCTAGAGCACGTCTTGGGGATCTCATCTGAAATCCCCAGCCATGTTATCACTAAGCTCTGTACTCGTGGCCGCAGTCGCTGATGAAGTCCATCAAGTTCTGTTCCCTGATCGACACCTCCGCGATGCTGCCCTTGTCCTCCTCATCCAGCTCCAGACTCCAGAGACAGTTTTCCGACAGGCCCAGCCTCACGCCCACCATCGACCCCGCCACCGATGTCGACCAGACTACCAGTCTACCACCAAGAAAAACAGTAACAACAGCACAGGTTTTAGCTTGCAGCAGATAATATCAGAAACAGAATGGCAGACCTCATACCTGGTCCAGAATGTATCTGACAGTGACGGTCTGAAAAAGGGTCGCCGTGCTTGAGCGACACCTTCTTCAGGGTCTAGAGCAAAGCATGGAACAGGTTCCAGCCACCCCAGGCGTCAACCCACAAAGCCCAAGAATAAGCATGTGAAGAAAACTGAATAGTGGGCAACACGTTCAGCCAACAAGATCACACGGTGCTCACCTTGTACTTCTGCAAGGATGTGGTGTTCAGAGGAGGTCCGGTGAAAGGTATCGACACGTTGGTGTTAAGGAACTTCTCAGACAGAAGACCGCCCATCACAGTGGTAGAACCTGAACTTGATGAGTCAAGCTCATAACGTCTGCTCCCTCCATATCCCTGCCTCCTTCCTTTTCGTCCTTCTATAGGAAGAACATAGTTTGAAGTTCAGGTGAGTCAGGTATTCCTTGTTACCACTGTGCCTCTGCCATCTTCTTCCGCGGGCGCATATTGACGATACAATGTTGAACGGTAGAACCTGATAATTACAGCCATATCTGTTTACTTTGTATGATGGGCCATACGACCATCGACAGTAAGAAACAGAAGGAACAGCAAACATGAGGTATGTAAGCAGTGATTATTTGCAGCCTCTCTGTATCGGAGTTTGTGAGAGCTGCAGTCTTTATCTTGCCTTCACAAGTTTCAGAACAAGAAAGGGCACAATGTAAGAATTCATCCACATGGAAAATCATAAGCATGTAAGAGATGAGTGCACAAATGAACTATTTTATCTGGTACAGGCTTAGAATATTACCTTCCTCTTGTAGATCAGTGACGTGCTTTAGTGCATCTAGGTATCCAGGATTTGAGTAGCCCACCTGTTTTAGGATAAAGTTATGTATAGCTGTGGCAATAGCATATGATTATGCATCACACAATGATTTAACTGCAAATCCTGAACAATGTACTCTTAACCGTTACGGTTTTCAGTTTTTTAACGGCAGCAATAACTGAAGTCCTACAAACGGATCTCTGATGCAACAAGCATTTCCAGGTGATAGAGCACGTAAACTGGGTTGTGCAAGAATTGCTGTTGTGCATCAACAGTAAAGTGGCCGGTCACAAACCCCAGTTGTTTAACTTTGGAGGGGGTTTGTTTTTATTATCAACAGAGATCCATTTCCAAATTCTATAAAAGGCTTCCCTTTGTACCGACAGTAAAGAAGAAATGTTCATGAAAGAATACCAAAACGTTATGACACACCACAAAAAAAATACCAATGGAACTGCGACATCCATCCTGTTACGAGACCTTTTGCTGGTCTCCTCGACATAGCTCCTCGTCATCTTAACCGGTGGCAGCCCCCACTTTGTAGGCCTGCAGAGACAGCTGAGCAACAGTCAGAGGCATCACGGCGCAAAACCCTGTTGATGAACATGCCGTACAAATCCTCCACCGGCCCATCTGCCACACATTAAACAAGAGCTACGTCTCTATGTCAATTCGAAAATATTATGCTCCAGTCTAGAAACAGAAAATTAGAGCTGGCTGGCTGGCTGGCTACAGTCTAAGTTCTTATCAATCGACAGTTAAGGTGTTGAAGGCTGTTGACTGCAGCTCTCAACAGCACAGAAAATTAGAGCTGAAAGCTGGCAGCTCTCAATCTACGTTCAATCACACTTCAGAACCATAGACTGCAATATAGAAATGTTCTATTTTAGTCTATCTACACTTCAATATTACGTTACCTATAAGGATGTAACTATAATCCAGTGCATGCATAGTTGACTGTAAACCCAGCCAATCAACCTAATTAGCGTGCCTTAAGCTCAGCATACTTTTCAGGGAGCTAATTTCTACATTCAGTAATTGGTTCCACAAACAGACTTCAGAACCCAATCAGGCATCTACATTTTATTCAAATAACCAACATGTCACCAAACAACCATTAACAGTTTTAACAGATGGCCCGATTTGGCACCCATCCGACACAAACATGTAAACATACAGTTCGACAGAGACACAGACATGAGACGACAACATGTTTTGTTCTTTTACAGGGTGGTGAGCCTGATGCAAGGATAGTCATATCAACGATCTAATTTTGCACGCCCTTGGAGCTAGACACCACTTATTCAACATGATCTACAACATCTTCACTTCAAAGATACACCCACCATGTAAGAGATCACATGGAGCTACCCTCTCTTGCCTTCAATGATTATTGTTTAGTAGCACAAGCCTCGATTTGCTCCTCAAGCTGTGTTAGAATACAACAGATAAATGCTCATAAGATAAAAGTACCACGGTGCAGAATATGAAGTAACATGGTTTCACAAACAAACCATGTTACAAGTTGGTAGGAGTAATAACAGATAAAATTCCACTGCTGACAGTAACCGCATACATCTATCCAGACATGACAGCAAAATTACGAAAGAAAAATTCAACGGCCAAGATGGGACTTTCAGAGAACTCGAACTAAGTGTCTCTAGTTATATTTCAACATCACTAAGAACAAGATGATTATTTTTTTAGCTCAAGGAACAACTTATCATAACTTGAAAGTCAAACCAAACATAAGCACACAAGTTCCTACCTGAAGCATGGTCTGGAACTTGTTGCGGATATCAGAGAACTCATTCCTTACAATAGTCAATGCCATGAAGCACCTGAAACAATGCAAAGGCCACTGTTAAATTCTGTAGAGATTAAGTTATTTGAACTGCAATGAATTGTTAATTGTAACCCTCTCTCTGAGAAAAACTCAAGCTATCTCTGAATTTAGTCATGCTATAAACATAAGTCTAGAAACAATTACAAGAGAATCATAAAAAAATAGCATATTCAGATAATGAGCTGAGTTGTACCAATCACATGATTGGAGATAAAATGAAATATTAGATTTCTATGAGCTAAATGCAGTGCCATACACGATACGGTCAGCTTGCAGGTTTACATATAGAATTAGAACACACAGAGAATGGAGAATAGTTGTTGTGCAAAAACTATAATAAGGTACTGAGTGCTGACCCTTCTCTGTTTTTTGCATCATAAAACTGACGGAAATGTTGGCACATGAGCTTCACTTTACCAGCACCAACACTGAAACATGACAAAAATCACCGATCAGGACACACAAAATTTCTCAGGCTTAATTAACTATGTTTCAGCGTTGATACACATAAGTATTGTCAAAACTATGCTCAGAGCCTCGGAAGTCAACAAAAAACATAAGAACGGTGTAATATCAATTTATCCCCAGTTCCCCACAACAAGTACACAGCATTATACTGCCGATTCAACGGGCAAGCACACATTTAGCTGAGGCCCAGGCCTGATCCCTTCAGTTCAGAGTGCATATTAGTAGAGTAGTTCAATTTGATACTATGATCCCTCCAGCAATCTACACAGAAACATAAGCGTTGCACATGGCTACTACTTCCCAGCAAGCAACAAAATCAAAAAAATTCAATTATTTGGCGTGTCAAATGGCAATTGCGATGTCATAACCATATTCTCGTTGAGCCATCTCCTATCAATGTTAGCAACACTGTATTGTTGACAACCCAGAAAGATTAATAGTACCATAAATGTCGGCAAAACGACAAAATTCTACTTGCCCAGCTTGTCATTGGCTTAGTAGCAGATTCCACAGTACCAGAAATGTATTGCAAAACGACAAAAAAAATCCTCACCGAGCTACAATATTGCAATTACAAACATGGCTAAATTCTGATCTTCTACTTATGGCAATAGGACAGCAGAAACGACATGAACTGCATGACCCATGACGCAAAAACTCTGCTCTTCTACTTATGGCAATATGACAGCAAAAGCGACACGGACTGCATGAGCCATGACGCACAAACTCTACACCAACACATATTCACACAGATCCATTTCCTATTATGGTTGGCAAAAACAATTATTTGACAAACCAGGAAAACCAACACGTGGTGTTACCAGGAATAGCAGATCAAAGTACCAGAAATGTTAGAAAAACGACAAATGTTTCATCACCAAGCTAGAATATTGCAATCAAACTGGCAAGAATATCCTTACGGCACAAAAACACAACTAAACTCAGCTCCCCTATCTATGCCCATAAAACAGCACAAACAGCTCAAGCCACCTAAACCATGATGTACAAAACGACATTTTTCTTTCTTTGCCAAGCTAGATATTGCAGTTCAACTGGCAGGAATACCCCTGTTCCACGCAGGAAACACAACTAAAACCCGACTCTTCTACTTATGGCAATAGGACAGGGAAAACGACACGAACCACGTGTGCATGATCCAGGACTCAACAGATCCCAACATAATGACAACGACACTGGGATAAAAAAACAGTAAACACGTTACGTAGAATACCAGATCAACATGGTCCCAGAAATATTTTGTAAGACGAAAAACAATTCCTCGCCGACCAAGAATATTTGCAATTAAACTGATACGACCGTTACTTGCACGACTAAACCCAGGTCTTGTACTTATGGCTTAAAACAGCGCCGATCAGGACACACAAAATTTCTCAGGCTTCATTAATTATGCTTCACAGTTGATCCACATAAGCATTGTCAAAACTATGCTGAGAGCCTCAGAAGTCAACAAAAAAACATAACAACGGTGGAATATCAACTTATCCCCACAATAGGTCAACGGCACTATACTGCCAATTCAACGGGCAAGCACACATTTACTGAAGCTGAGGCGCAGGCCTGATCCCTTCAGTTCAGAGTGCATATTATTAGTTCAATTAGATACTATGATCCATCCAGAAATCTACACAGAAACGTAAGCGTTGCACATGGCTACTACTTCCCAACAGGCAGAAAAAACTTTTTTAATTAATTGTGGCGACAAATGACAATTGCAATGTCATAACCATATTCTCGTTGAGCCATCTCCTATCAAGGTTAGCAGCACTGTATTGTTCACACCCCAGAAAGACAGTATTACCAGAAATGTCTGCAAAACGACAAACTTTTACTTGCCCAGCTTGCCATTGGCTTGGTAGCAGATTCAATGGTACCAGAAATGTTTTGCAAAACGACAAAAAATTTCCTCACCGGACTACAATATTGCAATTACAATTTACAAACAAAACTAAATTGTGCTCTTCGACTTATGGCAGTAGGACAGCGGAAACGACAAGAACTGCATGACCCATGATGCAAAAACTCTGCTCTTCTACTTATCGGCTTATGGCAATAGGACATAGGAAATAGGACATGAGGATGAGGCATGATGCCCAAACTCTGCTCTTACTTATGGCAATAGAACAGCCTGCTCTTCTACTTATCAGCTTATGGTAATAGGACATAGGAAATAGGACATGAGGACTGAGGCATGATGCCCAAACTCTGCTGTTCTACTTATGGCAATAGAACACCGGAAATGACACGTACTGCATGAGCCATGACACACAAACTCTACACCGACACATATTCCCACAGATCCATTTACTATTACGGTTGGAGAAAATAAATTGTTTGACAACCAGGAAAACCGGCACTGGTGTTACCTGGAATAGCAGATCAAAGTACCAGAAATGTTAGCAAAACTACAAATTTTTCGTCACCAAGCTAGAATATTGCAATCAAACTGGCGGGACTATACTGCACGAAAACACGACTAAACTCAGGTCCTCTATCTATGGCCATAAAACAGCACAAACGACACAAGCCACGTGAGCCATGATATACAAAATTCTACAAGAAATGCTTTGCAAAATGGCAATTATTTTCTTTGTCGAGCTAGAATCAATTTAACTGGCAGGAATACCAATACCCTTGTTCCTCTGCAGGAAACATGACTAAAATCCGGCTCTTCTACTTATGGCAATAGGACATCGCAAACGACACGAACCACGTGAGCCATGATCCAGGCACCAACAGATCCCAACACCCTATGCACCAACAAATCCCAACAGAACGACAACCACACTGAGATAAACAAACACTAAACATGTTACATAGAATACCATATCAACATTGTTGCAAGACGACGTTTGTGTCCTCGGCAAGCAAGGATATTTGCAATTAAACTGACACGAACTACTAAACCCAGCTCTTGTACTTATGGGCTATGGCTGTTTTACAACAGCGAGAACAACACGCACGAAACGCGTGAGTCATGGCATACAAAATCATACGCGACACATCCAAATAGAGCAATAACCGTGACAGTGGATAAGCAAACAGTTAAAAATTACTACAATGAAAGAAGGGTTAACAGCATCCCAAACAGACCTGGAGCTGCAACCAGTTAGCTGGTGCACCAGGGCCTCCACCTTATCGAAGTTCACTTCAGGCTGCTCCCTGCACACACGACGAACCACGAAAAAAGGTGGCACCTAAGAACATGATGGTAGCATGCATAACAAATACGTACAGAGAAAGCGTGGGCGGTGGCACGTACAGCAGGGCGGCGATGTTGCCGAGGATATCGTCGGCGTCATCGATGAAGAGGTTGACGATCTCGGTGACGAAGCCCGGGGAGCTTCCATCCTCCTGGAGCATCTGCAGCTGCTGGAACTGCTCGTCCACCGAACCCTAGATCGATCACACACACAGAACGCCACGCAAAGCAGAGCCGGTAAGGAGCCAGCAGCCCGTCAAGTAAGTTAAAAAAAACATCGCCGGCGACCGGAACAGTGATCCGAAACGATTCCGACCATGCCCTGATAGGCTGATACCGTAGACCGGGCTTAGGTGATGCTTACCGCGGCGTACATGGCGGCGATGAGGGCGTTGAGCTGGTTCTTGAGCGCGACGGCGGCCATTGGTGACGAGCTTGCTCGGGACTCCGGCGGGCGATCCGGTGGGCGGTTGGCCTGGAGTAGGCGGGGTCGGGGAGCAGAGCAATGCGTGCCTTCTGCGCGCGGGGAGATGGACGGAATTCGAAGCTACGGTGGCGGCGGCGGCGGTGGCGGAGTGGACGAGGAGAGTGAAGAGAGGATGGGAGCAGACGGTTCGATTCCCGGACTATATATACTTTGGCTCTGGCCACGGCCCACCCCTTCTCGTCCATCCATTTTACACTCTTCTGTTTAAACTAGGGTTTTCCTTCTAAATTCAAAAAAAAAAACTAGGGTTTTCCTTCTTTATTGGTGACTCCTTTTTTTTCTAGGTCATGTTTTTAATTTTTCAGAAGTTTAGAGGAAACTTGATTGGGATGATCATTTGTCAAGGATGCCATCTTATGTTATAATGAATCTCAAGCCGTCATTATTTGAGAGTTTTAGCAGGTGCACATTTGCGCGGGAAAGTAGAGGGGGTGGGTATCTGGTGAGGTTGTGAGAGTAGGCACAAAGGGCGGTGACCCGGTGAGGCATAAGGGAGATGAGATGGACGTTGTTTGTGCGGCTTAAAGGGATGACGTGATCAATTGATGGCGGTGGTGGCCGAGTGGGAGGGTGCAGTACATCGTAGACGATGGCGGTGGTGGCTGAGTAGGAGGGTGGGGTATGTCACTGCAATGGTGGCGGTGACCAAGTAAGACAGTGTGGTACGTCGCTGATCATGCTAGTGGATTAAGGGTGAGGTTGAGAGGTTAGACTAGGGTTTGACGATGAAGAGCTTGTTGCACGATGGGCAAGACTCCCGAGTTACAACTTTGGAAAGGGGGGAGCAAGCGCAAGAGTGGTCAAGGAGACATAGTACGGAAAGAGAGGACATAGTTATGTTTCCTATTTGGTTTCTCTTGCCATCACTCTTTCTCCATTTGATGTTTCCATTATTTTGTTTAAACGAGAGTTTTTTCTTATTCGCAAGGGTGTGGTCATGTTTTTATTTCTAAAAACAGAAAAATTCTTTGGGTATATCCCTCATAAATGATTTCCTCGTATATTATAATTATTATTGGGAAGAAAAAATGTGAAGACATCGTTATTTGGGCATTAATTTTAGTGCGGGTAGGTATAATGGGACCACTCCAGGAGGAGTACAGGAAACACGCATGAGCAAAGTCTCTGCGGATATAATATTGATTCGTGTCGTGGCCTCGTGGGGATTAGAGCGGATGGGCTTGTCATAAATTGATGGCGGAGGCGTCCGGGTAGGAAGGTTGCGGTATGGCATAGATAATATCGGCAGAGTGAGGGTGAGATGGATATGTGAGGTGATAGGTTTATATAGAAGAATCTCCTGCGCACTAAACCTAACCCGCTATAGTCATTGCAGTCCTTGGTTCCACCACCATTTAATTTACACAAATAATTGCAGCGATAAAGAGTGAAATGTTTCTCGGAGGGAGTTTTCTTTTTCATTGCCGGGTCCTTTCATTTTCTAGCTCATGTTTTGCTTTCCAAAAAAATTGAAGAAAATTATTTGGGTTGATCACTCATAAACTGGATAAAATCCATCAAGCCAAAAACATAGACTACACCAGGTTGGCAAAGCTGGACTATCATAATCCTCGAACAGAGGAGTGACTATTAACAATTGTGATCATCATCATGATGATTCAGTGAAGTTTACACGTTTCCCCCAAAATTTGAATACATTATCCTGCTGGATTCAGACCGGTCTCGAAGAACGTGATTTGCCTCCCAGCCAGGGAGATGATTTTCATTTGCTTTTCGGTGTGAGTACATGATCCCTCTTGCTTGCCTGTCTCCATACCTCTGAAACTTCTCCAACATGGGGTGCAAGCTAGAGCAAGCACATGTTGGGGATCACATCGGAACCCCCAGCCATGATATCACTAGGCCCTGTACTCGTCGCCGCAGTCGCCGATGATGTCCATCAGGTTCCGGCCCCTGCTTGACGCCTCAGCGATGCTGCCCATGTCCTCCTCGTCCAGCAACAACGACAGTATCGCGTTGGTGTCGCCGATGTGCTCCGACAGGCCCAGCCTCACTCCCACCATCGAGCCCGCCACGGATGTCTGCCAACCAAGAAAAAACACAACGACACAGGTTATGTGGAAGATTGTTCCGTTCCGTAAGATAGAAAATAGCGATGAAGATGTGAAGGAAGACTGATACCTGGTTCAGAATGTATCTGACAGCGACGGTAGAGATTGGGACGCCATGTTTCAGTGACACCTTCTTTAGGGTCTGAAGCAAAGCCTGGAACAGGCTCCAGCCACCCCAGGCGTCGACCATCTGTCACAAAGGTTGAGAATGAGAAGGGCAGGAAACTGGGCAAAGTGGGCCGCACGTTCAACCAAGAGGATCACAAAGTGCTCACCCTCTTATACTTCTGCAGGGATGGGGTGTTGAGAGGAGGTCCGGCGAAAGGTATCGACACATTTGTGTCGAGGAACTTCTCGGACAGAAGACCACCCATCACCGTGCCATAACTGCATCAAGTAATAACGCGTCCAAACTTCAAACTATGTGATTGGTGAAGAAGAGAAAAAAGGAAGGAGGCAATGAATGGAGGGGACAGAGCGGACGTTATAAGCTTGACTCCGGTAAGCTCGCAAAGCTCTGCCATCTTTTTCTGTGGGCGCATATCGACAATCGAATGTTGAACCTGATAATTACAACATATATAGTCTCATTTCATTTCCATACGGTCATTGAAACCAAGAATGGGATAATACAACAACACATGAGGTACGCAAGGAGTGACATACCTGGTTGCTGACAATTGGTATTCCATTTTCTAGGATTATTTGCAACCTCTCCGTATCAAAGTTTGTGAGAGCCACGGTCTTTATCTTGCCTTCAGAATTTTAGAACAAAAATAGGCATGACGTAAAAATTCATTCACACTGAAAAGTCACAAGAGCGTACGGCACAGTTGAACTATGTTATCTGCTACAGTGTAAGAATCTTACCCTCCTCCTTTAGGTCTGTGATGTGCTTTAGTGCATCTAGATATCCAGGATTTGAGTAGTCCCACCTGTTTTGGGAAAAAGGTCAGCAAAATTACCATCGGTGGCAGCAAGCTATATAATGGTTATCTAATTCTTCAGCCAGTTACGAACTGTAAAAGTAGTTTTATGATGCATTATACAGTGATTTCACTGCATCTTCTTAACAGAGTAGTCACACTTTTCACAGGATTTTAGCAAAGCGACACTTCTCAAGTTTGGAGTTTCGATGGTACTGACTAAAGTCGTCAAAACTGTTATCTCCTGCAACATATTTACGAGTAATGGCAAGGGCACAACTCTGTATCCAATACATACAACATGTTTTTTTGTAAAGAAGCATTTCCAGATGACTGATCACACCAGTCTTGGTTGTGCAAAAATATTGAAATTGTGCTATAAATTTTCTCAACTCTGTTAAAAGGTTTCTCTTTGCATCGACTGTGAATATGAAATGCTCAATTAAGCAGTACCAAAACATTGTGATAACTGATCAGCAGGCCACAGGAACAAACCAATGGAACTGCAACATGTCCAGCGCAGCGACATCCATCCTCTTCCTTGACCTGTTAATGTTCTCCTCGACATAACTCCTCGTCATCTTAACCGGTGGCGGCACCCACTTTGTAAGCCTGCAGAGACAGCTGAGAGGCATCACGGGATTTTTCCGTAACGATGGTCGCAGTGGCACACGGACCATGACAAATTGCTCACTCACCCCTTGACCTCTTCAAGCATCTGGGGTGGGCGCTCCCGCCGAACCCTGTTGATGAACATGCCGTAGAGGTCCTCCGCTGGCCCATCTGCCAAATTAAATATCAAACATGTCTATGAGTCTATCTGTCAAGTTGGAAATGTCATGTTTCAGTCTAGACTTTATAAAAAAATGTTCCAGTCTAGAAACCAACAATGGGAGCTGTTTGCAGCCCCAGTTATCATCTACTACTCCCTCCGTAATCCGTATCAAAATGTAAGGCGTTTTGGTAGGTTGTTTTTGCTTTCCAAAGCGTCTTATATTATGTGAGAGAGGAAGTACTAATGAGAGTTAATGGTTTGATAGTTCATTGGTCGTTGATTGCAGCTCATAACAGAGCAAAAGAAGGACCAAAGTTGGATCACACTATCCAAACTAGTCTGCCGTCTGGCAATAGGATATACAACGTACTAAAAAAACTGGCCAGATACAACAAGATACAGAACACGCACTCTAGGTCTAGGAGTCTGCGCCAATTCCAAAGAGAGGCTGTACAGAAATTCAGACGGACAGTAGCAGTGATCAATCAGGGGAGGGGAGGGGAGGGAACGGTATACGGACAGTGGTCGGCCATGTCGAAGGTCGAGAGGCCGTTGTCGGCGTAGGCGAGCATGGCCTCGACGGCGTCGGCGCGGTCGATGCGGCCCCACCCGCCGCTGGTCTGCCACATCCCGTTGAGGACCCGGCATATCGCCAGCGAGGAGTCCGCCCCGCCGCGGGTGCTGCTGAGGGTCGCGTCCCTCGCGCCCGGGGTGGCCGACTCCACCGCCGGCCCCACGAAGCCCGTGCACCTGGCGGGGCGGGCGCGCTGGGGGATTGCGGGCGGCGGCGCCGGCGAGAACGTGTGAGCTGCCGTCGACGACATGGTACCACAGGTGGGAAGGAGGGCGCGCGTGACAGAGCAGGGAGATAAGGCGCTCTGGGCCGTTGGGCCTCGCGGGCTTAGTAATCTGTCGTAATTCTTCTTTCTGACTTATTAAGCCTTAAGTAACACTCAAAAAATTAAGCCTTAAGTGTTGCTAAAAAAATTCTTGTGTGAAAATTTATTTACATATGATTCATTCCCTCATTTTTGATTGCATACGAGCCCGGAAAAAAACGTCCTTCATTCTTAAGCACTTGACATATAGTATTTGTTAAAAAATGGATGTATCTAGACGTTGTGGAACTGAGGGAGTAGGTTCAAATATGGATTTAACTACACACATGTCTAAATACGGACATATAAATATAATTTGTCCAAACAGTGGTAGTATTTTGGAACAAAAGTGAGTACATACCATTTCCTAATAGACTAACCAAATAGTTTGGAAAAAATCAAACAAACCACTACTCCAAGTAGTGCCAAGAAACCAGCAAAGTAAGAAACCAATCGTGAATATTTCAAAAAAAAAAAAAACCAATCGTGAACGTGGATTTCTCCGACACATTTTTTTCCTAAAGCTTGAAGTGTTTGCGACAGAGAAAGATAGCAGCTGCTCAAGAAATAGCAAAGGCTTTGCGTAACGTTGAACATATAATCTGGTGGCGACGGGATGAAGCAACGGATTGAGCGGACGCTGAGCACCTTGCATACGTGGGAGCTGCGTGGACGCGGGAGCGTGATCCAGAGGTAAGAGGTGGTGCTCTGCTTACATATGTCGGCCATGTCGAAGGTGGCCAGCCCGCCGTCGGCGTAGGCGAGCATGGCGTCCACGGCGGCCGCCGGCGCCGCGCGGCCCCACGACGCGCCGCTCACCTGCCACATCCCGTTCACCACCCGGCACACCTCCAGCGCGTCCCCCGCCTTGCTCCTCACCGTCACCGTCTTCTTCCCCTCCTCCTTCAACCCCGCCGCCGAGCAACGCCACCTTGACGACACACATCTTCTTCTCCGGGCCGCAGGCGCAGCCGTGCCCTGCGTCGCCGGAGCAAAAAGTCGTCCTGTGGCCGCGGCGGCCATCACGGGGCCGGGAGCACAACGCAACAACATTTGCAACCCCAAAATAAAGCCTTCTACATACACTGAGACCGTAACGCTGTGGGTTTTATTGAAATCTCAAAGGTGCAGACAGACAGAGTATACATATGTGGTACGGTACAGACATCACAATCATACACAGACCAAATGGTATTGTATGTGTACTGGGGTACGTATGGTAGTCTAGTATCCTGTATCCCTATAACAACAATACAACCACAAGAGTATCTCTAGAATGACACGAAATGTACACCATACATGCGCTCTCTCTCATCAGATCTTGCTGGCGAACAGGAGGCCCTCCTTCTGGACCTCCTCGGGGCTGGACGCCGCCGGCTGGGCCCTCGCCACCTTGGCGATGGCGCCGTTCTCGTCGGCCGACCCGCCCTCCAGGAACGCGCCCACGACCTTGCCGTCCTTGATCCAGTACGAGCCGAACTTGGGCTTGGCGGAAGCGGGGTCGCTGTCGCCGAACAGCACCACCTCGCCCACGTTGTCGCCGTAGAACTGCCACGACAGGTCGAACGACCGCGAGTAGAAGTAGGGCAGGTAGTCGTACTCTGGGACAGCCTCGCCCGACTCCTTCCCCTTGATCGCCTGAAGCAAAAAAGATGCAGATATCAGTTATGCTAGGTAGTTTACCACAGGAGAAAAATGAAGTATGTTGCCACTACTGTTGATCACACGAAATGCCACACAGATTTGAACATTTTAAAAACTCTGCAGATTTGAGGTTAACTAGAAGCCTATTGCAAGCTACAGTTTGGTAAGATTGCATTAGGAACACAATGTGTCAGGGATAGTGAAGTGGCGAGTCCTCACCTTCACGGCCTGCTCTGCGGACTTCCTAGAATGGTCCACGTGCTCCACTCTCCTAACGTCGTTGTAAATCTTCATCGGGAAGGTGGCCACATCGCCAACGGCGTACACTCCAGGGACACTTGTTTCGAAAGAAGCATCAGTCTGCATGAAAATGTTTAGGCACATCAGGCATTTGGGTTTCCATATAAACAAGCGAAACTGAAACATAAGGAGTGCAACCAAGGTGGAAAGAAAAGATAAATGCAGTTGCTTATGCATCTATCCAAAACAACCACAGAATCTTCTAGGCTAATACAACGTTAAATGGCAAATTTGAAGGAAACTGACCTTGATTCCACCTTTATCCTCAGCAACTTGGCCTTTGAAGAGACTAGTCAATGGTCTGCCCCCAACACCAACAACAACAATATCAGCTTCGAGCACACTGCCATCCTTAAGCTTCACTGCAGTGACCTGATAACCAAGGAAACAAAGTTCGCAGGTAAAGATATGCAACCACGATGAGAACTACCCAGCTGAATTTGGATTAAAAAAGTGTGTACATACATCACCATTGGCGTCAGCATCAAAACCAACAGCAACCGTACCCTTCACGATCTTGACTCCTTTGTTAGTATAGTAACTCTCGTAGAAAGCTGCAATGTCGGCGGTGAACAGGCGAGGCACTACAAGAAATGACATAATGATGTTACAGCGTTGCTGTCAATAATAGATAAACCTTTTTGAATTTTCACATCATAACTGCATGGTAATCACAAGAGCATGACTGTATGTGAGTCATGGACACTTACTGCACCAAGGTTCAGGGAACACCATAGTGACATCCAGATTGTTCATCTTCAATACTGCGCTTAGTTCAAGGCCAATGTAACCTCCTCCAACAACCACTGCCTTCCCACCCTTCTTTGCTTGGATAGCTGCATATAGCTTGTCTGCGTCGTCAACTTCCCTTAGATACAGAATGTTGTTCGAATCAGCTCCTTGAGTGCCGAAATCAGAGAGCTTGATGACCTGAAATGCATGTACATCATAAGTAACAGTAGCAGCAGGTAGTAATTGTTAAATTCTTTCACAAAGTGTGAGGGCACCATTTGTTGCTAGTATATATCCTTCATGAATAAAACAAATGAATTGCTGACAGTTCAAAGTATAAAGGAAAGAAAAAATAGAATATGACACATACCGAGGAGCCAGTAGCAATTAACAATATCTCATATGTAAACGTCGCTCCAGCTGAACTAGTCAGAGTCTTGGAGGCAAGATCAGCTTTGACAATTTCAGTGCTCAGGATCAGCTCAATACCTGCCAAGTGACAACGAATGAATCACACTATGCTCAGATCCTAATTCATTACAGAAGAAACATATGGATGGCCTGGAGCATACACCCTGACAGCCTATCCACGCAGGTAATCATACCAGCTCAGATAAAATGTGTGACGTGCAGGTTGAACCTCACACAATTATGGATGGTTAAAAGAATACAGGGGAACTGGTCACTTGTACCTTTCTCTGCATACCATTCAGGCAACTGCCTCTCGCCTCCACTTCCGACGCACACATGAAATCCTGGCAATCTTGCAGGACCTATACATAGACCACAGAAAAAAGAAGTTAGTCTACATGTGGTTTAAAAATGGTGTGGACCAGGCATCTGAGGGAGAAAAGACATCGATTGAAAAACTTACTTTGAGGAAACAGGTAAGCCTTGCTGAGGGCGGGACGTTCGTAAGGAGCCACCTGAAGCAAAAGTTGTGGTAAGAAGGATGTTAATCACTCCACACGAGTAAAACAATACATAGCTTGCCCAGCACCAACTAAACCATCGCTGGTATTTTGGGAAATGCAGCAAGGGATAGATAGAGATACGATATCTTCTTGCGCTAGTGGTTCCAACTTCCTTGAGTGACAGGCTGATCACTCTCCGTCAATCAGCGCCTGAATGGTAACACGTTACAACTTACAAGTACACTAGGACACACTATGGCTAGCCGTAAACGGTGTGAGTTCATTTGCGACTAGAAGTAACATGTCTAGATACATCCAGATGTGGTCACATGTGAGTCATCTAACTTGGAACGGAGGGAGTAGTACGTACTGAACTATATTCGGTAATTAGCATGATGGTGAACAGTAAGGTGGTACTGATACGCGGCAGCTACTAGGACGAAGGCTGGTTAGTATGCTAGGAATCCGCTAGTTTTGCCTACTGACACATGACTAGCAGTAACAGGTGTAGGTCAGTTGGTGACAAACGATTTAGAATTCGCACATGTGAAGTGGAGGTTCGGGAGGAGGCCGGTGGTGGTGTGTACAGCTCCTCTAATTGGTCCGTGTGCAACTCAAAATTCAGTCGGTGCTGTACTGAACCCTCCCAAACCGGTGAGCGGGAGGAAGATGTACAGCACCATCTATAGTGTTACAGAGGAGGACACCAGCACAGAAACAACTCTAGAGTAGAACAAAAATTAGAGAGGCAGAGAGTGAGGGAGGGAGTGCGTGCGTACGGCCTCCTTGGAGATGATGGCGAGCTCCCCCGGCTGCACGCCCTGCTTGGCGAACTCCCGCGCCGCGTAGCCCTGCACGGTTAGTTAGTGGAACCCGTGAGACAGGAACCGTGAAGAGAGAGAGAGAGAGAGAGAGAGATCCAGAGGAATTCGGGAGGCGGGTAATCGGGAGAAGGCCCAGATCGATCGACGTACGTACCCCCGAAACCCCGCCGCCGAGGACGATGTACTTGAAGTGCTTCTCCGTCGCCATGGCCGCACGCGCGCAGGAGCGATCGAGCGAAGCGGAGCAGACCCACTCGCTGGAGAGGAGGAGGAGGAAGAAGAGGAACAGTAGAGGAGAGATTTCGTTTCGGGGGTTGGTGGAGAGTGTGGCCAGGGGAGGCCGCGTCCAAGTGCAGCTTATGCACCGGCCAACCCACTGACGCGTGGGCCTCCTTAGTGATAGGTCCAGGTGGATTCTTCCTACTGGCTGGCGTGGTTCCTGCCACGTGGGCCGGCCATCAAACGGAGAGTGTCCGGCAGCATGCATGTACACGCACGCGTTGGAAGACCCTGGACGAACACCACGCACCACCACGACTCCATCCATCCATCTATCCTCATGTCAAAAAGATCTGATTTTTATCCATCACACATAACCAAATCACATCGGATCAATACCGTACAACACACACCGAGCAAAAAAGATCTGCGACAACACTAAAGTTGGCATTCAGTTCTTTAAAAGTCGTATCTAGTCATGTTCTTTGCATTCTTGCAAAATCTAACTGAACAAACTGCGTAACACCAAAACATGCGCAGGTTCCACGAGTTTCAACGATTTTGAGTAACCCGGTTGAGTCACCGACTCAATAGATGAGAACCTAATGTCGGTGAAAGTGTTGTGTCCCCCTTTCCATATAGGTCGGCCGTAGAACCTAATATGGCAGTTCTCGTGGCGAGGGTGGTTGTGTGTGGAGCTTGGAGATCTCCAACAATAATGTTGTTTGTGTGAACTCTTCTGGCGCTGTCTTCTGGCGCTGTGCTGGCCAGTGCACTATGAGCGCCTTTGTTGTGCTCCCGAGGTGGGAGCACGAAGCGACCACGTTTGGGGAGAGCAATAAGCGCCATCTGGGCTTGATCTATTCTTGGAGTGTTGTTGCACTGCTCCCAAAGGCCTACCAAGTACTCCCTCCGTTCAATAATATATATATATATAATGTTTTAGACGTTTTCCATATACACATATATGTAGGCGCGTTTTACTATATATCCATTCATTTTTAGTTTGAATCTCAACAACAACTTACATATCTAAAACATCTTATATTGTAAAACAGATGGAGTACTTGGCTACCAAATTTGGTTTTTTTTTCCTTGTGCAAGAAAGGGTTAGGATTTCTGGTAGCCATGGTTACCGCACAAAATACCGAACGAGGTTCACAATCAATACTTGAATTCAATTTCCGGGAAAAACTGAAAACTCACGGTTACCGGATGATAACTGACGGTAACCGGTATTTTTCCGCAGGAAGCCAAAAGATGGTTTAAACATCAATCTTTTCATAATTTTAATTTCCAGGTACATTTATATATTTGATAAATCATGCATCACTACATAGCAGCAAATTTAACACATCAATAGTAGCATAAGATCATCCTTAGCCCAAAAATGGTCCACTTGTGAATCGGTGGCTGTTCTTCTTTGCTCACTCTTATTATCCGATCGACGTAGCCTTCTTCTTCCCGGCCCTGTCAAGAGCGTCTCTGTCTGAGAAGCAAGTGTGAAGAGGACGCATGCATGGGCATGGGTACGGCAGCTTGAGAAGCCAACCCGTAAGCGTAAGAAGCAGCAACAGTCGCCTCATAATCGAAATGTGTTGCCAGGGCTAGCTGGCAGACCCTGTCCCGCTGCGACGAAGCCGCCGCCGTCGCATCCCGGAGAGCATCGGCAGCTTGGCGAGTCTGCGGAGGCGCCGCTAGCCCACGGCTCATAGCCGCGGCAGCCTGACAGGCCAGGTGCGCTGCAAGGAACAGCTGGCTCATGTCGTCCACCTCGACCGGATGCGACGGCTCCCGCCGAATCGCGTCGGCGGCCTGACGAACCAGCCGCGTGGCCAGAGCCGCCTGCCTCGCGTAATCGTCCCCCTCCGGCCGGCGGCGCCAAGAAGCTGCCGCCAGCTCGGCGCGGAGAGCATCGGCGCAGTCGCCGACGTTCTGCGCCGCCTGAGCTAGTTGACTCGTCAGACGTGCAGCTCCAGCTCCTCTCAGTGACATGGTGCCGCGGTGGTGAAGATCGTCGGCACCACGTCGACCGAGCTCAAGTGTCGCCAGAGCTAGTTGCCGCGTCTTCCCTGAATTTTCCTGTGCCCGTATGAAAAGATAATTGACCGCATACTGGACCCAATCTGCTGTGGAAGCTGCTTGCAAAGCCGCCGCCGACTGCTGCGTCGTCGCGGAAGCTCGCCCATTCACAGCACCCACCGGCAGCTGCAGAGCAACCACTCGCCCACGGCGACGAGCATCGGCAGCAGGCGGAGCATGGGGTCGGGAAGCTGCCACCGGCGCATGGGGTGGAGCAGGGGCAGCCGGACGAGCTTGCCTGTTCTCAGCGTCGACAGACGGCGAAGGCGCACGGCGAGGAGCACCGGCAGTAACATGCCTATCTTCAGCCCCCACCGCGAGTGGCCCGTGTGGAGAAGCGCCGGCGGTCGCATCTGGCGCCCTAGTCTCATCCCCTACCGGCCGAGGCCGCCGGGGTGGTGTAGCTGCAACCGGCGCGTGGGGCGGAGCACCGGAAGCTTGTCTATCGTCAGCAGCAGCTGCCACTGGCATTGGCAGACCATGGGGATAAGCGGCAGCGGCCGTAAGAGCCGCCGACTGAGCTTGACCGTTCTCGGCCACCACCGACGGCGGCAGGGCATGGCGAGGAGCGCCTACGGCAGCATGATCCTCCTGAGCAGCTCCCTCTGATCTGCCCGGGACGACTGCCGTGGGCACCGATCCGGTGATCGCCTGTTCGACGGGAGGGACGATAGAGGGAGCATGGGTGTCTTGATCATCCGGGATCGTGTGGCGCCGGCCAACTCCGCTGTAGTCGTCGTCGCCGCCGCCGCCGCAAAGGAACGGTAGACACATCGCCGAGGTTTTAGCTCACTAGCAAGTGTGTGTTGTGAGCTGGAATATATGCAGAGTAATAGAGATCGATCCAGTCCATGATAGCAGGGAAGGAATATATGCCGCCAGTTTTTAAAACATCACTCGTCCCGTCTTAGCAAAGATCGATACGTATGTGACCAAACTTTGATTCCAAACTTTTGATTCCGATCTTCGATCCATGATCCTTCCTTCCGGCTAGCAAGCGCGAAAAATTGATGCACGGCTTAAATATAAAATTGTTTGTGAGTTCAGATGTTATACTCCCTACGGTTTTAGTAGCTCAAATCATCTAAATACAAGACGTTTTCATTCAGATACGGAGTGAGTAGTTATCAAGCAGGCCTGTTAACAAGTGAACTAATGCTGTGTAGTACTGGCCTGGCGGGAACCGGGAAGTGAACTAGACTAGGTACTTAAGAAATATTTGGCTGGAACTCCCTCCGTTGGCAATTATAAGATGGTTTTATTGTTTTTTTAATAAAATGGTTTTATTGTTTTGATGAACTAGCAAGGTGGCCCTCGCAAATGCGAGGGCATCATCTTAAGCACATTAAATAGGTCTAAGAATTTTCATTAAATAGGTCTATGAATTTTGTTTATGGTTTCAGAGATAGTATAAATATGGAATTATTAATTACAAGGTTGTATAGACATCAAAAAAATGTGATGGTAAGTAAAATAATACGTATGTGTACAAAATAGTTCGATATATTGAGCGAGTGCAATATTTTAAAACTTGTCATGTCACTGTTTTGTAATAGGATTTTTATTCCGATCTATTTTTACTCCTTTCATATTGTTACCACTTTTCAATCCAGGCGACCTAAAGTTCTACTCCGATTTATAACTGTATTTGGCATGTCTTGTCACACAAAGTTCTAATTAGTCGCCAGTTTACTACATATCTTTATTCTCTACTATTTCCATGGCACCACAAAAATTTGCCCAAACTTGAATACTTGTGTACGACTTTTTATCCACATCAAAATAATATGTGGGTTCTGATACTTCATACTTCTATCATAGCATCATCATTCACCACTATGCACATCTTAGGCTTGTGATCGCCTATCCTTACATGCCTACCCACATCTATGTTATATTGTAGAATATGTGCTCGTACAATTGAGAAAGACGTCATATTTATACATATCTAAGCAATCCATGCATACTCACTCCATCCTCAAGAGAGTGTGCATATAGAGATTTGCACATGGATCAAGAGAAATGAGGACTTAACTCCATGGCATAACTTTATAAGTGTTTGTGACCATTGAGAGAAGGCGATTAAATGAGGTTTGTTGTATGCAGTAATTAAGACAGGACATGCAGCCAATAGCTATACCTCAAATTATTGCATGAGTCAATTAATAATGATTAAGTTAAAGGTAAAGTGTATTGGGAGTGTAGATGGACACTCTTTCATGAAATTTTTTGGATGCTAGATGTAAGACGGAGGGAGTAGTTAAAAACAAACAGTGGGTCAGATGATTAGCGGATATTGTTGTACTTCCAGTGCTTAGCCCGTTATATACACCTTACCAAGAGAAATTAAGCTTTTGGTGGACGAAGGGTTGAGACTAAACTACACAATGCATGTTGTCGAACTATACGTGTGGTGGTGTGATTATTCATTGTATTTGTTTTTTCTAAAGTCAAACTCAGTTGTTGAATATATTTTTATTCGAACAATAAATTGTGGTACATGCATCATTAATTTCTCACAACTCATCAAATTTTATGAGTGCTTTGCTTGATCAAATTGCACCACTTACATTTTTTTTACCAGGGACACTGATTACTATTCTTAACTCAAGTCGAGCATGCATCAGTTGTGTATGATATTTATACATGTGTATAGTTTGTCCTGCGGAGGCCGGTGTAATAAAGCGCCTTTTATCACAGAAAATACATACATACAAAATTTGATTTGTCACATTCGACTATTTCTTTGACATTGTACATGGTTCCCCAAAATCCGACGTCAGTTATAGAATCGTACGCACTTTTTTCTTTGTCTTCATCAGTGTAAGACGTAGGTTAATGGAAGGGTGTTTCATCCGTTGATGTCTTTTCGGTTGATCAGATTAAATATTTTTTAGCTGATCGCTAACAAAATAATTCTTGGAGCCGAATGCCTTGTACCTCATCCTATATATATCTCCTGCGTTAACTGATTTGGCTTGGCTTTTGATTCTTTTTTCATATATTGTCCTCAATTGTCTCGTGCATATATATAACTGAGTACACGACACAACTTTCTGGGTATTCTTCCTCAAAAATAAGGAAGAATGATGAGAGCGGATTTGGTGCACCTCGGTACCAGTGATCCCTTTTTTAACAAATTCGAATATTGTACTTTTGAGTTTTTCAAAAATTAGCATTCTATGAGCATGAATACATATACATGGAATATATAGTTGTGCAAATTTTTGTTGGAAATACGTTTTATTTAGGGCTACAAAAAATAACAAATTTGTGACTGTATGAAGTATAGTAAACCCCCCTATTTTGTCCGAAATTTTTCATTTGTCTACAGCCTAAAATAGAACACATTTTCAAACAAAATTTCGTGCTATGTACAAATATGTATATGTATCGTGTTTTCCAGAATTTTCTGGAACACAAAAATGCGGATTTTGAAATTTTCAAAAAATGATCACCTGTGTACGGGTGCTACAAAAAATTCCCGAGAATGATTTAAATTGCATGTAGTATAGTTATATTTTTTTTGGGAATGATTTATATGTGTGCTTGTAGTACACGTTAATGAATAAATTTTCCAATTAACTGCTACATAGAAGTCCGTGTGTATTGAATCCAAGTTTCTTTTTTTACGTTAGATCCAAGTTTTTTTTTGAAAATCCAACCTGTGTACGTGAATTAGTTGTGTCAGGTGTGAATACGTCCACACGGAGGTCTCTTCCTGGTCTTTTGTTTTAGTAAAACTACCGATTAGTTTGCTGTAAAAAAAACTACCAATCAGTTTTACTTGCACGTTAAAACTGTCACGTGTAGTGTTACGTAACTATTTATTTAATCTGAGCCATCAATTTTAGATCTAACTATCAAAAATAACATAGGTGTTGTGGCTTAACGTGGTGCCTCGAAAAACTAACTCATTTTGCTTTTAGTATATAATAGATTACATGTATCTAGATTTGTTTCAGTATGTTCACTCATTGTGTTTCGTACATAGTTCACACTAAAACAGAGAATATGTGGCACTAGATTTTGAAACATCACTAAGTACCGTTCGAGGGAGAATATGGCATCGAGGTTGTTTGTGCTCGCTACTTTTGATGATTGTTCGACCTCTTGACTCAAAGTTCTTTTGCACACAAGATAGAACCTAGCTTTTGACTCCAATCGACCAACATTTTTCCTCCTGCCAGGTGCATGGCGCATCCTAATTCGTGCCGCAAAAGTTCGAGCTTTCTAAAGGAAATTAGGAAAACAAATATCATGACACGCGCCAAAGGCCTTTGGACGGTCGTTTAGGCGCCGCGAGCTGATAGCTCCAGAGGAGGTGCGGTAAACCTGTTAGCCAAGTTCATTCTCAAAAGTGTCAGCAGACAGCAGATCTGTGATCTGTTCACATACTCCTGCATAGTGCTGGGGTACAATACTGTTTCGTCGACTACGAGTCTCCCGAGGAACAGTCACCTAATATGATGTCGACAACCCTGACTAAGGAGCCTGATCTAGGAGCTTTCTTCCAAAATAATGGTTTCACGAGAGCAACTCCCATGCAATCACGTCCGTGTTCAAGTTCAAAATCCTCGGCCTCTTGCACCAGCACGCCCCATTTTAGGCTTTGCCCAACTTTTGCCATTCTTTCCTGACGCGCTGGCTTTGTTGTTGGACTGGACGTCCCATCAAATCTTGAACCTAATCCATGAATCGCAGGACAAAAAATAGTGTCAGAAATGTAACAAGAGCTTCTTAGTGACAAAGAAACTACCGAGGTTGACTGCTAGTGTCAGCTACCCGTCCAGGTAAGAGTCCAAGCGTTCTAGAACGTTGTCGAGCGCATAGAGAGCCATCTTCTTGATCTGTAAAACACAGAACCAAAATACAGGACCGAGACACCACTTCCCAGGGCAAATAATAGCAAGATTTCAAAGAATATGCTGCCAAACCTCTAGTTTATCTTCTTTAGCCTTGTGGGCAGATGGAAGTCGCCTGAACTCGCCGGCCAGCTTAACAAACTCACCAACATTTTCAGGGGAAACAAAGCCCATCCCAACCTTGATGCAGGACTGCACAAACGAAAATAGGTTTGGTTCTGAGCAACCAAATAGTTTGGTGCTAAATTCAAAAAAAAAACAAGCAAGAATTTGGCCGCACTGTCATACTGCTCCAGTTCCATTATACCTTCAGATTCCTAACTTGGTGAGGACACCCAGCAGGAATGAGAACGGCATCCCCAAGCTTCTGCTCAAACGTCCAGGGCTCAATACCTAAACCAGGCAAGCCAACTGATATGGAAATGGCATTGACATAAGGCACGCTATGTTTCGGGATAAGATGAACACCTCATTTTTACTTACCATATTCTTTCTTGAGCTTCCTCTTGTGTTCTTCTGTTAAATAGAATGCCTGATCATGAATTGGGTGAATAACCTGCGCAATAAAAAAAATTGGTCTAGGGTAAGAAAACTTAATAACGAAGTCCTATAGACGAAACGATTTTTTTCAAGTACCTGTTTCACAGGATTGCAATGGATGTGGCGGAACTCTGAGAAATGCTTCCTTAGATAATCTTGTAATTTCTCGGAATCCTCCCTTCGGAATATGTCCCACAAAGCACCTCCAGTTTTCTGCTGCTCTGTATTGTCAGGAACTGGTTTGGGAAGATCGTTAGCTCTATTTTGATGCATCGTTCTGTTAGCACGACACTGGTAGTACAAATTGCAACTGCCTCTATTATGAATCTCATCAGATTTCTTTAACTCGTCAACTTGGTCTGGACATTGCTCTATTTCACTATGTAACACAGGTTCAAGATATTGTGAGGTATTCTGAACATCAGCTCCAGCATCACATGGAGCATTTGGGTGCAAACATGCAAGACAGAAACATGAAATGCCCGAAGAACATGACATTAAGCAAAAAATAATAATCAATTTCCTTACAAAGAAAAGTGATACTCCCCATTACAATTACCTTTATCCCTTTCCATACGACATGAGCTCATCAACTCATCCGCAGATATCTTACAAGATCCAACAGATGGCAGTGGCTTGACCTCAGTGTATGAATTTAAATCTCCATAGAGTTCCTGAAGATCTTGCTTTCTAATGTCTTTCTGGATTTTTTCAATCCGAGTATGATCGTATATCTCACTGTCCACTTCAGCTGTGTGTGTTAGGATATTTACCTGGTTAGTTAGACATCTGTCAGTAAACCAGACCAACAGATAAACAAGAAAACTCAAACTATGAAATGGTCAGTTGATCATCAGGTAGAAAATGTGCTAGGAGATCAAGATAACAAAAGTGAGATGCAGATCAGCAAGGTACAAAACTGAATTTGCCGTCAAATTATCCAGCATCCAAGATAAATTTACTAAATAAGAAACAAGGTCATTACAAAGGAAATAGCAACATACCGCATCAGAAATGTCACAATGAAGCTTGGTCACTGAGTCACCCCGACCTAATTCGTTGGAAAATCCATAAGCAATGTAACTTTTTGGTCCAAGATCTGGTTTCAGGACACCATCAGGAAGTTGGACAGAAAGATTTAGTGGACCATATCGTGGATCGGTATACTCAGGAAATGGCAATGCACTGATAAATTCAGCACCATGGCGAGGCAACCGCTTATCAAACATACTAGGAGGCAAATCCTTCAGCTTAAGCATCTTAGGCCAGAAAGTAGGATGAGCCCTTCCTTCACTATATCCCGTAAAAAACATGTGAATATTAATTTCTACCTGCAAACATCAGACAAGAAGGGTAAGCACCTATCTATTAAACAACAATTCTCTGGATTCAAGCAGAATCACATAGACATCATATTTAAATTGACTTAATCAGTTCACTGAGAAATACATGAACTACCCTAAAAGTAGTACTTCCATCTCAAATATAAAGCATATAATTTTTTTGCAATCTTCTTTCAATAGAAATAAGAATGCATGTAGAATGATCACTTCTCAACCATTCAGTCTCTTGTTTCAATGCAAATAATACTATGGCAGCCATGGTCCTTTCTTTAACATTAAGGGCATGATTCACCACCTACATCAAAATGATCCTTAGAAAATGAAATGGTAGGAGCTCATCTTCCAGAAAGTTAACACATACAGAGGCCCATATGGAGGCAGGTTCAACCGAAGCGGCTGTACAGAGCCCCAAAAAATCGAGGGATCCCAGAATTTCCTAATTCATGCTATCAGTACTTATAATGGTCAAATTAATCGCTCCTAAGCGCAAGCTTACGCACCACTAGGTGCTGAGCAGAGGCACTAGCGCCTAATTGCGCTTAAGCGTGCGCTTAACGTTTTAATACTTCAGAAAAGTGAATAGCGGAGGCAAAGCCGCAAAACGCTCGCTCAGCACTTAGCGTTTAATGGAACCTTGGTACTGATCAAAGTAGATACTATTAAAATGGTCTCATGGCTCAATCCAAGCCAATCGTGTATCCACTACGGCCTATCTCACGCCTTTTACTGTTTCTTTTGTCTGAAATCCTTCTTCCCTTATTCTCTCTCATGTTAGTTGGAAAACTCACTGATCCATTAAATTATCCGCACTCCTCATCCATTCTTTGCTCACAAGATTGAATATGTTGCAAACTAACTCTCTGGCTCCTCCTATTTTGATTACTTTTATATGTAGGCCTAAATTTTAATTTGGCACAGGGCCTCGAATGTCTGACATAGAGCCATGCACGCACATAATTACTTAGTACATTCAAGTTATTATTGAAGTATTATCTAAAGTATTTGTGCCAGAATTTCTGGCATGCAAGCCTAGTACATAAAATAAGCACAAGAGAACACAAATGATGACCAACATTATCTCAAAAGTGGTGAGTTTTAAAAGACAAACAATACTGCTTACTAGCAAACCTAGATCATGGAAATAACCAACTATAACATTGAGTAAGAAATGTAGAGTATAGCTTAGTACCTCACACCAATCAAGGCAATCTACTGCTCTCACAGCTAAGTGCTCATCTGCTGTCCTGCATTGGGCTTTTTCACGCAATGCCCGCCACATTACCATAGGCTCCCAACTCAAACCAGACGTTAAATGAAGGACGTCAGAAACAATAACTGGCTCGCCCTTTGCCCAATGCATCTGAAAGTGCAGTAGATCATCGTCCTGGAGCTCCATGGCGGCTGGACAATATAAGTAGTTATCACTTGAGTCCTCCCTATTTGCAGTCTCCCGTAATGTCCTGACATCAGTTCTTATCTTGCCTGAATGATCAAAGCAAGGGCACTGATCACTTCTGCTAACTGCTGCTTTTGCAAAGATTTCACTCCTCATAACTTTATCAGCTCTATCTTCTAGCTCGGAATACATCTTCTCTGGAAGCATACATTTGAGATCTAGAACAGAACAACCACAACCTTCCATTTCCTTTGGTGGGCAAGGTATGCTACCATCACTATTTGCTTTCCACGGTATCAGAGGGCAAGGTATGCTACCATCATTTGGGGTGTCAATCTGACTCCTTGTAGAGACCATTTCATTCTCATCCATCGACTGACAATTCTTACCAAACATATAGGCCTTCCCTCTATCCTCATATTGCATACTCTCCACCTCTTCTCCTCCAGGGATCTCACCATTGCGAAGCTCTCGGCAGCAGATAAGGCACAACTCATAGTGACAATGCTTACAGCTTCTATGAACATCAAATATAGAAGTTTTACACTTGCTACTGCAGTAGAGGAATAAAACAGGATCAGATGTTTGCTACAGAATGCAAACAAAGTAAATATGGAAAGATCCTAACCAGTAGACACGTTCACCAGGATCACAGCTAGTATGTTCCAACTTCATTTCGTCCAGTAAAACTCCTGTATATAAAACCAAATGAACATTTGTACGAACAACAATTCCATCTTGTATCGTATAATACCATACCTCGTATATTAGCCTCTAATCTCTTCTCTTCCATCTGCTCCCGTTGAAGTTCTCTAAGCCAAGGAAGCAACAAGCGCACAATATGGCAAGCATGCCGAATTTGATTTTCTTCA
Organism: Poa annua; assembly: GCA_026929855.1. Classification (NCBI taxonomy): domain Eukaryota; kingdom Viridiplantae; phylum Streptophyta; class Magnoliopsida; order Poales; family Poaceae; genus Poa; species Poa annua. The sequence goes on from CM049432.1 coordinate 88,929,669, forward strand.
GAAATTTCCTTTTTTGGAGGCTGGTTCATGAAGAACATAATAAATCATCATTAAGGAGAAAATGGTAGGAGAGAAACATTTGAATACAAGCAAGATCAACATGAAACAAAAAGCGGAGCAAAGGTGCCAAGTGCAGACCTCTTCAACTCCTCTCATTCGTAAGCATCCCTTGCAGTTACAATTCTTGCGACAATATGGGCATTTTGCAGCAAGTTCATCTTCTGCCAAATCAGGATACCTACAAACCCAGAAACAGTAGCTATATGAAATACATAAGATCAAGAACGGTGGCATCTGTCAATCACCAAAGAGATGAAGGAAGGCATCAACGTTTGGGTTTTGCCATGATAGAGAAGGCAGCATTTTAAGAACATCAGTAAGAGAGACTGATATACAGATTTGTAAACCAAGCAAACAAAGATGTATGCAATAGAAAAAAACTAGTTGATAAGCAGAAGTTGTGTATTAGTTGGAGTTTATAAGGAAACAGTAAACCATAGGTGCTTGAATTAATAGAAAATAAGATGGAGACAGTTCGACGCACCATTCTTGGATGCATGGCACACAGTAGCGCTTTCTATTGCATGACTTACACCAGACCACCCTCTCTTTGTCGTTTCTCTGGCATTGGTGGCACATCGTAGCATTTTCCCCAGTCTTCATCTTCTTTCCATTCTAGATAATTGAAACAACACAGAGGTCATTAGACTCACTAAAATAGATACTTTAAACCCATTCCATAGAAAACTTCTAGAAAATGAGTAGCTTGCCTTGTATCTTTCACCAGATTTTTTATTCTTGAAGGATGTGACTTTATTTTCTTCATCACCGTCCTTTAATATTTGTGTAGTGGAAGCCTTCCCCACATCTCTTCTTCCCTTTTTCTTTGCAGGCTCCAAAACCTCATCATCGCTAGTCTGCAGAACAGGATAAAAGACATTTAAAGGCTGCACATATTTTTCTCTACTTAAAATATGGTATATAATTATGACAAGGTGTTCAGACATTTAATAAGAGATTTGTCAATGACCACGGTCAGATAAATGTCCACAGCAGAACCTTTCCAGAATCAACATTTGCAACAGGCGTTAAGCAATTCACCCTAATGTTTCCGTCATGGTTTTTGCCTTCATGGGAGCATTTCATTATTTAAAATGGGTTTTGTTACATGCTTTGCTCCAAGGTTTTTGGGTCGCGGCTGATTTTGCGAAAACGACTTGGCGATTAGTCGGCGACTAAAAAAAACCATGCTTTGCTCGGTACAACACAAAAAATTGCCAAAGTCACAAGAACATAAAGATCTTTAGGCAATTGATAGGATGGGAAACACTTGTTCAGTTGTTACAAGAAAGCACATCATACCTAATCTCCAACGGCAACCAATTAGGTGAATGGGTGACTCGTTGCAATGAATGGTTATCTCTTCTATTCTCCTACACTGAATCAAAACGAAAATCTTACAAGGGGGAGAGAGAATCGAAAAAAAAGAAGGTTTCTTTTTTGGCTCCCCTACTGTTCATAACAAAATACAGTAGCTCATATGCTGGGTACTTTCGAAATGAAGACGAGCAGGATGAGCACTAATTAAGCCACAACCAAGTATCGAAGCATCGCAAACCTTGTCTGCCTCTGGCGAGGTCATGGTGCGCCTGAGGTCGGAGACGCGACGGGCTTCGGCAGCGATACTTACGGCCCGCGGAGGTCGAATGCGGCGGGCCGGAGGCGAAGCAGCAGCGCCTACAGGCGATGGGGAACTCGGGGGCGGGCGGGGTGCGGGGATGGATGGAGAAGGCGGCGGGAAGGATAGGTGTACTGCAAATGAGCAAGATGATATAGTTGACCAGACATTAATAATTACTTAGTAAGATAGAAACCCAAAATTAGTTGCAGTGACAAAACAAAACACATGCAGTGCACTAAACCGAACTTTCTTATTATGAAACCACCAGTAGTCCCATACTGCAGCTAACAAATTTCAGAAACAAAATAATACACAAATGCTAACCTAAATCAAATCAAGTAACAATACATTTCACCTCTATGTAATAAATCACAAATAGACCATACTAGAAGGCGGCATTCTCTAGCATCCAACAACACAACCATTGAGAAAATAAGGCCTCATATCATATAGTCAGTCAATTATCCGGTAACCTGTACAGTAGACAGACAAAAATCGCACACACAGGTCGCCGATCAACGGGGCACGCAAACACGTTGTTATTATGCCGTTGATGATACTGTAGTGGAGTTTATGGCTGTGAGTCCAGGTGAGAACTCCTAGAACCAATTCAGTTAAGACAGATCTTGAATGTTTTTGTTTATGAACGTCAGTCCAAGTGAGAATAAACCCATTGAATGTTTGATAGCAGCCGTACTTACGTCCTCCGTTTTGATTAAATTCAGTTTGGACTGACCGAACCGCGTCACATCAAATTCATTAATGATGCACATTGCACCATGATGTTGAAGGTTCTAACATAGCTCCATCATCCTTAATTTGGCAACATTTCTCCATTTATAGTGGAGTGGTCAAGCGCCTATTTCTGCTCCTAGGCGACACTTGGATGATGCTACACCTTCTCGGTAGGCAGCTCCAGTCGTAGCTAACTGACGACGATGCGGGACTTCTCCTGCTTCCGGGACGCCGCCGTCACCACCGTCTCAGCCGCGTCCTCCGGCGCCGGCGACCACCTCGACCGCTCGCTGCAGGCCGCCACCGCCTGCGTCTACAGGGCCGCGCTCTCCTTGTGCCGCAAGGAGCTCCTCGTCACCGTCACCTGGACACGCTCCATCCCGGGCACCGAAGCTGCCGCCGGGACTCCAGGCCTCTACGTCTCCGTCGAGGACGCCACGCACCCGAAGGCGAAGCTTCTTCCTCCGTCTTCCACGGTCGGGACGACAGCTGCCACGCCACGCCGGTCTCCGCCCGCGCAGGCGAGCCAGAAGATGCAGCTGCAGACGAAGAGGCGCGGGAGCCGGTCGTTCGTCACGGAGGCCGGCACCGCGGTGGCCGTCCACTGGGACACCTCCGACGCCAGGTACCCGTCGGCGTCCTCTCCCGAGCCATGCGCCGGCGGATACTACCTCGCCGTGGTCGCCGACGCGGAGCTCGCGCTACTCCTCGGGGCCGGGGGCGGCGAGCTGTCCCGCCGCTTCGGCGCCGTTGCGCGGCCTCAGGCGGTGCTGCTCAGCCGGCGCGAGCAGCTCCGCGCGTCGCCTTCGACGTCCGCTCTGACGGTGGCGCACAGCACGCGGTGCCGGTTCCGGGACGGCGGCGCGGAGCACGAGGTGACGGTGCAGTGCCGCGGCGACCGGCGGGGCACGCCGAGCGACGAGGGGGAGGTGGCGGTGAGCGTGGACGGGCGGGCGCTGGTGGAGGCGCGGCGCGTGGCGTGGAACTTCCGAGGGAACCGCACGGCGGTTCTCGCGGACGGCGCCGTGGTGGAGGTCATGTGGGACGTGCACGACTGGTGGTTCTCCGGCTGCACCGGCGCGGGCGCGGCGCAGTTCATGGTGAAGGCGCGCGGCGGCGGGGGCGGGGGCGCGGTTTGGATGGACGAGGAGATGGCGAGCGAGGGCCACCCGCCCGCCGGGTTCTTCCTCCACATGCAGTGCTACCGCCGGTGACTCGCCGTCGGACGTAATTACAGATTATTCTTGGTTCATCCTGTCCAGACATGCATTAGGGTCGTCGATCGTGATTGATTCTTGGTTTCGTTCTCGTCCGATTGATTGATTGATTAAGATTCCCATGCGTGCCGTCCCGTCCCTGTCCTGACGTTGATAGTTCATCGCATCATGCTCTTATTCTTTGTTGAAGAGGTGGCGGCTTTGACGGAGAGCCAATGGCAGACCGCCGGCCGACGAGATCGCCGTCAGCATCTGGAATCCTTCCACAGATCATTTTCTCGTTAGTAAACAGCTTACTAATGGCTAGGGTTCAGCACCTGCTGTCAGACTAACTAATTCAGGCATTAGCGTCGTCATGTGGTTAGCTTGGCCGGCCGGGGCTGGAAAGAGGTTGGGCTGCCTGCCTCGCCGTCGTTGCACTGCATCATGTGCTGCCAACCTCGGCCGGCAGCCATTACTGCATCTCCTAGCGCGACTCACGAGGGTCACGGAGGTGTTTGGCAGCAAGCGCTTTACTACACTGACTGCCGCCATTAATGGTGAATGCATGAGCTCGATCGGCCGGAGACGGCGAGCATATGCATGCGTGTGCCGTTGGTTGAACGGTGGATGCCGGGCCGCTACGGTCGATCGGTCATGGTCTCTGGAGCATTTAAGACACGAGGCATGGGCATCCTCGGCATTCGGGGGTGCCTGCCGGTGCCAGCTTGACGAGGACAGCAAGCGAGGCAAGCTCAGACGGTGTCCGGTCAAGACTGGTGACCACGTTGACTGTCTCTTTGGGTTCCGGGCCTGGGCCTACGTGTCATTCGCGGCACCTCCTAACATTACGATATTGAACCCGATCAATCGTCAGGTCACAAATCCAAATAGAAGAAACATGTACCCTCCGATACAAAAAGTCTCGCTTATTTTATATTAAGCTAGTGCAAATTTTATACTAGACAATCGATACTTTTCTATGAATCTCTATGAATCGGAGGGAGTATCCCTTATGCATTAGGGATCCTATTATGAGATCGCGCTCCTCCACGTCGTTGCACTGCATCTCCGCTGAGAGCTGATCCCAGACGCACCGTACCTGTCAAGATCACCTCCTCTTTTCCCTGGTTTTACTTCCTGGCTGTGTTGCCAACGCTTTGTCAAGATTTTGGCTGCCTAGGCTGTAGGGTCGCTGTGAGCGAAAACTTGTCCTTGTAGCTTAGTTTCTTTGTTTCGGGTCCTTGCTCTGTTACTTTCGGTCTTCCGAAAACCTGGTTTCGTTATGTTTAATGGAACGGGGGTCGTTGGGCCTCCTGTTTTTCTTAAAAAAAGTTCAAAATTCATGTACGGGGTTTTATGTCGAAAATTTGAAGGGATCACTTATATGCACTGGACGAAACCATAGGCATTAAAGAAGAATGCCAAAAAATAGAACATGTGACAACTTCTTACGGTAGGGGCGCTTGCCACAATATGGTATCTAGAACGTGTGGAGTTTCATGACATGGTAAGGTATCTACGTGGTTGGAATCTACATGAGGGATATTTTTAAGCCACATGGTTGGTAGAAACACGATCTAGAGATAGCAGCCGTCTGGTTCAGAACCGCCTCGTATTTGACATCCCTTCCATCGCGGTCGGTTGCATCGATAAGGAGATTGTAGAATGCACCTTCTGGCGACTCCTCATCAACCTCGGCTCTCAGCACTTTGTTGAATTTGATCATGTTGTGTGCCTGCTCGACCTGCACCCACACAACCCACTTGCCAAGCAACTGGACGTCTGGATTTTTGGTGTCTATTGGTGAAAGTGCACCATGTACAGACACGGTGTAAATGGAAACAATGGCAACGAAAAATAGGAGGCTATTTCTCATGGTTTGTCTCAGGATCGATGACACCTTGGTGCTAAGAATGGAAAATTGGTATGGCCAAGCTGCAAGGTATTTTTGTTGTGGCGAAGAAGGGGGATGAATAGGGCATTTATAATGCTCTAAGCCTTGCAATTTTGCCAACAAATCGACAAAATGATATGATTATTTTTGGAAAGGACTAATTAGTTGCGTATCAAATCTTCACCGTATCTAAACAAGATCTCCAAATTTATAACAAAATGATTGACAAGATTTTTGGGCTCAATATTGGTTAAGAGGAGATACGTATTCCAAAAGAAATAATGCTCATGATTTGGTTGCATTAATTGATGGTTAATACTCCACCGTAGCTATTAAAATAATATTTTGAGATAATTACACCAGAGGTCCCACAACTTGTCCATGATGGGTAAAGTAGTCCCACAAGGATACTAAAGTATATATACTAACACACATGTACATGTATTGTATAATTTATCCAAATGTAAAAGATAGTTCAAGGTGAAAAACACCATAACTAACGATCTGAAAAGTTATTATTTGATTAATTATAAATCTATGTAATAAAAATTATACTGATTAACATAATAACAATGCAATCATAAGAGTAAAATAATTATAAAAGTTTGGTGTAAAATATTCTTATCTACTCCCTTTGTTCGGATTTACTTGTCGTGAGAGGTGAAAGTGCATGGTTGTCCCCATGCATGGTTTTGGTAATTAATGACAATCCTTATGGCCTAATGTTTGCTTTGAGATATACTTGTAGATCTTGTCCATAGGAAAAGATTGGAGTTCATGTGTTGGACTCTAGTAGTTTACATGATGATCAATGCTCTACTCAAGGGTTTATATGAAGAATGGTCATGTGAAGAGTTGAGCTTATTGCAAGTATGGCTTGGAAAAGAAGATTGAGTGATCAATCATGTTTTACCCCAAGCCATCATACATATCAAGAGAAGAAGATGAAGCGCAAGATCAATATGATGCATCTCGAAGATATCATTTGATTGAAGCTTGCAAAGGAGTCATGAAGACGATGCTTAGCGAGGCCCTCCCATAATGGAGTATGGGGGAGCATTTGGAGAAGTCTTCATCAAGCATGTGCTAGCAAGCACAATCAAGAAAGGTGTTTCAACTTGAGAGAGTCAAGATCGTCATCATCGAGCTCAAGTGGAATGCGCAAGGCAAAGGTATGATCTTGATAGGTTTTCTATTTTACCGGTCTCATGGTGTTAGTGGGAGACCGGGTTTTAGGATAGACGGCGTACTATCAAGAGGGGCTCTCAAGTGAGTAACTTGATCGCATCGTTGTGGAGAGCTCAAACCTTTGCATACTTGGCATATCATATTTCTTGGTTCTTATTTGGCTTTTATGGTGGTGAGGAATTAGAGCTTGGTTCATCTCCATGTCAAGCTCTAGTTCATCGAAAACGGTTTTACCTTGGAAAACTAGTTGCGTTTTCGGTGGCGGAAATATTGCCGGTTCAACCGTGAGGAAAGTCCCACACCTTGCCATGTGTGGTGATTTTACTCTATTTATGGGATGCAATATTTTCACTTTTTGTAGCCTTCTCCTTGTCGGTACCTTTCCAACGGAGTTGGTCTCACCTCATTCGGAGTTCATTTGCAAAAGTTATAGCTGTGTTTTTGGTGTTCGGACAGGCCCGGTAGTACCGGAGAGTTTTGTTCCGGTAGTACCGCAGTCAGCCGGTAGTACCGGGCTCGCTGCGGTAGTACCGGGCTCTCTGCGGTACTACTCTCTGAAGTTGGTTTTCGGACGTTTTGGCACGGATGGCCCCGGTAGTACCGGGGTTGGAGCCCAGCACTTGGGCCCGGTAGTACCGGGGTATTTTTCCCCGGTAGTACCGCGCGCTCGGTTTTCTGCGTTGACGAAGATACCGCAGGGCCGGTACTACCGGGCTTTAGGCCGGTACTACCGCACTTGCGGAACAAGAAGTGCTGCAACGGCTGGATTTTTGAGTTGAGCTATTTAAGGGGCCTTCTTCCCCAATGGTTGACTAGCTCAAGAGCAAGTCTTTCTCCTCTCTCTCCTCCATTGTTGCCCTTTGTAAAGCTTGCTCTTCCTCTCAATCCCTCCCATGGTTCTTGCTAATATTTGAGGGAAAGTGAGAGGTGATCTTGATCTACGTTTCCACCGATCGATTTCTCCTCTATGTGAGGGAAACCTTGTAGATCTTGATCTTGGAGTTCTTGGTGCATCTCCTCTTTGTTCTTCCTCTCTTATTCCCCCATAAGCATTTGTTGCTTTGTTGGAATTTGAGAGTGAAGGATTTGAGCACTTGTGCTCTTGCCTTTTGCATTTGGTGCATCGGTGTGCTCTCCACGAGGATTCGTGGAAGTTGAAAACTTGTGAACTTGTTACTCTTGGGTCCTTGGACCCTAGACGCCTTTGTGGTGGTTGGACCCTTGTGTGGTCACTTGAAGCCGTTCGGGAGCCCCCAACCCATTGTGGGTTGTGCCCCGGATTGTTGTTGAAAGCCGTTCGGGAGCCCCCAATCCTTTTGTGGGTTGTGCCTCGGATTGTTGTTGAAAGGCTCCGGATTCCGCCTCGAAGGAATTCCGATAGTGGAAGGTGAACCAAGCCTTTGTGGTGCGGTTCATCGGAGAAGAAGGTGAAACCTTTGTGGTTGTTGAACCGTTGTGTCGGTTCACACCTCTCCAACGAGACGTACTCCCTTAACAAGGAGGAACTCGGAAATACATCCTCGTCTCCGCGTGCTTCGGTTATTTCTATACCCGAGCTTTTACTTATGCACTTTACATTGTGATAGCCTTCGTGCTTGAAGTATTCTATATTGCTATCACCTTGTTGTTTGTCTTGCTTAGCATAAGTTGTTGGTGCACATAGGTGAGCCTAGTTTATTTAGGTTGTCGGCTTGTTAATTTAAACATCTAGTTTTATTCCGCAATTATCAAGCCTAAACCGGAAAAGTTTTAAACCGCCTATTCACCCCCCCCCTCTAGGCGACATCATTGTCCTTTCAAGAGGGGGCTAAATTTGACTTATGGCACGTCTTACAAGGAACCCTATGTGTAATTTAAAATTCCAAATAGTACGAACACTGAGCGGCTCGCGCTTGACGAAACTGCCGCAGGCCAGGCTCTAGGCCGGTGGAGCTCCTGCCGCCGGCCAGCTCCTTCCTCTGGATGTATCTGATCTTGTAGCTTCTCCCCTGCCTCCGGCTTGGTCCTGCTCCTTCTCCCCTGCGGACAGCCTGCTGCTTACCATTAGATTTGGTGTAAAATATTCTTACAGTCATAAGTGTAAAATTGTTATATTTGGTGTAAAATATTCTTATCTAAACTTACCATTAGATTCTAGTTACTAAAATCAATAATATTATTTAATTCGATGATTTTGATTTAACCAACTACTAGAACACAAACCTAAAATACATACATGTATCTTACATGATATATAAATCCAAGTGAACTACTAAATCACTTATGTATACTTTAAAGTGTAAGATAGATGTTAACATTATCTAGAAGCACATGTACCATCAGTTTCACAACGCTCTCTTCCGCTGTTGGAGGAGAGGCGTTTCTCTCCCGCTAGATGTGGCAGGAGAGCTCGGGGCGGCAGCGTCGTCGAGGTGGAGATAGGAGGCAAGCGCGTCGGAGGGAGAATGGGGAAAAAGAGAATTAAGAAACTGAGGCGGAGAGGGACGATAGTGTTAGGGTTTGGTATATATGTGGAGGGACTGGTTCAATTTTTTAAAAATACATGGACTTTCTTGTAAAAGGGCCATCATATTGTTGGATGAAGAAGCGACGAGGCGGGTCAGAATACGTAGAGTATTATTTAAATGAAAATAGTACCTGAGCGTTGTGACGGCGCCGATTTTGGCCTTCTCAATATACTTACTAATTTAGTACTCCCTCCGTTCCTTGACATAAGATGTATAATTTTTCCTGAAAAATCAAAATTAGACTATGTTATCAAGGTTTTAGAAAATATTATTAGTAGTTACCATATCAAATCCTTACCATTAGATTAGTCATGAATTATATTTTCGTATTTTATTTTCTTAGTATTTAAAATATCGATAGGTTTTGCTAAAATACTGGTCAAAGTTAGACAAGTTTGCCTTTTCAGCAAAAATTATACACCTTATATCAAGAAACAGAGTGAATACTACTTACCAATTATTTAGTACTACTTGGGTGATCAGTCTATTATTGTGAAGATGCAGACAATTTTCTGCCCTATATGTACCCTTGATTCAAGTATTGTCCAAATCTTTACTATTAAATTATACTCCCTCCGTTCCGAGAAAAAAATCCAAAATAAAGGGTGTATTGCTATTTATGGACAATTTTATGCCTCTAAAAAAGTTTCAATCTATGACGGTTAGGTTTAAAGAATTGTATTCAATTTATAATTGTTAGGAACTCCTCTATTCCAAAAACAAATCATGAAAAAAATGAGTACCACGTATACAAAACTCCCCGTCTTAATGTTCGTGCAGAAAACTATACTTCTTACATTACAGAACGGGGGGGTATGATATTAGAGTATTATCTATACTATCATATACCTGCAACTACATGAGAGACAAGATACAAAGTTTGTGTTATGTAAACTCTGCTACCCGGTACAAACCACAAAATCAATTTAGTTACCATGCTCTATTAGTAATATTTACCAGCCCGATACCGATGAACTTACCACCTGGTACATATGAATATTATCAACCCCGAAATTAATGTAGTTACCATGAACTCTAATTAATCAATAGTCTCTAAATAATCAATAGTTACAAACACAATGCGCGTCGTATGGTGTAGTAGTCACTATGAAATTGATAGTTATCATCCAAATACTTATAAATTTGTACTTGTGTTGAAGTGTAAAGTTACCAACTTATGCACTTTTTTTTTCACCGATCCAAAATGATATCAATGAGAGGGAAAAGGGTTTCCACAACAAAGATTAGAGGCTTCAATATTTTCTACAGTACGTTGTCTCGTTATTTTACGTAATTTTCTTTGTTATTTGTTGGGATTGTACCCAAACTGACCTAGCCGAGAATAGAAATATTCAATGGTATAATCAACGCGTGGGTACAAATTAACTCGATAACCAAGTAAGCGATCTGCATCCGTGTACGTAAACCCTTGGGCCACAGGACGATCGATCGAGGCTGGCGGCGGCCATGGACGAGGGCACCAGAACCTGCCGCCGTGCCTGCGCGACGGACGTCCTCGCCGACATCCTGACACGCCTCCCGGCCAGCACCCGCCGCCGGCTCCGCCTCGTCTGCCGGCACTGGCGCCATGTCGTCGACAAGCGCACGGCCACAGACCTACGGAGCCGCGCCCAGACCCTCGTCGTCACCAGGGACACCGCCTACGTCTTCGACGACCTGTCCATTGCACGCCCAAGCTGGGAGCTCTGGCCTCCGGGCACGGCGTACCGCTACAAGGACATGAGCGTCGTCGGCACCTGCAACGGTCTCATCTGCCTCTGCGACAACCAGATCAGGCGCGGCGGCGGCGAAATCACCATGATCAACCCGGCCATCGGAGAGACGCTCTGTATCCCACCGTTGCCGCCGCCGTACGAGGGTGCGGGCAGCACCGGTCCCAATCGTCGTCACCGGAGATACAGCTTCACGTACCACCCGACGACGGGGAGGTACAAGATCGTGTACCTTCCAGGGTACATGGACAAGGTACTGGTGTTCACGCTTGGGGAGGCATCATGGCGTGATGTCCCGACAGGAGGCCCGCGCCGTCCCAGGTGCGACCTCGACGCCGGGATCGTGAGCGCCGGCGACGGCAAGATGTACCTCGCCCTCGAGGGCACGGAGGCGAGGATCATGGCGTTCGACCTCGACGACGAGGACCTCACGCCCGTCAGGCCGTTGCCGAACATACTGTCTAGACCCGGTACCTGGGGCCTGACGGAGGTGCACGGGCGGCTAGCCGTCGAGTTCACCCACGCCGGACAGGCACTCATCAAGACGGAGGTGTGGGTGATGGAGGGCGGCGGCGCCAAGTGGAGCTGCTGGTACGTTCTGGAGGTACGTCCCTCGCAGCTCTCTGCATTGCAGCACCGGCAGCGTCTCTCATGGCCGCACTTTGCGGTTCATGGCAGCAGCAGCGAGCACGTCGTGACTCAAAATCTATGTAATTCTCTCCATGTGCACACGCTGAGCGGCGGCGACGACGACAAGAGGAAGGCGAGACGCGGCGTTGTGCAGGTCAGCGAGACGAACCAGGGGACGCAGCTCTGTGGTATTGGAACCTGCCTGCAGACGTTTGTATACGTCGAGACCACAGAGCCGTTGAGTATTTATAAATGTTGGTGACTCGATCGTAGTGGATACATATCATCTTACTTATTATAGTCTACGGATGGTATGACACACGATCAAGCTGATGCTTTTTTGAATTGTTTGCTTCGTACTAATTAATTGTGTATAAAAATGAAAAGTTGAAAACGATGCCTTAAAACAAGGCAGATCGAGAGCGGTTTGTGCATTTCTGAAGTGTACAATAGCTTGGAGATATAGTATGATTTTAGTTATGTTTCCATCAGAAACTAGTCTCCACGATTAGGATTGATTGTGTCTTAGTTTCAGATTTGATCTTATTGATCCATTTAGAGATCCAACGTGTAATTTAGCACAAAAATCAATCGTGAGATGGTTATTTTGCACACTGCGAATCTTGTGTACATTCCAACCATGCACAATATTACGGAGTAGAATGATACTGGTAAACACGGTCGCAAGCAAGCATGGTAACCACCAGCTTGTCCAATTCTGCCTTCACAAGGGTTCTATTGTCAGTCTATTTTAGGGCTATTTAGCTTGCAGCGACTTTTCATCTTTGATACAGACCGATCTAATCTCTGTGGATTTTCCCGCTCTCCATGCCAGCCTTGGGATTATCAACAAAGGCAAGCAGTAGTGATCTATAATGATGCTTACAGATTAGATGAGAGAGGGTAATCAAGTAATCATGAAGCTTCGAAGATAGCATAATATCATCAACCAGGGAAAAAAATCAAGAGAGAGATATGGGAAGTGTCAGGTCCATGTTTGGTTAGTTAGCACATAGCACAGCTGAGACGAAGTCTATATCTGCAAAAACATCCCATGCCTCTCAAGGATGGATTTCATCATCTGGTTTCATTTTATTACATCTCTCTGCATGCAATCAATTCACCAGAAGTCCAACCACATTTGCCCTGAAAATAAATGCCATAAAAAAGAACCAGCACAGTTGCCTATCCAAAGCAACCAAATGCCTTACAAACATGCCATGTCCAGAATCCAGATACAGAATCTTGTGTACATTAAGCTGTGTGCAATAGTAGAATGACACTGGTAAACACAATGACAGCACGCACGCAAGCAAGAGCAAATCAGCCTTTCAATTCTGCCTTCACGATGGCTTCTATTGTCAGTCTAGTTTCAAGTACAAAACCCACTACTTACTTAAAGACAGGAGGAAATTAAAGTCATCAAAAAATGCAGTAACATTCGACGTCGGCATTCACCTGTTTCACTATCTCTTTGTTAAGACACAACAATACACTCCCTTAGCATACATGGCATCCATCCTATATGAACAGAAAGATCAAACACATGTGGCCAAACCCCCAAACAAAAATTTGAGCACCTGTAGGGGTTTCCCAGATTGATAATGGCCAAACTAATTGACTCGGCACTTATTCTTTCTGTAAGCATCTTTTCTACATGGTAAAAATGGTGACCTTTGAGGGACGATGTTGACCCAAAACCTTGCTGATGCGGCTCATCAACCGGATCCACCACGTACACTTCATCCCCTCTGCTTTGTATATCGATCGATGCTGCAGCGCACCTCCCTCATGCAAAATGCGCCTCCATGTCACCATTTGATGTTCAGCCGAGAACCAGACTTCATGCTAATCCATCTCAATGTCGTCATCCTCAGCTGTTTCTGCTGCTGTGTATGCCAGCCATACTAATCCTCCTCCATGCCATCGTTTGGGATCCTCGGCATACATCTTGCATGAATGATGGGTCCAGACTCTTCAGTTTGCACACTAGCCCCACGGTTGCCTTCTACCTTGGAGTAATCAAAATAGACAGCATCCCTGTACATCCACTCCCCCTTATCCATGGAATATATGTCATCAAATTGCTCCCCACAGAGTGCACAGATAATCTGGCTCTCATCTGCAGGAACCAAACACTCGCTAACTTCCTCCGATGAGCCCAACTCTGTATCAGAAGCACCAGAGTCCAGGAAGATGTCCTGCGGTTCAGGTGACCTATCAATCCAGCGCTTCTTGCTAGGGTACCATCTTTCAGGAGCGATGCCAGCATTTCTAGTCCCGGAGGGACCCGATTCGTGGCTGTCAGTGTGTTCACTGAGCTCCTCTTCAAATCTGAATCTTAGACCACATGTTTTACATTGATGACTTTGGCCGTCAAAGAGGCTGTCGACCACATGCGTATGGTGCTCGCGAAGCAGTGCTGGCTTGAACTCAAGACCGATAAGGTCAGCCATCTTGATTTCCAGGGGTTGGGGCAACAAAGCCTTTTTGGGGGTGGATTTGTCCTTGCCAACTGGAGTCTGGACAATCGGCAAAGGTGGAGGTGAAGCACTGACAGCAGATGTGCTCGGACTAGATTTGCTAGGTTTTCCTGGCACCGCAGCAGACGAATCAGTTGATGGTGAAGAAATTAAACCCTTTGCAACCAGAGAACTGAGAAGACTTGAGAGTGGTGCAGGATTGTCAGTTTTCTGTGTTGGTGGTGGACCTGGTGGCAACGGTGGGCGAACAGAATTTGGGACATGAGACTTCAATGTGGCATTTTCACTGGCCAATGGAAGAAGAGGAGGTTGTGCTCTCGAGCTACCATGGTCACCTGTGTTTGGTTTGAATCCACTCTTTAAAAGACCAGCCAATAAATTGGTAGCACTTATCTGATCCGAGTTTACATGGGCAGAATCACTGGGCAAGGGAACTTCTTCAGGAGGCAGATGGACAGAAGGTCTAAACAGCGATGATGAAGAATTTTCTTGCGGAAAGTGATGATTAGGTGGCTTGAGATGTGGCTTCAACAACACGGAAGGGTGCTTTTGAGTCTGCGAGGAAGTATGTGACAGAGCTCCTACAAGACTAGGCTGACCCTGAGAATGTGCAGCACTTTGAGACAAGGTGTGAGCTCTTGGGTTATGTTCCTCCTGGTGATTCTGACCAGATGGCAAAAATGGTCTGGAAGCATAAATATCATGCTCCACGGAACTTGGGGAGCTCTGGCGCGCAAAGGACGCGGTAGCTGAAGGTGCCTGGGCAGGTGGCGGAGAAGGTGGCCAGTATTTATGTTTTTGTTGCCCAAAAGTTGTAGGTCCACTAGCTGAACTTTCAAGGCTTGATCGTCCAGCATAGGCTCCTGATAATCCAACAGGTACAGATGGATTGATGCTCACTGATTGATTGGGAAACCTTGGTATTCTGGGATCCCGCCCAACTTCTTGGTGAGTTTTTCCCTGCGATGACCAGAGAGAGGAACCACGAGGTTCTTGGAATTGTTGTCCTTCGGGCCACATTTCCCTGTCTATCCTTGGTTCCAAGTCACGCTTGCTATGAAGGTACTCTTCATGATCCTGAACAATTGAAGAAGATAAAATTATAATCGAGCCTACAAATATAGTGCAAAGATCGAATATATATGAAGAAAATTCAGCATGATATACAGTAAATCTTAAAGTTTCATGAAAATATTATAGGTCACAAAGTTGAAGGCATCTCAGCAGTTGATAATTTCTGTGACGCCATTATGTATATATAATTTAACAGTTTTGCTCCACATACCATATATGCTGCAATTCTTCTATCTTGGCCAGTTTCATGTCCAAATCTAGGGATGGTATCTGGTTTGCGGAAGTCAGGGTCCAACTGGTCTCCCAGCTCTGACCATTTGGTCCTACGAAGGCTTGAAATATTGCCATCATCAGGTGTCAGTTCTCCTTTTCTTGCAGAATTGGCACCTGCATAATCTGCTCCTTGAGAACGTACATCATCCCACATGTACTCTTCTTCCTCAGAGTTCTTCCAGCTTTTGTTAGCTGACAGCCTACCAATCCTATCAGAATTAATAACAGGAGTTGGGAGAAGTGCACTGTCCAAATGTACAGGCCTGGCATCCTTATTTGCATAAAAACTGCTCCGTCTGTCAAATTGCTCTTCTGAAGAACCAACGCCTCCAGTATAATATGGTCCTCCGATTCCCTCTTGGCCTTTGGACTTTGAACGAACTTGACCAGCTCCAGCAGGCTGTTGTGAGATGCTGGAAAATCCAAGGCCTCTCGCATCTCTATCCGGCTTCTCATGAATAGGATTACTAAAGGTGTCCCTCTGAGGACGCTGTAAGTTTGGCAGAACATATCAAAGTATATTAGCAAAAGCATTAAAAAGAAACAAGGAGTTTAAGCACTTTTCTAGCAATTTACACGTAGAAACATCAAAGAGCAAAAAATAACTTACAGGTCTAGAGTTCAGAACATCCAGCCGTCTCCCAGCACCTTTGTCAATAGCTATCCTGTTAACTCTGTCGATATCATCATCAGAGTCAGAAATTATAGCCGTCTTGGCACCGGCTCCCAGTAGACCCTGTCCAAATTGATGGGAAAACAGTGTCAGGAGAAATTTACATAGTGTGCAACAGAAGGAAAAAACAGTGTATACAACACTATACACAGGATGCAGTTTTACAAGATAAATGTAATCGTCTGGATTTAAACTATCAGTTAGAGCAGCACAGAGAATGTGGCTTGCCTTATTTGGTTGTTGGAGCTGTTGTCTTGCCTCCAAATATTTTGGATTTACATGAATGCTGTGGGATGGGCGCTGGGATTGGGAATCAGGCTTTGATGGTGCAGCACCTGATGATCCGTTAGCAGATGACTGAAAGCCAAGGTCCTTCTCAATCATTTGAAGTGAAGCTGGAGAGAACACTCCTTTCCATGTTCCGAAAAGGTGCCTCATGCTAGT
This sequence comes from Poa annua, assembly GCA_026929855.1. Lineage (NCBI taxonomy): Eukaryota > Viridiplantae > Streptophyta > Magnoliopsida > Poales > Poaceae > Poa > Poa annua. The sequence continues at coordinate 88,946,183 of CM049432.1, forward strand.
ATGCACAGGAGGATCAACCTGTCTATACGCCTTGCAAAAAACCTATAGTAGAACCAAAAGAGAATTAACAACATTAAGATGCCAAAGCCAGATTGATCTCCTATGAAGGAAGTTGATTCATTAGCCTTTCACGAAGATGTTTATCTCAAGTAAAACGGGTAGAGTTGAGACTAACCTCAGGTAATCGTGCAGAAAAATGTTTAATATAATCTTTTCCAATATTCTTTACTATGCTGTCAAGCAGATAAAGAGATGGTAGTTTCTGATCACTTGGAACCTACAAGCACCGGTAATCATCAAATGAAATAGACATACCCCTCTACTATAACAGAGTACAGTTACATTGATAACTACCACAAATTTACAACAGAACATGAAAATAGAAGAAAATGGTTACATGAGCCAACATGTTGGAACCTTTTAGAGGCAAACCTGCTTCATTAAGTATTGATGCAAGAGTAAAGCAATGGCAAATATGTCCGCAACAGAACAAAACCATTCTGCTTTACATGAACGCCTCTACAGACAGCACAATGCCTTCTCTTTTGGTACAGACATTACTTCCGTACTAGGTTTCTTTCAAGCATGTAAGAGGTAACAAACAGAACAATTCTAGCTAATATGCTAGATTTAGCAGTAGCTTCCCCAAGGTTACGGAGAAGAAAAACACAAACAAAGAAAGCGACTTAAATGTCAAGAGCCTTTCTAAAAGCAGCAACGAGATGACCAAGTATCTGCCACATCAGGGGCTTAGTGTTTCCCAATTAATTCCCCGGTCGGCCCATTCATAAATTTTAATCTTTGCGCAAACATACCACAGAGGCCAGCTATAAATTGCATTCCGGAATCTGAATCATTTTTGGTACAACGATAAGCATACGGGGTACACACAGTCTGACCTGATCATCACTAGAATAGTATTAAATGTATAGAAATTGTCCACATAACAGATGGGGGAACAGGAGGAATGAAACTGTTCCAAAGTTATGTTTACTCTTGGAACAATAATGATTTAGTGTCACTGAACATTGCTGCAGCCCTCCTATTACAAAAAAAAGGGATCTTTAAACCGTGACATTGGTATTTCTTTTGCCACACCACTCGCACTCGGTTCTGGTGTACATAGGGTGAATGAACCCCTGGTTCGAAAAATAACCGCACACCGTTAGGAGATTGAAAACCATAAGGCATGTTCCCGTCATACATCAGCGACACACGCATACAGAGGCAGAGGTAGAGAGGAGGGGGTGTAGGAGTCGACAATGATGTCTTCATTGGCCCGACGTTTACAATCGCTTGGTAATTGCGCATCAACAAGATCGAAACGATGTGGTAATCTTTACCCTGGGCATGAAAAATCGGATTTCCTCTTCTTACACACAAAACACAGACCTTTGCGACACCAAAGAGAAAATACAGCAAACCTTGACCAGGTAGCTAGCTACCACATTCATTCATGTGGTGTGGTGGCTTATCCAACAGCATCCACCACACATCGATACTCCTATCCTACCTTCAAGCTTTACATGGGGGGTAGGACGGGAGGGGAGGGCGAAGAAGAAGAAGAAGAAGAAAAGGAGGAAGAAGAAGGAAGGGGTTAGTCACCTCGAGGATGTTGTTGAGGACGAGTGCGGCGATGGGCCTGGCGGCGTGGAGGTTCTCGCCGGCGATGATGGTGAGGTTGGTGATGATGGGCTTGGAGTTGAAGGTGAGCTCCCCGAGCGCCGTCCGGTACTGCGCCACCAGCTCGTCCACCTGAGCCTGCTGCTCCGCGGCCTCCCTGGCCTCCGCCCTGGCGGCCCCGTTGGCGGCGCCGGCGTAGGAAGATCTGGGGTCCCGCGACTGCGGCTGGGGCTGGGGCGCGAGGAGGCGCGGCTTCTTGGGGGCGGCGCCAGGGTCACCCGGCGCGGCGGATCTGCGGGCGTTGGAGGGGGCCTCCATGGAGGCGCGCATGGCGGGGGCGGGTCGAGAGCGCGCGGGCCGGCGGTCTAGGGTTTGGGGCGCATGGGCCAGGAGCTAGGGTTTGCGCGGGCGGCAGGCCGGCCGGGCTGCGCTGGGGAATGGACGGCGGACAGAGGCTCCGGCGGCGGCGGCGGCGGGCTGCCCGTGGAGAGTGAGAGCTCGGTCGGAGATGGTGGATGGATTTGGGGGGTTTGGGTTTGGATTTTGATTCCGTGCCGGAGGAGACGGGGCGGGATGCGTGAGGAAGAAAGCTGCCGTTTTTATAAACTCTGACACACACACAACCACACCTACAAAATCTCTGTCTCTACCACCTTGGAAGGTTTTGAGACGCGAGGAATTTTCCTCTTTCATCGTGGATTTATGGATTGCATACTACAAACTTTAGGGCCCATCTACCATACCAATTTAGAAAGGTTAAGTAAGATGAAAGTAAGAAAGAGGATATTTTTATCCTATTGAAGAAGAGGAGATAGGGGCGGTAACGGGGAGGATCACGGAGAATCAATGGGCGCGATGGTTTGCGTCGGGGCTCGTTAAATTCACAGGGTTGTCGAGTCGGATGCATCGCGGTTACTGTGTTTCTTGGTACGAAGTGTGCCTAGGTAGAGTCGGGTGATGAGTTATGTCGGTTTTAATGGTTTGTTATGATGTTACAGAGTTGACGACTATTATGTGGGCTCACGAGGAGGAGGTGGCATCTATGGAGGTCGCGCATGGCTAGGGTTTGGGGCGCATGGATTGGGCCATGGACGGATTCTATTCATATGGTTGAGGGAAAGAAGGTGGATGGATTCCCGGGGGAGGGGGGTCATTTTTTTATATTTCAAGTGTCTTCTTTCGGAAAAGGGGTGCATGCGGAAGATGATGAGGCAAAGTTATTGATTTTGTAACTTTCCTATTTCTACGCATCTCTCTTCCTTCGAGTTTGAGGATGGAGTTTTCGATACATATTCGTTCTCCATGGATTTCATTCCGTCCTCTCAAAATCATCTAAAGAAAGAAAGAAAGAAAGAAAAATTATCCATTAAAGAGATAAAAAAGGAGAATCGGAGTTAGTAATGTGGAGGATCCTATGGAGTTACTAGGCGTACTGGTTTGAGGTGGAGCTCAATATTGTGTGGGATTTTCTCACTTGAAGTTGTGACTTGCTTCTTTGTGACAACAAGTGTGTGAATTGTATGGATTTAGCCAGTTGTGTTAGGTAGAGTCGGGGGATGAGTTATAGGGTGGTAATAACACCTGAGATGTTAGTCTTACTCAGGGTTGGCGACTAATTCATGGGTTGAGGAAGTAGTGGATGTCTCTTTGGAGTAGATGGAGTTATACTTGATCTTGTTTTGGTTTCAAACAAATCACTTGCAATGAGGTTGACTATAGCATCAGACTCTCTAAAGTCTAACAGCTCTATTATGCTTCTCATTTTCCTTCTCTTCCACACGAGTAATAATCTCAAGTAAGTCAAAAAATATATATATAATATATAAATATATCGTTTACACGGCTGAGCCACATACCCGTTTACAAGTGAGTCGAGCCTGGTCAAATTCACCATGCTAACAGGCGCATGTGTCTGGTTGCAACAAACAGCTGACTAATTGCAGCTTAAACTTAGGTCAGTGGGATAAGTTGACACATACATGTTGTTACAACTCACAAGCTCTAGGTACAGTACAAGAATATATACAAACACATCTTTTCAGTCGTGAAAGATACATTACAACAAAACCCTTCTTTCTGTTTCAGGGCTCACTCTAGGTCTCTAGTTACGTGCATAATATACAAAAGGTATTCCAATGGAAGCTGTAATTTACACGTCAGTGGAGGACAGTTCTCTTCATGATATCTGCAGGCAACAGAGAATGTGTATCAATCAGTGAACGACCACGCGAGAAAGTGCTGCACCACAATACCTTGGCGGCTATGCCTTATTCATCAGATAAATCATTCCTATATTATAAATTCAACAATTCTGAATCTTAATTGAGATGATCACAACCTTCTCTTCACATATTTCAAGCTCACGTTGTTTGATCATAATTCAAGAGAAACGGGAAGGACGAAGAAGGTTGCAGCATATGCATACCTTAGGCCATGGAAGGGAGTTGCCAGGGTACGTCAATTTCAATTCAGAGCACAGACCAACAACTCCTTATTCTTAGCACCAGGTAACATCGCCGGTGAATTATCTACCGTTTACAGGCTTAATAGCAAACAAAAACATAATTCCTCCCTTCCGATATTATCATGACGGCTTGAAGGAAACACGTCTTTACTTAACAGTATGGTGAAACCGCTACGAGTCCGAACGGATCAACTGTGGCACCGGGACCTTATTAATCAAAGGTCTCAGGGTTTCCATGATATTAGCAAACGAGGGTCTCCGCCACGGCTCACTGTGACAGGCATAGCAATATTTTGGTCAGCCTAAAACACAACATAAATTAGCTAAACAGAGGAAAATATGGAAGACGATACAGATGGAACACATACTTTGCCCAGCAGGACTCGATCAAAGCAGCCACTTGAGGATTTAAATCGTTCGGGATTTCAAGCCTTCTTCCTTTAAAGCCTACAGCAGCAACTACCTGCGGAAAAATCATAGTGGGGTGTATAAGAGATTAATACATCGTTGACGTGCAAATTACTTCAGGTGTTCTTTGCGGATAAGCAAAACATGTTCTGGATACATTGAATAATCCCAATGCTGGTGCCAGACTAGGTATATATACCTGGGCAGGATTCAGGTTGCACCATGGCTGTTGTAGTGTCATAAGTTCCCACAGAATCACAGCGAAACTGTAGACATCAGACTTCTCATTGGATGGCTCATCTCGGAGCACTTCAGGCGCCATCCATTCAGGCTAGCGTTTAAATGACAAGGTAAGCCAAAGGCGTGAATGGGAAAGATGAACTTGAGAATAAACGGAATAGGCGCTTACAGTTCCTGCCAAAGATTTCGAGGACAGATATGTGTTGGCTTTCAGTCGTGAAAGGCCAAAGTCGCATACCTAAATGGTAAACATGTTGTGAGTAGACAAACAACTCGCTAGTAACTCCTGTCCTATAAGAGACTAAAATACAATAGATATAATTGCCACATGGACACAATCTTTTTAGATACCGACTCTGGAAGGAATAGTACAATGACTGAATATCCACAAACTATGTCAAGCCTACAGCTATGTTGGCATTTGTTCAGGAAAAATAGCAGCTTTCTGCAAGTGTCAAATATGTTTATTGACAAGGTTCCCAATCTTGCTTTCACAGAGGCCACTGCAAGAAATATGACCGGAAGGTGCAAACGTGTGCTGTTGGTAACGGAAGAAAACAAGAAAAAGAAGTGGAAAATTATAACGATCGTTCTTTTATTTATTATTAGAAGCTGGACATCTTCTAGACATGAAAAGTGTGACATATAAATTATTGTAGGTTTAGGACCTAAAAAACTGGCCAATTCAAATGAGCCACCACTCAGAAAACAACCAGTGAGAACGTGTCAAAACAACGTCAAGATAAATTGTGGACAAAAGGAGGACATGTGGTAGTATGAGAAAATTGATAGCTCCATGCACAGTTACAGATATTCACATGGCAGCAATACTCAGCAAAATATGTACTCTAACCATCTACTCTCATAGAGTATAAAAGACCATGCAGATAATTACCTAACTGCACAAATGCATTAGATATATATACAGTGTATAAATCATACCTTGACAGTGTACTTTTTGTCGACTAGAAGATTTGGAGACTTCAAATCGCGGTGAACAATAGGAGGGCTACGTCTATGTAGATAATTCATTCCCTTCGCCTGTAGCGAGCAGCGATAATTTAGATACTAATATGACTGCTTTAAGTCATAGCCTGGGAGTGGAAAAGGTTAAGAAAACAGGTAACTGAGAGAAGAAAATACCACATCGAATGCCATGTTCAAGCGACGTCTCTCATCCAGAACCTCCCTTGCACCACTCCTATGCAATAGTTTATACAAGCTACCTCTGCAATGGAAACAAGTAAATTCTTATTGGAATCAGTCAAGTGGATAAAGCACTATAGTACCAAATGAACAACTCAAATGCATCTTAATACCTTGACAAGTATTCTGTAACTATTGATAGGTTTGGGGGTTCAGTAACAGCACCCATGAATAGAACAATATTTGGATGCCTCAGACTTTTCATTATTGCGACCTACCGCGTAAAAAGAGCATTCATAAGATGATAAACATGAACAGAAATGCTTCATAAAGGCATACACACCAACTGAGTATAGAACATAATCACTGGCAAGTGACAAACACGTCCGGATATAGAACATAAATTACTAATGTGTGACAACTATATCCGGATCCAGAACATAATCACTGATTAGTGATAAGTGATAACCAGTCATTCAAGAATCATAATACTGAGCACATGCCAAAATCCAACAGCATTTCTAATATAAACCCATGGCAAGATTTGTTCTACAAACCTCTCTCATGAATTCCCTGAAACGATCTAGATGATAATCCTGCTCCATCAGTATCTTCACCGCAACATCCTGCAGTAATAAAGAGTTTATTGCAATGGTGAGCCCAGAAACACGGAGCACAAAGAGCTGAACCAAAAGGCTCCAATGAAAGGTGCAGTTGTGTACTAGTAAGAGTTCAGTATGAACTTCAGAGAAAGTGTATCTGGAGAAAGAATCCAAAGGAGAAACTTTCCCCTTTTAGCAGCGAAAAGTTATCAATTTCTGGGCATATGAAAGGCATACCGATCCATGCCAGTCAGCACGATGAACTGTTCCGAAAGAACCTGTAAAGAAAGTAAGTTCAGGAAAAAAACTGAAGTTCATGAAACTGTTCTTTTAATAGGGTTCATAAGAAGATTTAACTTGCCAATATTCAACCATGTCTCAAATATGATCTAGATGTTATGATTGATAGGACAATTATAGCATAGGTCTGGTAGCAATTTTAAAAAAGATATTCCGTTTCTTCCTTTTGGAAAATGGCTACAGAAGGATAAACTTTCAAGTTTTATTTTGGCAAGTGTACCTGCACCAATCTTCTCTTTCAGAACCAGCTCATTCCATGGAATGATCAGATCATCCACAGCAAGTGACAGATCACTGACTGTACTCCGCAGATACTGATTCCCCTCGAGCAACTGAAATTCTTTCTTTTTATCAGCTGTCAAATTGGAGGAAGTCATAAGTGGCAAAACCTCCCGAGGAGCTTCTGGCAGAATAATGTCCGGGTTCATAGTTGCTTGCCCTGCATCATCACAATACACCGACTTAATACAGTATGCAAATATAATTCATGCTACTAATTATTATTGCGGATGCTCCAGCATAAGCTGCTGCAAAGTGACCTTGGGGTACATTATTTGGTGCGCAATTGTATTCCATGCAACATGGTGGACATAGAAATCCCTATTTTTTAGTAGCCAAAATTCAAAACAAAAGGAAACAATATGTTTCAAGATTCAACAAGACCAAGGGATTGTCATGAGCTATTACCTTTCACTGGTACCCAGCCACTCGCGATCCCGTCCACTCCATTCTTCGAATACATTTGGTCCACGGCAACTGCAGCACCGCTAGAAGCACCTGGATAATGAAAGATTGGTCATTGTCACACCCCTGACCAACAAAAGCATCAAAGATGGAAGATCCCAAGTTTGGCATAAACCAACTACTGATTTGATGGATAATCCTATATGATATATGTAATGAAGCCCTACTGACACACAATGAAATGAAATTTAAGCAAGTTTGGTAGATATAACCTGTGGAAGCGTCACTGAACAATAGATTGAGCGAGTGACAGTCTGAGAAGTATTGCTTGGCAACTGAGCTGAAATTTGAAGTAATCTCTAATGACCTAAATTTTGGAGGACGGAGAGGTGAGGGAACCGATAGTGAGTAGGGACCATTGACGAAGGAATCAGGATCAGATAATTGGCCAGGCTCCCCAAATAAATCAACCAAGTATTCTCTGTCAAAAGGAAAAGAACAGAAGTCAACATATGGCGATCAATCAACCATATCAAATAACAAGAAGACGAAACAGATCTTCCATTCAAGCAAGTACTTCCCAAGTACTTCTAGTAGATAATGTCTGATAGATCCGATTTTAAGATGATTTTAATTCATGCATCTTCACAGGATGTGTACTGGCATACCTTTCAAGCCCAAAACGAACGACACAAGAGGAGGCGTCATCAGCTTTACAGTATTTACAACCCTTGACTAGTCTGCATGGTACGTTGACTTTATCTGCTAACATCTGCAATATGTAGAAGTTTCAATAAGTAATGACACAAGAAAAGTACAGTTAAAAGATGGTACACTACTATGTACGGAGTACTAACCAACAAAAAGTATTCATTCCTCACCAAGCTAGAAATGAATTTCTTTGCTGAAATTTTGTTGCATGTTTTTTCGTGGGTGCAAAAGTGATATAAGACACCTAGACTCTACCAAGCCTGACACCAACTAGTACTAAGACTAAAGTAAAGAGCTAGGTTGCTAAGCAAAACTAATTCGACTAACATAAGTTGGATTATTTTAACAGATGGTACACTACTAGCCAACAAAGAGTTTCATTCTTAACCAAGCTACATATGTACGGGTGCCTACAATTGATGAATGGAAATCAAATTATTTGCTGAAAACTTTGTTGCCGTTATTTTTCAGTGGGTGCAAAGACGGACAAACAGAAAAATGCCTTAAAACAGCAGACATACTTTAAAAAGCAGAGAGCGGTGCTTGCAGAGACCGATGGGCAGCTTCCCCAGATGAAGCACAATAGATCCTGCACTTGATTTTATCGCCTCACTACTCTCTTTCCATCGCGGAAGCAGGTTTTCTTCATTGGATGCTGTACCCCTATGTGATTAAAAAAACATGTAAAACAAGTTCAGCAGAGCGCAGAAATGATCTGAACCAAACCAAAAGGCGCTGAGGCCTGAGGAGCTTAGGGATGTGAGGACTAACCCCATTCTGGAAGACACCAGCTTAGCCAGCTGATTGATTACATCCTTCATGTCTGCGGAGCTGGAAAGAAAGCTGGAGGCGTAGTTCTCGAGCATCCCAAGATCGAAATCGGCTCTCCGGTCGACGAGGACCACCTGGATGGAGGAGTCGTCGGAGCGGACAGACCTGAGTGACTCCACGGAGGGTATACGGTTCTCCTCGTGCACGTCGGTGCACAGCGACCACACGAAAGGATCCATCCCTTGGATCAGGTAGAACCCGTCTGGTATCGTGTTGCTGTACGACAAGGAGCCGTTTACCTGAGAAGATCGAAAGTGGGCATCAGCGTTTCTGAAACAAGACCCCATGATACCTTGTTTAACAGGAGCAGTGGTAAACTAAATAAGCACAATACAAAAGATAGAAGTGCAAAGGCCGCTGTGATACAGCAATAGGGAAAAGCGTTCAAGAGAGCACACGCCATTCTAGCTATCCTCGTAGCTGTTGGATGTGGACGAACTATGATCCACGAATGGTTGAACTATATGATTGATCCACGGGATCAAAGTAATTGATTCCAGAAACTGTTTCAGAATGTGGAAACAAGATTAACGTAGCATCGTGGCATCCTGTCCAATCCATTGATACTCTCCACTAAGCTAAGCATCAGTAGCCAACTAGCGATCATGGTTAGCGCGAAGGCGAAGGGAAGGAGGAGACCCACCCAGAAGCGGTGCGAGAGGGCCTCGGCGGTGGGCGTGGGGGGCGCGAGCGGGAAGGCCCTGCCGCTCCCGCTTCCCCCGCCCATCATGGCCTTTCCGTCGCCGGGGTCGAGGAAGCCGGGGTCGGCGGCGCAGGCGGCGTCGGCGCAGAGGCGGAGCGCGAGGGCGAGCTGCAGCTGGTACGTCTCCTCCGCCTGCTGCGCCCAGCTCTTGCACGGGGACGGCGTGCCGCCCCCTGCGGCGGGGGGAGGGGGGTTGTGGAAGGGGTAGTCGCTGGAGGCGGAGACGGAGCTCCCGGGCCCGTAGCTGCTGCCGCCGCTGGACTGGCGCTGCAGGACGGCGGCGGGGGTGGCGGAGGCGGGGTCGTCGGGGAACTGGGAGAGCAGGGAGTAGCTCGTGCGCCGGCCCCCGCCGCCCCCGGCCGCCGGGAGTTCCATGGCGGAGCGAGCCCGGCCGCGGGATGGGGATTTCTGGTGGGGATCGATCGACCGGCCGGGGCTTCGCCGTCGGTGAGGATTGAAGCTCAAGGGAAATGGGTTCACCCGTGTGGCTTTTCTTTCCCCGTACTCTGACTCTGACTCTGACTCTCTGTTTCGACTAAAATTTCGGCTCGTCTTTTTCATGCTGCCAACCAAATGGTTTTCATATAAACTTCCCATCCCTCAAATCTATGCAAATAATCATTTGTTCTTTCTATGGTCCAATTTTCCAAACAAACAAAAAGAAAAAAAATATGTTTTCGTTTTTGGAGATGTGATTGACAATTAAGTTACAACTTACAAGTAATTCAACTTTACCACCATGAGTTGTAAATGTCAGAGATTTTTTTTTCTCTTGCATCCAAGAGAAAAGACAATAGAAAAATATGGTTGGGGGTGGCATTTCTTGACTGTGGGATTCTTCATCTGTATTTCAACTTCAAGCGATGATGCTACAAGTGATAGATGCCACACAAAGAAAATAATTGTACCAAGATCATAATATAGCAAACAATCTGATAGTTTGTATCGAATATTTGTGGGGCTTTCTACCTAGAGTGAACTGAAGATTGCATTGGAGCATGAACTCAAGATATCTATACATCTATGCGATGCATCATATGCCCCTTTGTGAGATTTTGTTCGAACTAGCGAAAGGAACAAATATATCTTATGCATTGTCACTTAGATTTGTGATAAGTTTTGCAGTTAACAAATATGAGGGTGTGGTTAGGTTTAAAATATACCCCCTTGTCAAGAAAAAGTGAGCTGGAAACATATTTTTTTTACTCTCCTCTCGGTGGGCTTTGTGGATTTATTTTCCAAAATTATGGTACCTGTGTTGCGAGGATTGCGATCATTTCGTGTACTACATGTTATGAAATACTATCATGTCTTTGCTAAAAGAACGACAAAGATGCTTGATTGTACAAGAATCTTAAAATTACATGCTTGACATAATTACTATGGAACCATTAATCTTCTATAATTTAAGTGTTCAGACGGCTATGGGCTATAGGAAAGATAAAATTAGGACATATATATGGTGTTGACGGTTCCTTCTTCTGCAACTCTACGCTTCGCTATATGAATTTTTACAACTAAATAATGCGATTTTTTTTACACAATTGGGATGCACATATAAAGGAGAAAAAGGTGGAAAAGTGGAAGAGGCCCAATAGTGGGCCAGTTTAGGACTTGCCCCAAGTTATCTAGGGTTTTGAGTAGCTATCCTATTATATAAACACATGTAATCACTATGTTTTGAGTACGCAATAAAACATATTTGTTGTCGTCTCCCTCAGAAGATAGGATATCTAAACCCTCGTCACCGTCTCAGCCGAGCCACCGCCTCTCTCCCTCCACGAGGCCACGCCGCCCTCACTGCCACCCATACAATCTACGTGCTAGACCTGACAGGATCTCGGTTCTTTCCATAACCACATAGCAAGACAACACAAAATAAAAAACAATCACTTATAAGGGTCGAAAATTTTATAATCCCGTTCGACATTTAGCTAGTAAATATAATTACACTAAATTTTTATACTTTTCGGTTTCTCATCATATTATGATTTTACCATAAATTAACATGTTGCATATTTAGTTAGCATTGTTAACCATAGAAATTATTTTAATTGTATTGCTTGTATAGTTATAATGTTTATCATTAGATATATACTTTTGAGTTACACATTTCTTTTCCTTCCTAAGACTTCATACTTAAAGCACAAGGTTTATTGTGTGTCTATGTATATTATTGCATGTTTATTTATCTCTGTTTAGTATTATAGAATATTTTGGTAGAGATTACAATGCATAAAACTTAGCGAATATCTTAACATAGATGCGTACTATGTGGTTATGTAACAAAGTATATAGAAACTTCTAGAATATAAATCAAACATTGTCATGATCATTCTGTCAAATGTGTGATGCAAGGGAAGTTACCTTGGATTTGGTAATATGTTAATTATTTATACTTTTAGCTGAAATACCAACACTTATTTTATCACAGATGAACATAAAATATTATGTGTTCTACTATTACACACACAAAGTTCAATTAATATATATGCTCACTGCAATATGTATCCTCATTTGTCCTACAGTATATATATATACTGCTGAATCTGGCCACTAGGGCGGTCAATGCAAATCTTGAACAAACAAAAATCATAAACGAAAAGGACTAAATCCTCTTTTTAGATTGCAATGAGCGAACACGCCAAAATTTGTAACTCAAACAGTCATCTATGAGCTAAACCTGACAACAAAGGATACTAACCTGTCAACTATAGCTTCGCTTTTCATTGGTAGACTATAGTGATACATTTGAGGATCACCTGCAATATCATCATAAGATTTATTTGTGCAGTTTGCTTTGCTATGGGCACATCTTAGATCCCAGCGGTGGGATTTGTTGCCTCCATGAGTTCCTATCTTTTCTATTCAACACCAGTCATGCCCATTTTTTATCTCAATATGTATCAAGAGATATCTAGAGGAACAAATGATTTCAGTCACCATGAATATAGCTATTATAAATGTTTACAAAAGTTTCATGAAAAAAAAGACCAAGAGGTGGGATCTAGGCAGTTGAAATCAATATCTATTTCAGCATGTCGGGATCAGTATCTGCGGATGTCTTTTGGCGGCTTGAAGTTGACAGGGTGGGTCTCGGGCGTCGCTGACAAGTCCTCCTTCCACATCTTGATGGTCTTGTCCGCCTCACAGGTCACCAGCCTCGACCCACTGTTGTCGTAGGACAGGGCGTATATGCATGCTTCGCTCTCCAAAGATCCTGCAATTGGATAATCAGTCAGTGATTCTAGTTCCTCTAAACTAACACCATGGCTGAGTTGAATATACTTGTCAGACTTATTAGCCCGTTCATTACTGACAGATGCGGAAAGTAACAAGTAGTAATACGTACCTGGCTGGACAATGGTCTGTTCTTGCTGGAAATTATGGCCGCTCTTCCAATCCCAGAACCACATGCTTCCATTGTCCCCTGCACACACAAAGAAAAACGAAATGTTACGTGATAAACAAATAAATAGGATTCAGGCAATAGACGGGGCATAAAAACACAGTTGTAACTGCGAATCACCAACTATTTTGATGTAAAAAAAACATGGTGAAAAGGTTGGAAGGATATGGAACATTGTGACAGTATTTACCCGCCGTTGCCAGCACACCGTCCTCGTTAACGGCCATTGCATTCAGAATCGTCTTTTGCTGGGACCTGAAGGTGACAACAGATCAGAAGTTTATTAGTGCATGATGCACCATCTCTAGTTGGACTGAGCAGGAAAATTGTTTCAGTAATAATACACAAGGTAGATAACTCACAGCATGTTGTGCAGAAATTCGCCTTTTGGCAGGCTAAACTTCTTTATGTTGTCTGCTGATGCCGACGCAAATGATTTCCTGCATAAGAGTGGCTATTGTAAAGGTTCCAACAATGTAGATAATAGGAAAACCAACGCGCGAGAAAGAACTAACTCTTTCGGATGCAATGCCATAGCCCGAACAGACTTCTTATGGTGTGTAAGAGTACACATTGTCTTCCCTGCAGAAACAAAAAACTGTAATGGAAAAGATAGAGATAAAGGAATCCATTCGGCAAACATTGTCGAGTTTCATAGTTTAATTACCAGCTACAAGATCCCAAAACTTGATAGTTGTATCATGTGAGCCAGTGACAACTTGTGGATCCTGAGGAAGCGAAAAAGGAAAAAATGTATAATTATCAATAGATACTACAACAGTCAAGGAAACACAACCCCAAGTACAAGCTACAAGCTTGATCTAAATAACACAATGAACAAATCACATATGTAGGCATGTATCAATAATTCAATATTGTTCTTTACTGAATCTCACTGAAATTTATGGACAAAGGTTCCCGACATCAGATTTACTAGCTTACAACATGACCAAGAATCAGACACTCTAACTGGAACTTTGACACACCATTGAAGGAAGAGAACACTAAGACCGGAAAATCTCAGTATTACAGCTGAGTTGTGATAGGTAAAATTGTTTTCTTACCGTTGGCCGAGCAAACACTGAACAAACTGTGTTATCGTGACCGGTTAAAGCAGAAACATGTGCTTTTGTTCGGATGTCCCACACCTGTGTATGTAATGAGAGCACCTTAGTGCATCGGGTACTGCCAGTTTTTGCATAATAAACAACAGTAAGAAGTGATTGCATACCCTACAAACTGAATCTCGACCACCTGTCAGCAAGACATCAATTGTTGGATGAAGAGCTAGGCAGTAAACACCACTCAGATGCCCATGATAAGACCGAATAACCTTTACAGAGAAATCAGGCAGGATGTTACGAGAATGTCAATATGCCACATCCTAAATAGGACTAAATAAGTATAATACAAACCTTGTTTTGCTCGAGATCCCAACATTTTACTTGTTTGTCATCGCCAGCAGAAAATAAATATGTGTGCCGCTGACTGACAGCAAGTCCTACATCAATGTGTAGTGCATTCAGACTAAGGCAAAAAAAACATATTAAAAAAGATGTTGAGTGCGTAATGAGATCCTGCTACCCAAACATGAGACAAACTTACCACGAACTTGTTCAATATGACCAGTCAGTGTAAGCTTCAAAGTTCCTGATGCAAGATCCCATATCTACAACAAGACAGAGGATCCATAAGTGAACTAGACAAGAAAACAGCGTGAAGTGTTGGGACAACTGGATTGCTTAATGTATGATTGCACAAAAGGGTGAGGTCGAGGCGGATTGGGACGATAGGCTAGTTGCACTTATAGTACTAGAAACTAGAAACAGCTCACTGAAATGCATCATTTTCTGGTTCTTACAGGAGTTCGTCCACAGAGTAGCAACAGAACTATCCTATTAGGTTCAAGAAGATTCCCAAAACTAAACAGTTGCATCATGCAAATAGAAGTGCAAACGATTTAAAAATTGCAGACACTTGTTAAACAAGTCTCTAAGCACTAACAGTGGAATTACAGGCTGTAATATCAACTACAATTTCAAATTAAATTTCCAATGAAGGGATGCAGACTGTGGGGCTCACCTTTATTGTCCTATCAGCAGAACCAGTACAGAACCATTCATTCCCTGGATCAAATGCTATAGATCGTACCCATCCCAAGTGACCACTGATGACCTGCATATGTATAGAAATACCATAAGAAAATTCTGGCAACTAAATAATTTATTTTGTTGGTAGTGAGAACCAAGAGTTCCCTAATAGACAATCTAGTTCCATGGAAACATCAAGAATATGGAGAGTTTAAGATTGACACTGCTAGTCATAAAAGAGCAGAGGATATATATTATAAATACATCCATGGTCAGAATAAATCATTTTTTCTCAGTAAACGGCATCGATATTCCAGGAATCCTTGAGCTGCTCAATCTGTTAAGTATAACAAACAGTATGAAATGTTACACTTGGACGACAGAAAATTACTCGATAGTTCTTCCAGGGAGCATGCCATACAGGTTTGGGCCATTTACTTGGTAACCTTTCCATCAGTGCAGATGTTGAGAATCTGAAAGAGATACCAAGAACATGAGCAATTCAAAGAACAGACAGAACTGATCACTACAATTATCCCACACTTGACGTAACTAACTGAAACACCAGATACGATATTGATGCCTCAATTTGTGCAATGACCAGACAGCCATATAAGGGCACACAGGTGAACAAACCTGTCAGATGACCCGGGAATCGATAGTACAGTTGTATTTTTGCCTGGTACTGCAGATTCACTGATGAGAAATAAAAAAAGGACACTTCAGTAGCAATAAAAAGGAAGAGAAAGAACATGTTAACAGACAAGAGGATATGAATGCAACAGAATAACCATGTTAATAGACAAGAGGATATGAATGCACGTACGGTGCTTTAGGAAGCATAAGTGGTGCAGGGATAATGGCATTACTAGCACCTTCCCTACGAGCATCTTTTGTGTCTTGTGTACCTGATAAGATATGCATGAGCTAGAATAAAAATGAAAAACTAATATTCCTGTGGAAATTTGCATCATCCAGTGTACCCAGTATTTGCTAGAACAAAACATATATCTTTCCCCTGTTTGATATCTTCCTATCACTTCCAGTCGAACAGAAGAACATAGCGTTAAGCTGGACTAAGCTAACTTTCTTTCCCTTGTTTGATATCTTCCTATCAGTATGCAATTGCAGATAACAATGGTCTGACGTAAGAAAAAAGAAAGGAAAGCAGCCGTATTTATGCTCATGCCTACATGTGTAGTTATGTCACCCACATCAAAAGATTTTACCGAGAAACAAAGGAAATGTAAAGAACCTCCAGCCTCTCCAGACCAAACTAATCCTTCTATGAATAAAATTGCGCCCATAGAAAAATTCTAATAAAAAGCCTGCTATCTTTCTCATAACTGCTCCGTTTGTCAGCATCCTACCAAGATCGCACAATTACATTTGCTAGCATTCCAGCCAATACAGCTGGTCCTTAAATCCATTGTTTCTACTCCCTACGGTTCATTACTTGCGAACACGAATGCAGCTGGTCCTTACACCCCCGTTATTTTGCATCCCCAGGATTCATAACTCATGAGCGTGAAATTCTCGCCAGTCAACTGTTATTGTTCATATTGAAAAGCAGCAGGGGCTTTCAGGGAGGCAAATATCTACCTGTAAGCGCCAAAGCGGTGGAAGGAGCCGCCGCAGCACCCTTCCCCTGCGCTCGCCCCTGATCGGGCGCCAGGTCCTTGACGGCGCCGTACTCCGCATTCACCTGCGACGACCCAAACCGCCCAGCCACCAAACATTCAGGGCTCCTTCCTTGAGCAAATCAACAGAGGATAGAAATCTAGCCAGTGGTAGAGAGCCGAGAGGACGGACCTTGCAGCTGACGCGTATCCGCTTGCTGCCGCCGGAGCCGAGGAGGGGAAGCGAGGAGAGGAGCGGTTAGTGCTGCTGCCTTGGTGATGATAGGGCTTTGGGGGGTGTGAAGGGATTGGGGAGGGGGAGGTGGTGGATTACCTGTCGGCGTCGGGGGCGAAGGGGAGGGAGCGGGCCGGCGCGAAGAGGTCGAGGGAGCGCCTGAGCGACTTGAGGCTCAGCTTCTTCAGCGACTGCGGCTCCACCGGCTCGCCGCCCGCCGCAGCCGCCGTCGCCATTGCTGCCGGTCTCCGGGACGGCCTCTCCCGTGGGTTTGGAACGGCTTAAGATTGTACGGCGGGAGGGTGGGGGCGCGGCCGGCGGCCGGAGGGAGTGTGACGGCGGCTCAGAGCTAACCCTAGCTTCCGGCGTCGCTCTCCGTCGCGCCGGGAGAAAACGATTCGTGAGAGAAACCTCGGCGCAAATTTTGGCTGGGATTTGAAAAACCGACACATATTTCTTTTGAGTTTGTCCAAAAAGAACCGGTGTATTGTTTTTTGGGAAGACAAAAATATGTGACACGTACCAACAAATTAGACAAAACACTACGGAGTAGTATTTATTTCACCACCATTCACATAGTATGTTATGCAGACAAAACTATAAACTATCTTTTATTCGATACACAATCTACATATGTCACTTAATGCTAGGGCATCCCGATAAATATATGTAGAGTACATGAGATCTGACCCGCAAGTTAGGTTGTCTGAATTGATATCCTATACATAGAGAGAAGAAAAGATAATGAATAGCCACGTACATATTTGAACTCTTAGCTGATTACTTATGAGTTAAACAATTAGAGGACCGAAGAGGTATGATCTTGATATACAAAACATGAATAAATATATAGTATATTTGAAACTTTAAAGCTGGTTATTAAAATAAATATAATTATTTATACAAAAAATTGATGTTTTCTCATGAATCGTTATTTTGATTTACAATCATAGATAACATGTTTTGCTAAATTGAAACCTTATGTACTACCTCCATATCTTATTGTAAGACGTTTTAGCAGGCTAATTTAGCATTCCAAAATGTCTCATAAGTTGAGACAAAGTAAGTATATAAATTAATTAATGTTTTAATACATTTGTGTCTTAAAATAGAGTTTGAACTAGATAATCTAATCGATGAGAACAAAGGACAAATCGCATTTCTTCTCGGATTAATGTGTGTCAGCTTATGAATATAGTGTGTTCATCTGTGTGTATGTCATCTTCTATATCTAAATAGCAAAGACCCACTACAAGGAATTCTCTCAACATGCAAGATGTCCACCTCATCAAACATCTTAAAGCAATCATAGCCTTCCACCTAAGCAAACATGCCACCTAATGAAAAGGAAAAAAAAACATCATGTGAGGAGAGAACAATATATCACAGCATCAGCCGGCCACATCTCCCTCCCCATTTATCTTGATATTATTTCTATTGATGCGTGCCTCCTCCCATCCTCATCTACTAACCTACAGTTAAGAGCTAATAGAAATCTCCACATGCAAAAGACGCACTCATTATTAATAGGCTTAGTGCACGACCAGTTCTCCTTTGGTTAAGACTCAGTGTATGATCAGTCGATCAGACCGTTAATAGGCTCCTTGCACCATCCATTAACCTCCCTCACATACGTTCCTCTCTTTCTCAAGTGTTATTATTAGCCACTGACTCATCTCTTTGTTTCTCTTTACCTTCCACTAATTGACTAGCACAC
Source organism: Poa annua (assembly GCA_026929855.1). Lineage (NCBI taxonomy): Eukaryota > Viridiplantae > Streptophyta > Magnoliopsida > Poales > Poaceae > Poa > Poa annua. The sequence goes on from CM049432.1 coordinate 88,964,965, forward strand.
AAACCATACAGTGGCATACACATATGTTGGTAAATAACACGTATCTCTTACATATATAGTTTCACTTACTTCTCCTCTTCCTCTTCTCCATTAAATCATCTAAGAAACTGGCACACTAACGCCTGGCCACTTTCTCTCCTCCATTATCTTTACAACAGGAAAATTATGGAGGCATCAACAGCCATCGGTTGAAACTGATAAAGATTCAAGAAGACATTGTGCTATAAAAACCATCGGTGGAGGCATCTGCACATCGGCAGTGTCTGACCATATTCACCATCGTTGTTGTTCGCCACACTCCAGCATATTTTTCTCCACTGCGGTTAGGCATTCTTCATCAGTCGGGAGCTGGTCAGTACCTGAATTTATCATGTGCCAAATCGTTTGGACAAAGCAGCCATTGTTGTTGATGCGTCACCTATCGCTCGGTGCTATATTTTGTATGCCATCGCTGATCGAGCTACTTAAGTTTGGTACATACTTCTTCTATCCGTTGATTATGGTCTGGCTTCAGGCAACAAATTGGGCAACCTGGATATCAGTTTGATCAAGTTAACAAAGGCTTTGCATACTGGGCGCAATAAAGTGGATAAAAAGTAAGAAACTCATGTAAGAGTTTATTTATTCTGAAGTTTCTAATTGTCTGATCTGAGTTTATTTATTCTGAAGTTTCTAATTGTCTGATCTTTCTATCATTACCATACAAAGCAACAAGGTATGCGGCTGTAAAAATCCCACTAGCTATGCGAAATTCTCTCTCTACGGTGTAGGTATAGTAATCCGTAAGTATTTCTATTTGTTTTTTTATTTTAGGTGTGGAACAACTATTATGCAACTCAGTTTTTATGTGTGTACTGGCACATGAATCTGCTTTTTTATCAACAATGTTTCTCAATTTACGGATATTTGACACTCATCAAGGAAAAAATACCAGATGTGTGGTGAAAATGCTCCATCATCATTTTGCAGTTATGGATTAAGAGATAAGGAAGGGTGTTAGATTCCAAATGTTTTGGGCTTGTGCGATACCCCTATAAACAAACCGCCATCAGTAGCTACTCTACTTAGAGCAATTCTTTTTCTAAAATTAGTTCTGCAATCTGTAATGCATTTAGATGTTTTATGTTCTTTATCTTGAGACATGTCGATCTTTTTCCTTATGTATCTGGCTTAATTTGGTCTGGACTTCAGTTTTGCTTCTTCTTTTTGCCTTTTGCATGATAATATGTTTTATTCTTTATTTACTTTATAGATCTCGAAATACACTTTTCTATATGTAAAAAATGTCAAGTAAAGTTTACACAGAATGTTTACATGTGAAAGTGAAAAACTATACTACAAAAAGCTTATCATCGATAAAATACAACAACTCCTTAAATAACAACTATAGTTGCTCACCAAGAAGCGTTGTTGCACAACTCAAATCCATGTCATATGTCAGCGTAATCCTCTTCCAAGGAATTAGAAGAACATGTGCAATTTGGTGACATTTGACTTAACAAAATGCATCATCCACATCATCTTCTTTTTCCGTATTAAATTACGCTCAATTGTCCGCCGCAACGCGCGGGGTATCCTCTAGTTTATATATTGTTAGAGACCTGAAAATTATATTCTAGATAAAATATTGATAGATGTCTCTAGTTATGTTAAGTGTGTACATGAAGAAAAATCTAGAGTGTATATGATATTCAAGGGATGCTCTTGTCATTGAATCATTACCAGGTTATTGTTATATTTTTGTATGAAACGTGTCTCACATACTCCCTCCCGTTTGTTATGTGAGTCTTGGATGACGGTAAGGCTAGACCTCATTACCGGTGCACAACCAAATTCGTGACACGTATCGGAGAATGATACGTGTTGATCAATGAACAAAAACGTGCCCTCCAAATAACAAAATTGTAGTCAGTCACAGAAATTTCGAGAGAGAAGCCGAGACCCGAAAGAAAGCCGCCGCACGTATATAGACTCGAAAGATTATACACGCGAACGACTAGAAAAGCATGATAAACCAGTTCAGTGAAACTCAAACAACTCTTTATTTAATTTACACACTAATCATATTTACAAGAATGAATAGGTTGTCTACACGTTCCCACCCAATTGGTCCAGCCTACTCTTCATACGTCTTCCGTTGGGCACTCTGATAACACCGTCGACTGCAGCTAAAAACAAAGAGGAGCAAGGGTGAGTATAACGAGAGTCATACTCAACAAGCAATTCATACACTTCCATATACATTGTAAAATACACTAGGTTTTATAAATACATTTGAATCATTTTGTATGGTTAAGTAATTAGCCAGATTGAAACACATGGTGCCACACATGAAAGTGGGTTTCCCTACCCGAAAATCACAGGGGTGAATATCCACACTTATATGCTCTGTAGAGGGATACTCCGACATCGACAGACTCGACCAAAACCACCAGGTTTCAGAACAAGCAGAGTTCTTTTACCCGATTAGACGTAGAACACCTTGACCTACTCATGTCGGTTGCTCCTACGGATCCATCACCGACACTTTCCCGAAGAAGGGTCGTCCCTCACGGAGTTCGGAGAACTCAGACAGTGCCCATACCTGTACTTTGACCGGTACAATACGATCACCTTCGTAGCACCAAGTTTAATTTATAAAACACTTGTTTAATATTCCATGTCGAATATACGTGCTAAGCCCGACTCATACCGGTGGCTCCTACGAATCCATCACCACGTAAGCCCCGTATGCCAACATAGCATGCAATTTAATAACAAAACATACTTCACAAAATATATATGAGAGATAAGAATCACTGCCTCATAATATGGATGATGCTCTGGATAGGATTGCCCGCTCCGTTACTAGATAGATCGGCGTATGAGCTCATACGGCAGCACCATATTCACTCGCCGTCGCCTAGCTCCTGCTGCCGGCGTTACCGCTCCGCCATCGCCCTCTGCATTCTCTGTACGATTCGGCAGCGTCTCCTTAAGCATATTCTCCGATCCGCAACATAATCTCCCTTCTTCTTTATCTCACTCTTCAGCCGATCTCTCTTTGGTCGTGCCCCCAGGAAATGTGGAGAATGCATGAGATATCTTTGCAGACATGGACTTCGTCCCAGCCTTGCTGATTCTTCTGCTAACTAACCAACAAGACATGGACTTGCCACTTTCCATGTCTCTCTTTGATTTTTTTTTGTGGTTAGTGATATATGCTATGTTAGCTTAATTTGTATTTCTAGTGGAAAGGAAAGCTCCAGCGAGCATGGTGACAGCCAGCGTAGCCTGAGGCCTCACACCCAACTAATTAAACCCGGCGTCAGTGTCATGTAAGCTTCATGAATGATTAATAGATTACCTTACCGTTCCCTCATCTCATGTGTTACCATCATGATAGACATATCACTCCTCCAAACAATGCTGGCGGCATCTGGAGGCTGGTGCCGTATACACGTAAATTCAGATTAGACTGGATTTACTTCTCCATGAGAAACCTCATGGTTTCGCTCCTTCCAGGCATTCAAGAACCGACGTAAAAGACACCCTCTTGGTTGTTTAAGACGTTGTTTGAGTAGCGCATTCAAAACATTACCAATACCCCCTCTAATCTATAAAAATAACTTGAATTGTTGTTTCTTCCGACAATTGTACCAGGAATTGATTGGAGTGTCTGACGATCAGGAGGTTAGAGCATCTCCACTAACACCCCCTATGGTGGGAAGTGTCTTTTCGTCTGCCACACGTCCCACCTCCAACCGCCTTCTTACGCCACCTCACCTCTTTCCACCACCCCTTATGGCGGTTGGTTCTTCCCGCCATCCCATATGATGAGATGACAAGTGTTGTTTTCTCCTCTTGCTAGGTTATATTTGGTAATAAAATTTAGAGTTGTTAGTTTTGACAATATGATTCGGCTGAGGGTTATATTTGTTAAATAATCTAGGATGCTACCTAGTAAGCTATGCACGTGCAAGTGGGCAAGTGGTTGGAGCTGTACCCAAACAGGGTTAGATTAGAGCCGAGCAAAACGCATCTCATCTTTTCGTGTCATAAAATCCAATATGATATCTGAAGTTTGTGGCAACCAGAGAGAGCTATGCGTGTTCCTGACGCATGGAAACTGACTGCAACTCTGTCCGTTCTGTTTTTGGTTGAAATCTTCTCTGCAACTCCTACCTCAAGTAGCAAAAATATCGTTACGGCGTCTGCTAGCCATTTCTGTAGGCTCTTTCCTCATCAGCAGCGTCAGCTCAACCCCACCTACCGAATTTGCATCAGAAAAGCAAGAAACAGAGGATACTTGGATTTGAGTTTCTCTAAAACAATTCCTTTGACACTTGCAATCATGTCTGATTCGGGACAAGAACTGAGCAGCAAGATGCTCTTGTCACTCAGGTGAATTTCACCCCAAAAAATGCAAGAAGAATGCAGTCCAGCCATTTTGAGTTGCTGAATTCCAAGATCCAGCACACATCCACGGGAACACCAATTATTCGCACCTCAAGGAATTCAAATGGGATCCAGTTAACAGATCAATCAAAGAAGATAAACGAATTAACAAACCATCTCTCGCACATTGATCGATCAGACTGTAACATCTACCAATCTATCTATCTAGCCGCGATGTTGTTGCTGTTGATCGGATGAGGAGGAGGACGCTGACGAAGGCGCGCTGTCCCCCCAGGGCGTCATGTCCATGGGGTAGCTGCCGAGCACCCGGAGGAAGGAGGTGAACTCCTGGATCTCGGCGAGCGCGTTCTGGGCGCGCACGTCGGCCATGGACGCCTGGAAGTCGATGTAGAACATGTACTCGAAGTGCTTGGCCGTGCCGATGTTGGCGTCGTCGACAAGCCGCAGTGGGCGATGCCGGTGCGGCCGGCTCTCGATCTTGGTGAGGCTGATGTCCCGGAACGCGAACGCCGACAGCACCTTGAAGAGCACGGAGGTGCCTTCCTTGTCGTGCGCCAGCACGATGCTCGTCTTGAAGGGTCGGTCCGTGCGCGGGATGATGGGCTCGCGGGCGAGCATCACGAAGCGGGTCACGTTCCCGGCGTCGTCCTGGATCCCGTCGGCGAGGATGGAGAGGCCGTAGAGCTCGGCTGCGCGCGCGGAGGCGATGGCGGCGGTGTCGCGGAGGCCGTGGGTGGCGATGTGCTCGGCGGCGCCGGCCGTGTCGTCGTGCGCCTCGCGCGCCACGTTGAGGCCCATGCGGGTGAGCGTGTGCTCGCACTGCGCGAGCGCCTGCGGGTGGGAGATGACGCGGGCGAGGAGCTCGCGGCGGACGCCGGGCAGCGCGAGCAGGCAGTGGTGCACCGGGAGCTGCACCTCGCCGACGATGTGGAGCCGGTGGCGGAGCAGGAGGTCGTAGTTTCGGTGGATGCTGCCGCCCAGGGAGTTCTCGACGGGGAGCACGGCGCGGTCGGCGATCCAGAGCTCCACGGCCTGGAAGGCCACCTCGAACTGGTCGCACGGGATGGCGTCGCAGTTCGGGTAGGCCTTCCCGGCGGCCGCCTCGCTGTAGGCGCCGGGCACGCCCTGGTAGGCGACGCGGAGCTGCGCGCCGTGGAGCGGGGCCGGCGAGAAGTCGCTGATGCTCAGCGGGCGCTTGAGGTTGGTGGTGGAGGCGGTCACCTGGGCCAGATCTAGCGATGCAGGGGTGTCGTCGTCCGGCGGCGCCAGCTTGGTCTTGGTCGTCTGACCGTTCACCTTGGGCGCCGGCGGGTTGGCCGGGGTGCTGGAAAGTATGGCGCACGCGGTCTGCCAGTCGCCGCGGCTGGAGCTGCCGGACGGGGTGGCGCGCGCGGCCACGGAGGCGGATCTCGGCGTCCTGCCAGCGTGGGTCCGCGGCGCCGGCGAGGCGAAGGACGCTGTGTGGTGGATGGCGGCTTCCATGGCCGGTCAGAGCTAGCTTGCTCGATCTCCTCCGGCTGTGGATTTGTTGTTTTCCGGTGGGTGGTTGGTGGCGAGCTCGCGTGGTGGCAACTCTCCACCTGCAAGCTGCTGGCCTGAGATGAAAAAAGGCGCCGTTTTTATATGCGCACGGCGGCGACGGGGGAGTAGGTGGGGGCTCGCCGTCGTGGAGACGTGTTCCATTTCTGGCTCTGTTCTCTTCTTCTCTATGTGATTCAGCAAAATGGAACAGCGAATTTTTCACGTCGTACTCAGTTACTCACGCATAAAGACTGATCATTGTGTACTAATTGATAATATATGTGGTAAAAATAGATGACAAGTTTGAAAAAAGTTGCGGGAAATCTTTTTACGGCACACCGAGAAGGAAGAAGGTGCGACATCGAGAGCAAGGAAGGAGGCAGTGCGGAGGGGGAGGAGACCGTGCGCGATTACCCAAAGAGTAATTTAGATTGACGCCTTGTCGAGACGTGGAAGTGGCGGGAGTGACAATGGTTGACAACCACAATGGTTCAAAGGAGAGAGTGGGAGTACCAATGGTTAATAGGAGCCGGATCCTCTGATTTTGGAATCCTGACTTTTCCTGAGTCCGAGTCACTGACGTGTAGGTCATGTGTGTGGTGGGCCTCAGCCCTCATGTGTCAATGACCCAAAGTTAGGGAAAGTTAGGCTTCCTAAAGTTAGAGGATCTCAATCCTGGTTAACAACCATGGACAACGACAAGGACTGCTACATGAGGCAAGTATAGAGGGGCACCTGAGGTGTATAGTTGTGGCGTCTTCATTGGAGGGAGGGGAAAACCATGCGGGGAATAAGCAGTCGATACGACAAAAGACGCAAAAAAACATTACCTTGATTTATTAACAAATTATAATGCATTGCTTCCGACGCCTTTCTACTATGTTGGAATGTAGTTTGTCTTTTGAGGCGGACATAAAAACCTTCTACTAGAAATTATATTTTAATTTTAAAGAATGAATATTCTTTCTCGCAATTGTTTGACGAAAAAGCTTAGGGCGGGGTTGCTCGTGGCACGCGGATGGTGTATGGATATATAATGGAAAGTCAGTCTGAAGAGGAAGAAGAGGAGTAGGGGGTGACAACAACAATGTCGAGGTATTGAAAATACTGGCAAGTTTGGACAAGAACAACTGCTATCGACGCCAAAATGGTAATGATACTAGCTAAGAGCACCACTCTTGGTGCCACCGGCGTAGGAGAAGGGTGGAGATGCGCTACAATTTGTGTTATGTTTTTTTTCATATATATATAACTACTATGTTCTTTAATAGTACTAGTCACATGACATTTGGGTTTTTTTGTCAACGGTTGGCCATTCCAGGTGACACTTACCGCTCAAATCATTTCTAGTAGTAATCCCTTCTAATTCGAGGAGAACATTGCATCCCCATTAAGACAAAAGTAAATATGACACTCTACGTGCCGTAGGCATATAGAGAAATGTGGCCGAGGTTAGTGCATCTTCTGATATAGACATAAACGTAGAGAAAATTGCAATGTTTATCTCAAGACACAATGTTTCTATTGTTTTTGTTATAAAATATAGCAAGAAACGATGAAGAGCGAAACGATCAAACCAACGGGGACACGAAATTTTAACGTCGAAAACCCCTCCAAACAAAGTAGAGGAAAAACCACGGGCGCCAGCCAGCAATACTTCACTATATCGGGATGAGGTTACAAACGCCGTGGGTTTACAATGTGTGTCTTACCCCAACAGGCGACTTACAAGATGTATTTATAGAGGGCAGAAACCCTAAGTCGGTTGCGATCCGACTCGAATACGATCCGTACCGTACCGCGGGGGCGTGGGCCAACTTCCTCGCTACGCTACGGCCCAAGCCTCCCGGCGACGGGCCTCCAATTCGCTCCGAAGTTAGCCGCTCACTTCACATCGTCATATGAATTTGGATCAACATAAAACAACAGTTTTAGTTTCAATTAATTTGCACATTGGATCTGAAAAGGAACTTTGTTTTGTCTACTTTCGTCATCAGTTCGGTTGGAAGCTTCCCCGAGCAATTATTTGTGGATGCAAAATGACGGGAGTTATTGACTTATTGTTCAACCGAGAATGGCTGGCTGGAAGTCATACATGTGCACTAAAATGGCATACACGTGCACCAAAATTCGCAAGAAAAAAAAATCGTTGCTTGATCCATCTTAAGCTTGACATAATCCCTGAATTTTATTCCCGATTTTCGTTTGGCCAAAGGTCGCATCTTATATAGGCAAGCAAGCAACATTATGTCATGTGTGCATGCGTTGACAAGTTGTGTTCTAGATCAACAAAAAAGAGAGACAAGCTGTGTTCTGGTCTAATATGATCAGTTAAATTAAAATTTGCTAGTAGTTCGACACGTGCCGAATAGAAAATGTTTGAAGGGAGAGTATCATGCATGTGTTGCTCCTCCACTGCTGATTGTTGCCTTAAACCAGCAGAAATGCCAATTTTTTTTAAAAAAATCAGCAGAAATGCTGGGATAGTCGTTTGTTTGGTTTCTGGATTGGAACTGAGATCGGCATCATGGGCGTCATGGCCACATGAGGTAGTAGGTAGGTGGGTGCTGAATTAAGTTCTGGTAAGTGTGGCCGACGAACATATGTTTCCTCCTGCAAGAGAAACCAACGTCTGGGAATCAGAATAAGAAACCACCTTTTGAAGATCAAGGGCGTCCTTCAGCGAAAACATCGGACGTCGCCTGCATTAGAATTTAGAACCTGTAACGAAACCTCAAGCCCCTTCGCCCGTCTCCACTGACATGAGAAAGTTACAGATTTTTTACATCATCTTTGCCTTTGGGTACCATGAAACCCTGGGACAGAAGAGACATATTACAGCTTCGGTAGGACGATTCAGTTGGGATCAGAGTGCAGTCCCTCGTGTTATTTTGACCTAGATGTATGTTTCACTCACAACAATTGCAGCATATTTTTATCACCTAGAAACCAACAAGATGTGCAGCTTTTATTTTGATGGAGATAGTTTTATGTAATTAACTAGTTCATATCAAATCGATACACCCACGTCGTACAATTATACCTCAAAAAACAAACATCCACGACTCGCTTGTCTCACCAATCTCTTGTGTTGTGTCTGCTATTTTCTATGTATGCTCGGATGCTTTGTGTTCCGGCATGCCCGCCTGTTAGTCTAATCTAATCTAATCTAGTACTTAGTAATCTAGTTAAGTACAGCTCCAGCCACTTGCATGTACTTACTTACCAGTGCAGAGTGCAGACACGAGCATCCGTCCTCTCTTTCCTTGTATGCCATTTAATTTCTTGTTATTCTCCCAAGAGATCCCATCTAACCAGCTTCATCCAAAATCCTCTGATTTTGAATAGTAGCCAAGTCTCAGACGCATTGTTCCGTCGACTCCTCACCGCTTCTAGCATGTCTGAAAGGAGCACAACAACCACGAGGTTTATATATCAAGTACAGTAGTAGTAAAAAGATAATAGTCCGGTCTAAGCCTATGTGGATTTCCCACGGTCCACGCTAGCCTTTGGAGGATGCCTCAAAAGTTGTTTGGGGGTAACGAGTGGTCTAAATATCTTGATGTTAACAGTACCCTTGCTGGTTACTGTTGGGAGATTTTAACCTGTTGGTAAAGGAATCGGATAAAAGTAATGCTCAAGTTAATCGCCGTCTTATTGCTGAATTTAGGGCAGCTCTGAATCTGCTTGAACTATCAGAGTTGAGACTGCATGGAAGAAGGTTCACCTGGTCCAGCTCGTGTGCTGCTCAGACCCGTTCCCGCATTGATCACTGCTTTGCGTCCCAAGACTGGAACCTGATGTTCCCATCCTCTCACCTGCGGGGCATCTCGTCGTCCTTCTCTGACCATTGCCCTATGGTGTTAACGGGTCAGGTGAACATCCCCGTCTACAGGGCCTTTCGCTTTGAGGATTATTGGGTCAGTCAGCCGGGGTTTCTGGAAACTGTGACAACATGTTGGAACAGACCGGTGGTGGCCTCTGACCACATTAGGACCCTACACATTAAGATGGCAAGGGTTGCTAAAAGCCTCAGGGGTTGGAGCAGATCAAAGATTGGTAATATCAAATTATTGACTGAGGTGGCCAATCAGGTAATTTATGGTCTTGACTGTGCCCAAGACCATAGGGAACTTTCAATTGCTGAATTGGCGCTCCGGCAATTTCTGAAGAGCAAAATTTTAGGGTTGGCTGCTATTGCTCGTTCACGTATCAGACAGCGCTCTCGGATCCGTTGGGTGGGTGCTGCGGATGCCAATACAAAATTGTTCCATCTTAAGGCAAATGGGCGGCGGCGTAGGAACTATATCCCGGTGATTCATGCACCATCTGGGCACCTGTCCACTGAAGATGCCAAGCATGTGGAGCTAGCACGGCACTTCAAGGAGATGATCAGGGAAAACTTACCCGAGGCAGCATTCCATCAACTGGGAACTGCTTAATTTGCAGCGGCATGACCTCCATCACATAGAAGCTCCCTTCACAGAGGACGAACTAAAAGTGGCAGTGTTTGATCTACCGGTTGGTAAGGCACCTGGGCCGGATGGTTTCTCCGCTCTTTTTCTCCGTAAGTGCTGGAGTATCATCAAAGGAGATGTTTTCCGGGCTGTCAACCAACTTCACAGCTTGAGAGGGAAGCGGTGGCACCTGCTCAACTCTGCTCACATTACCCTGCTCCCCAAAGCTGATGATGCGGTGCAGATCAAGGACTTCAGGCCTATAAGTCTTATGCACTTGGTAGCAAAAGTTGTCAGTAAAATGCTTGCTAATCGTCTTGCGCCTGAGCTTCAAAAAATTATCCCAGCCTGCCAGAGTGCTTTCATTAAGGACCGCAGCATTCATGATAATTATTTATATGTGCGAAATACCATAAAAAATCTGCATGCTAAGAAAACTCCTGGGCTGTTTCTTAAATTGGACATCGCCGGTGCTTTTGACTCCGTTTCTTGGGAGTTTATGTTGGAGCTGATGGAGAAGCTGGGCTTCGGGCCACGCTGGCGGGATTTAATTTCGCTCATTTGGAGCTCATCGTCGTCAAGAATTATGGCTAACGGTAGGGTTGGCAATCCTATTCGTCACCGGAGGGGGCTGCGCCAAGGCGATCCTCTTTCGCCAATGTTATTTCTGCTGGCGATTGCCCCCCTACACTGGCTGCTTGATACGGCTGACCAAGCACAACTCTTGTCCCATATTCCACTCCCCTCGGCTCGGCTGCGGACCAGCCTGTATGCGGATGATGCAGCTCTGTTCGTGCGGCCCACTGTTGAAGACCTGCAGCATGTTGCCGATATCTTGAATGTTTTTGTGCAGGCGTCCGGACTGAAGGTTAATATTCAGAAAAGTGTTGTCTTCCCAATCAGGTGTGAGGGTTTAGACTTGCAGGCCATTCTGCAGCCGCTGCCTGTGGAACAAAAAACATTTCCTTGCATCTACTTGGGGCTGCCATTGCACTTCAGGAAGCTGTCTAAAGCGGAGCTACAGCCTATCATTGATAAAATTGCTGCTCGGCTGCCGAGATGGAGGGGGAAGTTGCTGAACTTTGCTGGGAGGTTGGCGCTGCTCAATTCGGTCCTTTCTACTATCCCCATCTATTTGCTTACTGTGATCAAATTGAGCAAATGGGCAATAAAGAAGATAGACAAGATCAGAAGAGATTTTCTTTGGAAATTCAAGGGCACGGAAGACAAGGGCATATGCTTAGTTAATTGGCGTACGGTGTGCAGGCCAAAGGCGCTTGGTGGCCTGGGGGTTCTTGATCTGGACAAATTCAGTAGGGCTTTGCGGCTGCGCTGGAGATGGTACGAGTGGCGTGCTAGGGATAGACCTTGGATTGGGACTCAGGTACCCTGCGACTCGGTTGATGACTCCCTTTTCTCGGCTTGCACCTCTATCTCAGTTGGAAATGGTGAGATCACTAAATTTTGGACCTCAAACTGGTTGAATGGTGTGTCACCGGCCTCCGTGGCCCCGTCTATTTTCCGGCTAACAAGATTGAAGTCGCTTACGGTGGCACAAGCTCTGCTTGCTGATCGATGGATGACTGGGCTTCACCGGATCACCTCGGAGGAGGAGCTGAGGGAGTTCACCTCTCTTTGGATTCTGTTACAGGAGTTCCATGCCACAGATGAGGAGGACCAGATCACCTGGAACATATCCAAAACAGCTGTCTACACGGCCTCGTCTGCCTATAGCGTGCAATTCGCTGGTTCCTTCTCGCGGATCAACTTCTCGCGTCTTTGGAAGGCAAGAGCTCAGCCCAAATGCAAATCTTTCATGTGGTTATGGTTACGTGAGAGGATCTTGACGGACGATCAACTACAAGTCCGTGGGCTTGACCATGGCAACGCATGTCAGCTATGTGATCAGGAGGTTGAAACAGCAGCGCACCTAATCCTCTCTTGCTCCTTTGCTAGAGGAGTTTGGAATCAGCTGGCTGCTTGGACTGGGGCATGGGCTCTAGATATTCAACCTGGACAATTCATCAAGCCTCATGACTGGTGGGATGCTATGCTCTCTGCCTTATCCAGAGATGAATTAACGGTGGCAATCTATGGTGTGTGGCACATCTGGAAGGAGCGTTGCCGGCGAGTTTTTCAGCAAACAAACTTACATGAGGTGCAGATTTGCGAGATGGTCAAAGATGATCTACTGATCCTCGGCTCCTATCTCATCGAGCAGGACTTGTTGGCAGTCCCCCCCGAGCCAGGCGCAGCGCCTGAAAGTGATGAGTAGTTCACCTAGGTTTTCCTGTAGTTCCAGTTCTTTTCTCTGTGTTGTTGTCGCCAAAATCTCCCTGGCTTGTAAACGAACCTCTCTATCCTCTTAATTGAATCGGCAGATCACCTGCCAAATTACCTTCAAAAAAAAAACACATGAAATGTGATAAGGATGATCAGTTAATTATGAAGCTCACATGACACTGACATCAGGTGTTTATTAGTTGGGGTGTGAGGTCCCAGACAATTTTGGTGGTAATTAACATGCTGGTTGGAACTTTCCTTCCCACTAAATTTACCAAGTTAGAGAGAAGAAGCAGAAACACAATATCAAGAAAGAGACTTGAAAGTGGCAAGTCAATTTCTTCAAAAAAGGATGTCATGCTTGCCTCTCAGTGAAAGGATACATCGATCATCGTCATCCATCTTTTCTTCTTATATATCAACCAAGAGAAGGCGTGGGAAACTGGATAAACGAGGGGCCTGCATCAATGCAGTGATTACACAACTACGTGCAAACCCACCAATCATCGTCACCGTTGGTTATGCTTTACGATTTGCGCTAGTCAGAAGACTTTCGACGATGTGAACCCACCAACCATCATCACCGTTGGTCCAGCAACTTTCAACGATGACGATGGTTGGTGGGTTCGCATATAGTTGTGGAGTTGAATTTCCGGGGCCTGCATGCGCTTATTAATTCAGAACTTGGACACATACATCTGATACATATTGTAGCAACGGTGACAATGGTTGGTGAGTTCTCATATAGTTGTGGAGTTGAATTTCCGGGACCTGCATGCGCTTATTAATTCAGAACTTGGACACATACATCTGATACATATTGCAGCTAGCAGTGGACCGATCCGATCCGATGTCTGGTATACGTGTTCAGGTGGGGCATCGATCCTTGTACTTGCACCCCCGGGTGTAGGGTTCTCCTGATTTGGCCGGGCAATTCACCGTGCACCTCGGCTTGTCGGGGTCGAGTGCGGATTCGCTGATGCTTTTCAACAAGAGACCGGCCTCCGGCCAGTTTACTAGCTCCGGTGCCGCCGCCTCGTCCTCCAGCCGCCTTGTGAACGTCGACGGCGAAGCACCAGCGGCCGCCGCCGCGAGGAGAAGAGCGGTGAGGTAGAGGTGGAGGAGGAGGTTGCCCTGCATTGTGCTACCGCGCGCGTGTATATATATATATATATATATATATATATATATATATATATAAGTTCTGTTTCCGAAGCTACCACTTTAATTTGTTTGCAAGTTACGCTTAACCGTTTGGGACCGGCAGCCCAAATCGGGACAAGCAAACCCATAACTCTTGCATTCCACCCTACGACGCATTCTCTCCGTTTGTGCTAAAAGCAAAACCAAAGCTAGCTTCTCTAAACTAAAAAAGCAAACCAAAGCTAGCTTGCCACCAGATCATTCAGTTCCGTACAAACTTGAAGAAAGCATAAAATTAAATTGCCAAGTGCTGAGGATTGCATTGCAACGCGGGTTCTTGTCTTGGGTGTGCAAACTTTAGAAGCACATCTCATATTATTCTTGTAATAATCTAGCTAGAAGCAAATACGACCGTCAAGTTAAGAGGGATAACGCACAGATGTAAATATCTGCTTGGGAGATTGATTGAGAAAAGCTTAGGTCACCATCACTAACTTTTTTTGGCAACAGTTGGTGGAGCCGTGGGGTCTCAAGTCAACAGTTTAAGAGGTTGGAGAATGTCCATCTCAAACAGCGACAATAGGCGAAAAATGTAATAATGTATAGTGGCTACTGGACAGGTTAGACTGCTTCCAGGTCTTCGCTGCAGCTGTGTGTTCTTAAGCCCTTCACCCACAGACACAGCCGCCTTGCAGAACCAAGCAGATCGAAACAGCTCCCGGCCGGGATCTGCAGAGGTATGCTATAATCATGTTTATTTTATTACGTGCACACAGCTGCAGGTAGTTCACAGAATCATCCACTTGAATTTTCTGCAGGCGACGAAGCTCTCCGCCATGCCATCTCTGCTGCCACGGCTCCTCATCTTCCTCCCGTTGCTGCTCTGCGACTGCTATGGAGTTGGCAACGTCCAAAGCTCCACCGTCGTCGAGGGGAGCAGCACCGATCTTGATGCGTTGCTCGACTTCCGGCGGGGCATCAGCCAGGATCCACGACGAGCCTTGAACAACTACGTGTACAAGTTGTGCTATCGTTTGACTTGAAAAGTTGTAATAATTAGCTAAGAGTTAGATGTTTGACCGGATCCTTATATATATAAAGGCACTGTGCGGTAGCCAAAACAAACATGATGCTGGTAATCTCTAGACACAAAAGCACGAGGAGAAGTTGTGCCATGGTAGTCTCTGATGCGTCTTGTGGTGCCACGGTAGTCTGATGCGTCTGATGTACTCGACAGACTTTGTTGCCGTACGTTGTATTACGTTGATGTATACATATAGAGATGTTTTGTGGAACCCAGGGCCGGTCCTAGGGGGGGGGGGGGGGGGGGGGGGGGGGGGCGAGAGGGGCGGTCGCCCCGGGTCCATAAATTTTAGGGGCCCTTCCAGATTTATTTAACTAGGTTTAGCTTTATGTGTATATGAAAAATAAAAATATAATTAGTTAATAAAAGCCGTATGGATTCTTGTCTATAGCTATGGGCCTGTTAGTAATTGGGTCTTGCGCTTGTACATAGTTGGACATGCAATTGGGATCCGTGAATCACCTATAAAACGATCATACGACATCCGTTCTGTCCTCGTCGCCGCCGGCTCTCGATCCCGATCGCTAAAGTCGACGCGCCGCTGCCGACAGGTATTGATGTTCCACAATTCTCTCTGAGGTCAATTCCATGTTTATAATTTTATTTTATTTCTTAATTTAGATTGTATTTGTTGTTTGTAGTGCCCGCTGTAAAGAAGGCTCTATCCGATAGTGTGAAAAGAAAAGAATGAACAAGAAAAGACGTAGTGAAGTAAACACGGTGAGCAAGAAATTACAACCATCCATTTGTATTGAGTCTATCAGTCTACAATACAAAGTATCAAAGGTATACATACTTACTTTTACACAAAAATAAAGGGTTTGCTTCTAGTTTGAATAATGTAAAGAAAATTGCATATGGATTGGGTATTTTTCCGTAAAGATTTTCTATGTAAAATATGTGTTTCATTCTGTCATTTGATTTTAAGTTTATACTAAGGGCCCTAAATTCTTGTCTCGCCCCGGGCCTTCGAAATCTCAGGACCGGCCCTGGTGGTACCCTCAAATAAATAGCAGCCCTTTATTTTCGTCCATCCAAGGGTCTAAACGAAATCATACTGCTGGTACAAACATGAGCAGTTTAAGTCATACTGTTGTGAACAGTGTACCATACGCCAGGCTGAGGCTCAATAAACGTAGATGGGCCGGTCCAACGTAAAAAAGGAGTTAACAACCTTAACCCTAGGTCCCATCAGAAAAAAAACATCTCTCGCCTCACTCTCTTTCCCGCGAGCAGAGAGTCGCCGGCGCCGTAGATAGGGCTCGTCGAGCCGGTCCATCATCTAGGCTCGCCGGAGGGCAGGAGGAGGGGGGCGAGGCCCTGTCTAGCAAAGACGGCGCCGCTCTGGTTGAAGAGGAGGGCGAGGCGCCAGAGGACGAGGCGCTTATCGTGGACTTCACGGAGCTGGAGCCGGTGGATGGCCTGCGCGGGCCGTGGCACTCGTGGCCGCCGACGCCCTCCGCCGCGCAGGAGCTCGTCGTCCTCAACGCGGTACTCTACACGCCGCTCCACTCGACGGTGCCCGACTTGCTCCCGGTCCTGCCCTATGCGCCCCTCCGCTGCTCGTCCCGCTCCTGCGCCGCCGCCCTCAACCCCTTCTCCCGGGTGAACCACGCCTCCTCGAGCTGTCGGCGCCAGCAACAACCCCTACCCATGCCACCTCTCCCCTGAGGCGATTCCGGGCGAGCGGCTCCTAGAGTCGGTGAGCTCTCTCTCCTCCTTCATCTTATTCTTGCCAAGAAAAACTAGAACAATCAGTATTCATGTTTGCATAGATAACCTAGATACTGAAACCAAATTTTCTCATTGTAATTGTATTCACCTTGAAGGGATGGAGTAACAATTATGTTGTGCGGACCGATTTTTTAGTAGGAGTACAACTATTTGCCAGAAAGTTCAGGCACCAACTCCAATCATGATAGTCTTGTTCTCTGATTAAGAAGATTTTTAGGGCACGTTAAATTTTGGCTACATTCATGATAAGATTTTTAGCTGTTTTCACTCTTGTAGTTTCAGAGCTTAATATGATGTGCTCCATTGCTTTAACTCTTTTATTTACCGTTTTCTTATAGTAAGCCAAGGTGGATATTGGGAAATAAAGAACTTGCACGGCTATGGAAATGGGTAGAACTAAACCCTGTATGTTCTACTACTTCTCTTTATTGTCGTATTTGATTGAAGATAAGTAAAAATCCTAACTGAACACCCTCTGAATACCAATGTATAAAGTTCAAATGTGTTGGTTTTAGGCCCTTTCAGTACTTTTAGAGTATTCTAAATGTTGCCTTTTCTTATTGTCCAATTTTACTTATACGGAGTTGAACTGCCCCGTTCAGTCGAATGACAACACAATTTCCCTGTACTTACATGCATGCAGTTACATTTATGTAAGTCACATATCTCTGACCGTTCAAATGTTCAATGTTTTGACTCTACATTGTATTTGCAGAATGCAAAGACGGGTTCTGACCGAGTGAGCACACCAGCAATTACAGAATGTTGGAAACCACTTGCAGAAGATGTAAGTGCTGGAATTCCTTTCATCGTTATTTTGCACCTATGGTTCATCAGTCCTTTTGTTTTAAGTATATCATGTAATTAGCAGTCCTGTAATACTGATTAGTTAGTGCAAACTTGCAGATGGACACATCCACTGGAATTGAAGAGGAGTATCACTACAAAAATAATCGTGTAAGTTCAACTCCCAGCGCTATCATTTCCTCGAGTGCTTGTTGTATGGATATTAGTTAATATATGTAGTGCACAAGTAATCCATTCTTAAAGTTCAGTTTGATGCAAATGATCTGTCAAGTTGGATCTAATTCTCCATTGAGATAAAGCATATTATTTCTCCCAAACAAGTTCTCCTAAAATGAATTACCTTGTCACTCTGCTATATTACCTTGTCCAGTTTCATCTATGTTGTTACTTGGCTGGTTTATAGTATGTGTTTGCATGACTCAGCAAGCATGTTCATTCTGATTAGTCCTTTTGATATCTGCTAGTGAGGAGTGATGAATTCTTCATTTTTTTAGCATGTGAGGTTCGGTGGTGTACATGTGGCTGCAAGAAAAGCATTTCGCAATCTTCATGGTCTTGTTGTCGTTGACGTAGTTGAGGTTAGTGATAATTTTCCTTAGGTTAAATCTTACATTATGGTTTGACATTGAGTCATCTACCTGATTGTTTATTGTGAACTTTTCATTCTTTAAACAGGAAACAACAGGCTTCATTGGTTCATATGCAGAAAATCTATGATGAATGATTTGTATTGAAAACATTAAATGCTACAATGGACCTATCTGATGGTTCAACTTACGTTTGTGCACCTGATTTTCAATGCTCATGGATCGCCTGACTTTGAGTATTGTGAATTGCTGGACCTACAATGTGCCTGTGACCAACCAGCAGTACGCCACATATATCACACAGAAAATATAAACGGATGTGCTTTTTAGAGTGCAATGTGCCTGGGGTGAATTTCATGATTTGCGTCCATACAATATTATGCGATGTTTTAAAAACCATTATCCATCAATTAAATTGCTGAAACTATTTCTTTTCAACAGGGTTGTAATTTGTCAATCCGGGAGGACCTTCTCAACAAGTTCACCGAAGATACAATCGACACTGTACATCTGCTAGAAACAGTAGTCTACAAGAAGCATTGGATTCATCGGTCTATAATCTTAATAAGAAAGATGTTCTAATTTTACAATTAGAATATAAACTTCACTCTACGTGTGAGAAACTCTCTGTTGCAGGGCAGACTATAGAGGAGAAACAGATTGTAGAAGAGAACTCCAGATATAGAAAATAT
Source organism: Poa annua (assembly GCA_026929855.1). Taxonomy (NCBI): domain Eukaryota; kingdom Viridiplantae; phylum Streptophyta; class Magnoliopsida; order Poales; family Poaceae; genus Poa; species Poa annua. The sequence continues at coordinate 88,983,671 of CM049432.1, forward strand.
TTCACATTTTTCTGGATCATGTTAGCTTTGTACGTAGCTCTAATAATAATTCCAACAATATAGACATATAGACATGTACTGATACGTGATGTACTATTTTGATTACTGGCTATCGTGAATGGAAGTGCATGAACATATTGGCAGCGATTGGTTTTCTTTTAACCGTCTGGTTGTGATACTCAAAGTACCGTACAATCTCTACATAATTTCATTACAACAATTCATAGAGCAATGCTGGACTAGAGAGGAATGTTGGACTAGAGAGTCAAACTTACAAGCTATGCATCTGGGACCATACTGGATGGATTATTCTTGTTTCCAGGATGGTGAATTGGTACTTCATTATCTGAATTATTATCGCACCAAAATGTGTATACTGCTTTATGTGGTATTTCAGCTGCCACATTGATTCTTGATTAATTTAGAAGTTATATGATAATTCAGATTGATGCTTCAGCTTAGTCTTGGTAAAGGTTCCCTGTTGGCATCAAAGTGCATTACCTGAATTATTACAAAGTACCATCCGACTAGATAGCTGATGCAATAAAACTGAAAATAAAATGATTTTTCAGTGTGTAAATTTCAACCCAATATTCTTCTTTCATATTCAAATTACGGTGTAAATTTCAACCCAAAGTGCATTATGCTCATCCTGAAACCTCTTCACGAATCACGAACCACTCCCCATTAGCCGGACTCAACTCGATCTCTAAATGTGCCCGACATCCACAACGAGTAAGAGCCTTTGGTGTCCTCTCTTGGTCGGGTCTTTCAAAGTTTGCCAAGGATCGGTGTCCTTCCTTAAAACAGGTGTAAAGCCGCTTGAAACACGTTTTTCTACCTGGCAGGTAATTCACCTCTTCCTTCCTTATACTGAACCCTTTCACCTTTGCATATTCCTTATAAATCTGGTATCCTTCGTTCTCGGTTCTGAAGGTCTTGCTAACCACACGAAGGTACTCGTCATGCTCCATCTCCCTGAACCACATATCATAAATTAATAGTCATGTTACTACTCAAATAAAACATGTCTCAAATTAAAAAGATAATTTCATGTGTTGAAACTTCTCTCTATATAATATTTATAAAATGCAAAAGAAACCACACATAATCTAGATAATGTACCGTTGACATTTCAGCTCATTTGGAAAAATAATTTAGGAGGAAATCACTTAACAAGTATTTACTTCAAAATTTGAATTGAAATTTTGGAGCACACAAAAAACAGCACCAAAATAGTACATAAAGTCAAATCAGGGACTAAGAACTCTACAAATTTAAAGCTCATTTAAAAACATATTTAGGATACAATCATGTATTTACTTACTATCGAAAACAATTCTAGTTATATAGGTTTTGCATGTACCCACTGATATTTGTACATAGGTTTTGCAACTGGGAAACGTATGCAGCTAGGACTGAAACATTTACAGATCCTCGTACTCAGTCACAGAAATCCTATTCAGTTATAACAGAAAGACTACAAGCAATCTAGTAATTCAGGTCCTACACATTTAAAGTTCTTCAAGAAATATAGTTTCAGACATGTACGTGTCCAAGAAGATAACTGAATTCAGAGGATGGAGAGGGAGGGGAACGCGTACGTACTGTTCAATCCGCGGCCTTGTGGTCGTCCGTCGGCGAGCTGCAGCCCGAGATGGCGCCAGCGTGCTCGAGCGAGCGCGAGTGCGAGGCCGATACGCCAGACTCGGAGGCGCCAGGCGTCAGCTTCACACGGCGGTGGCGTTTGGAGGCGCGGGCAAGATGGGGGCAAAGGCACTGCAGGTCGCGCCGGCGACTGCGTGTAGGTAGCGACAATGTGTTCGAGCGAGAGCGGGCCAATCGCCGGAGTTGGAGGCGACGGCGTTGTGGTGATAGAGACGGAGACGTTGTGGAGGATTTGGACCTCTTTTACGGTCTCGCTAATGTAAAAAAAAACCTGCGTACTGGGCTTTATGGGTCTAAACAACAACTATTCATCTGAGCCGTTTATATCAGGTTTCACTGCTGCCTCCGGTTACCACGAAAAGGGTACTGTAAAAGTCGCCTACATATATGGGGAGCAGCTCCCATTAAACATGCCTCGAGGAGTGGACAAGATTGCTGAGCCTCGTTAAGAATTTTCAGGTTCGTTATTTGGTTGCTTGTCCCTGTATATACATGATCGATTTTGCGGCTGGCGGTAACATGTGTGATCAGAGAAAAGGTTCATAGTTCGCACTTCGCAGACTGCTTGAGCATCAGAATCGGAAATTATCCTATCCGTGTTTATAGCCACGCAGCACAATATATCTGCAAGCAAGCGAAAAAGAAACGGGATGCGTTTGAAGCTAATGCAACAAGCTGCTTTATTCAGAATCCGAACACGTACATACATCGGATACATATTGTGCTAGATATATACTTGCTCCATCCAGCGGACTGATGGCTGCGTGTGGTAACCGATGGAGGGATGGATCAGCCGTCACTGCCCGCACCGATTAGCATAGGTGCACGACCGGGTGTAGGAACATCCTCGACATTTGGCCGCGCAGTTTTTCAGGCACACCTGCTTGTTGGAGTTGAGGCTGGATGCGCTGATGCCGCTCCCGACGAGGCTGGCCGCCCAGCTAGGCTCCGGCGCCACCTCATCCTCCAGCCGCCTCGTGAACATCGCCGCCGACGCGCCAGCGGCCGGAGAGGCAGAAGCGGGGAAGAGAAGTGCGGCGAGGAGGAGGATGAGGATGAGGTGTCCGTTGCCCTGCATTGTTGCTGGTCAGCCGCGCGCTGGTGTCCCATGCCGTGCGTGGTTGATGTATATATAGCAGTAGCAGATTTACATTATTCTTGGCTCTGCATCACGTTAGTGTAGCAGGCCCCATCACGTTTCACTCCTGTCGACGAGCCAACAGACCGCCGCCTACCGATAGAATCTTCCCTCCTTTTGTTTGGACAACACGTGAACGTCCATTTGGGCAAGTAGGCATGCATACGGCCAATATGCAAGGCTGGATATGGGTGCGAATGCAGACGGGAGGACGCACGGTGAAGCGCATCCACCTGGGCGAGTTGGCGTTGAGCTGCTCGTACACAGTTCACACTCAGCGGCCATGAAGCGACAACATCGCTCGTCCCGCTCGGCGCTATCAACTGATGTCTACATGGTGGCGGCCTCCGCGACGTTTTTCACTGTTTGCACGCCGCCCATGACCTGGTGGTAGTTCTCCTTGTTGCACCAGCTGGCGAACGACGACCACCTGGTCAGGTCGTCACAGCGGCGGCTCTTGACAGGGGTAAGGGACTTCCGGCGACGGCTCTTACTATTCCTGCTCCTCCATATAGGGGACCTCTGCCCAATCGAGGGGTTGGGCTGGCTCCTCGTGCTCAACCGGCAGAGGGTGTTAGACCAGCGTGCAGTCTGGGTGAGGGTGGCCCATGAGTTGCCGCCGCTGATGAACCTCAAAGCGCCACTACAGTCGCGGTTACCACAAGCTATTTGGGAGGAAGACAACTACAAGTTGGGGTGGAACCTCAAATATATTGACCTTTTGCTTTACACAACAGTCGCTTGTTGGGTTCAGAACCTTCAGGTCCACATGCACAATCCATTAGTCGATTTGATCTTTGGTGTTGGTAGTTAATCAATGTCAGAGAAGTATCTTTCAGAAGCAAACTATCAATCAATATAATCTAAATTAGCTCGTTTTTTATATGAGTAACTAAGTACAATAGCGCGCGCTGCGGTGGGTACCTCAATAGAAACTTTCATTTGTACATAAGTATAAGACACAGAAATATGAAGTTGTTGATAAAAGTATGAGATATTTAATTTTAGTTGAGAGACTAAATTCAATTGAACTTAGATTGCTGTGTATTTGAAAACAATCCATTCCTAAACATAGTACATTTTTTGTTTGATATTGTAATTTTGCTTATGAGTTAATAAAGAGGTATTGTATGTAAAAAAATATTGGTGACATGAACGATTGTATGGCTTAAAACAATTGATGATGTGGATACTTTCCATGTAAATATATACAATCATTATAAATATTAATGAAAATGACATGGACAATTGATTGTCCATAATAGTTTTTTTTAGGGTAAACAACACACTTTATTGATCAATTTACATGTCAAGATAGACAACTTGAACCACATTTCGTAGTACAAAGATCAATTGTTAAGTAGCGAGTGTCTTCATCAGAGCCCATTGGTGACAAAACCCTCATGGGCCACGACATCCCTTCTAGACTCTTTTTAGGCCTTTCCGTAGATATATTCTGGTAAAAACTGCTGTTATATAAACTACCTTCCTAATTAATCCTTCACTCCCTACGCCGCCGCCTCCTCCCGACTGCTTCCAATGGTGATCTCCCACTCCCACTCGCAGCCTCTTCTCGGTCACCACAGAGATGATCGTGATCTGCTCTCCCGCGCCCAGGACAGCAGCGGCAGCAGCGACGGCTCGGCGTTCGCCATTGACGACGGCACCACGCTGAGGATCCACTCCTGCAATGACACAGGTCGCATCCCACCACGTCGCGGCGGTAGCGACGTCGCCGACGCCTACAAGCGCCACCACACCGCATCTGATGTGGGGTACGTGAGCTTGAAGGACGTGATCGCCTCCATGAAGGCGGCAGGCGACCCGCTCGTGCCGCGGCTCCACCGCCGGTTCCGGTCGCCGGGGCCGCCAGGAACACGCCCCGAGGGCGGCGCCATGCGCCGGCTTGTCAGAAACTACGTAGCCCCTTGCTTGGCCCTCCTCGGAAGATCCTTCGTCGCCTGCATCACAGGGCATTGATCGGTACGTAGGATCTGGTTGGATTAGTAAGTGTTGCATGCACAGAATTGGTTTCCTTCTTAGATCCATCAATTCCGTTTGTAGTATGACCTAGTTAGTTAGCTACTCCAGACCGTTGTATATTCTCCTGGAATCGTTGAGATACTTTCTCTGTCAAGATCCAGGCCGCCGGTTTGTTAGAGTTGTTTCCAAGTGGGTTTGATTTTCAGATAGTATTATAAATTGTTGCAACTATTTTTTATTTAATTACTATTATATATCAGGCGTTCCAGATTCTTTTTCTTGATGTAGAGAAACTGAGGGCATGTCCCATGTAGGCTTATCCATGATCAATTTCCTAGGCTGATTTTCCGAATCCATACCACGAAACGATCAATTGCGTTGATGAAAAAAGAGTCACCCAGCGCCCCAGCGTTTTCTCTCTCCTGGATGTCGGCGCGTGTTTTTTTCTCTACTGGATGTGTGGGTGCTAGGCAGTTAGGGCACAAGGGATATGCATGTTTCATCCACAGACCACAGAAATAGAGAGGGGTTTAGAAGCTGACGCAAGCGTGTGGTAATTATCCTCTAATAATGAGAGAAATGACCACATAGACAGATTAGGAATCAAATACATATAATCATCATTTAACCTTTTTAACTGACCTTTTTTGTTTGCAATGATCATCTGTTCCAACAATCTAATCATCTTATCAATATAAAAGGCAAAGCTTTTGCCTCTTTACTTTAAAAAAAAAAGTTAAATGATGATTTATGCAACAACTTTGAACTTGTAAAGTCATTGTGTCATATATCATACAGTGATGGCATTACTACTTATAATAGGAATAATTTCAAAAAGAGGTGAGTAGGTAAATATCTACTCCTACTTGTGGATATTGTGTCTAGATCTTGTTATTGTTCGACTAAGTCTTGTGTCTCTAGTCGAAATACCATGTCCTAGATGGACCTTGGGCCATGTCTTACATAGGGGTATCACCGGGTTACAGTTATGGCGATAATGAATCTCAAAAAAAAAGTTATGGCGATAATGGATATTAACGAGTCACTGTCTGGTCAGGGGCGGAGCTCCCCTTAGAGCAAGGTAGGGCAGCTGCCCTACCTTGATTTTTGGTAACTATATTCATGTACACATGTTTTTCCCGAACAATTTGAGTGGTTAAATGTAAAAAACGGACTTCGTATGCGAAAGTTATGCTTATATCAATAAACAGTGTAGAAAACCAATTAATAAATCCAAACTACGACTCAACTCTTCCTCTTCATAATAGCTAATTCTGAATCTAACAAAATATGACTCTAAATAATGTCATGTGTGGTATTTATAAAGGTAAAACATCATGTCACCGAGTTGATTTTTTTACCATGTGGACATCTTCTTTGGAGTTCGCCCTACCTATAATTTTTTTCGTCCTCCGCCACTGTGTCTGGTTGATGATGGAAAGTGTATACAGAGTGGTGCCGGCTAGCACCATTTGACTTAAGAGCTACTAATGCTAGTCCTCATGGTGGAGTTGAGGGGATCAACATCTAGAGTGACACTAAATGAGTGAACATATCATTAGACGTGTCACATTTACTCCCTACATTTACGAATGTAAACCAAAATGTAACTCCATGTTGACTTCCTTTACACCGTGTTAACTTGCTTTGTTCGTTTTGTTGTTCAACACAGAACCTACATTACCTCTGTTCCACCCTTATCTGAGAAACGCCAAAAAAGAAGACCCTACATATCTGTCTTGAATTCTATGTTCGAACTAGTAAATATTATCCAAAACAACGATCACGTACCCTACAAAAAAAAGGCAATATGAAGTCATGAACCATGGATAACATGTTAATCCAAAGCTGCAAAATTAGTCTCTTTTATGCAAAGTGCACGCCTTCATATTATTGTACCACATTTTGCAAGCATACATCTTATATTATACTACATTATGCTGAACATCCATAGACGATTTCAAAAAATTCTGGCATTTTGAAGCATCAAAACAGGAGAATTCAATCAACCCATTCAGTGTGAAATCAGCCAATATGTACTTCATGTACAGTACAATGCTCCAGGATTCTTACAGTACATGAACTCTTCTGAGTGAGATGTACTCTAGCGTTTCCTCAGCAAAAACGGAACCGGTCATTGCTCATACAGACAAGCAGATGATGCCACAGCTTGAAAATTGACAGCATCAGCCCGGCCAATACTGGCATACATACGTACAGGAACTACAAGGCCCTACCAGCTACAGTCTACACACTACTCTACGCAGAGGCCATTAGCCCTTACTGCCTAGCTCAGTTTACACGCGCTCAGTACGTGTTCTGGGGGTTAAATCGCCTCCTCCCGTCGCGCTTGTAGTAAGGCGTGTCGTCGACGGTCTTCCGCACATACTCCATGAAGGGTTGAGGCGTGCGAGGGGAAGCAGGGTCAAGGGCTGCAGCCGCGCCTGCTGCTGTGGGTGCGGGCACTGCCTGCCGTGGTGGTGACTGTCGGACCGCTGGTCTCTCCAGCAGCTTCATGAGGATCACGAGTGTGGCCGCTGGTACAGCAATGCACGAGATGATAATGGCAAACGTGGTTAAGCCTGACGACGACGATGGCTCTGTTCTGTCTCCCGTAGCATGGTCGACTTCCACTTCTTCAGTCTGGCCTGTAAAGGGAGAAAACAATGCGAGTTAAAGATCAGAGCTATTGACAACTCGAATGACCACTATGCTGTTAAGGGGAGCTTCCCGATCCAGATGTTAGGCCATGGATAAGAGGAAACACCCAATACAGAGCTAAAGTTTATCAGAACAGCTACTAGTAAGAAAATGGCTGCAGTGAACATACGGTCTGTGATAATAGTGAAGTCCGGGTCCTGGCCAGAATGAATCACCACATCCCTAGTATGCATCCTCACACCAACAGATACCTAACAGGGTGACAAAAAATGTTAGCCAATAGCTGACAGCTTTTCAATGTTAACAAAAAAACTGCATATTCCTTATGTTGTTTAACTATTTCCATGGCACTGCCAATTATGCCCTCTGTTTCACTCCACCATGTGCACAGATCAAGGAATCACCAAATATAAGAGAGTTCATGCGAAATGGCAATGGATAATGACATGCTACAACCAATTAACCTCTTCTGACCCAGTAAAGCATGGGTAGAATTATTGCATTAGTTCTGTTGATTTCCTCAATAGGCATTATGAAATCCACAATAGCAAAATAATCTACCTTTTGTACAGTCTAGCTAGCTATAAATCCAGTGTGTCGATATTCTAGACTAGAAACAAACAACCTTACCATTATGAAATCTGATTTTCTAGAAGGATGGCTGATCTGCAACCTTATAAGAGCTGTCCCATGACTTCTCGCCTTCAAAGAAGAACAAAACATAAAGCAGTTTGCATAGAAAACTAATGAGAATTATGCACAAACTTCAACTCCTATTCTTGTCACAACTCACAATACTCCACAGTGAAGCAGACCTAAGTTTTGCAAGTAAGACACACTTATAGGTTGTGTGGGTTTTTCCTTCCTATTTTTGTGATGTTGATGGGCAAGATGTACAGAATCAAAACAAGCCTACCAAGAAACTCATATAGGATGTATATGAAGATATCCTTAGCCCCTGACACACACAATACAATAAAAAACTAAAGCTTGAATTTCAGCAAGTATCGAATACCTGTAGCACAAAACGTTGATGTGTGCCATATGTACCATTGCCATCTCTGGGCATGATAATTGACACAACGTCAGGATAGTTTGTTTCGATCTTTACAGGTGCTATTCCAAGTGCTTCAGTGAAGACATAACCTGGTGGAGGGAAGAAGAGGTTAAGATTAGATCAATATATCAAAGAATAAGTTGAGCATTTGATACTGTAAAATATATTACTGATCTACCTAATTCATCAGCATATTTTACATCCAGTTCAACTTTATCATTCACAGAAAGATGAGCTATCTGGATTGATGATTCTGCAGCAGCCACTCGTACTTGTGCGACCTGTATAATAATGGTCACAGCATCAGGATCAAGAAAATTCTGACTAAAATGCGTAGAAATGTATGGAAAGATGATTGTTAATCCCATGATACCAGCAGTAGTTATAAAACACCTAGCACATAATGATAGTTCCAAAAAAAAAAGTGAACTCCTTGGATGGTTTAAATACACTAATAAAGTATAAACAGGCTCTATTTTAGAGGCCGAATAGATTTCTAGATATATTCTTTTATTAGAAGTAAGGATTTCCTGCAAGTGTTTAATTCATGATTGAGTGAACCACAATACAGCTTTGACAATCTGCTCCCTAATCACGCAATAGGACAAGTAGGAATTACATGTTCCTCTATCATACAAGTGGCACCTACATAAGACTTAGGGCCACTTCTTTTGCGCTTATAGAGCAGCTTAACGGTGGCAAACCTCACAAGCCCAAAAGAACTCTTTCGTTTCTGCTCAGCTTCCTCCCACTGCGAAGCCCAGTTTGTGTGTAAACCCAGAAACTGCTCCCGACCTGTTTCTGGACAGCTTCCCGCAAATGAACGAAGCGCTATGAAGGTTTGGCCCTACGTTTCATTCTATTTACAACCCAAATGCCACCGCAGGAAACGATTGGGAAGAAAAGGAGAAACCAAAAAAACTCTATCGCTAGCTCCCGTGCGAGGCGTTCTCTTGGAGAACAGAACAGGCCCGACCCTAGGGTTTGACCCGCCGCCACCGCCGAGCTCGACCACCGCCGCCATCGAGCTCCACCACTGCCGGAATTTTTTCTCCACCCAACGCCCTCCTCTGCGACCGGTTCCCAGCTCAAGCTCGTCCGCCCGTGCCGCTCGACGAGCTCCACCGTAGCCGGCCTGACGCCCAGCTCAAGCTCGGCTGTATCCCACCGCTCCTCCCAGCATACGAGCTCCTCCCGAGCAGAAATGGTGACGGCGGCTGAGATGCCACTCTGCCTCCTCCAGCACCTCGTTTTCGATCTCACGGACCACCATGGACTGTTCCTGTATTTTTGTGTGTTTGGTTGTTTGCACGCCATTGACCACCATGGTCGACTCAACTAGCACAAACTTGTCCGTTTGCACAACTGATTCTAATTATTGCAATTAGCTTTGAAGTTAGTGAATGCATCTGGTTAGTTTGCTGCAATTAGCTCAAAAATAAGTGGAAGTTGATGTACCGAATCTGTTTCGCATACATGACAGTCCAGCTAGTAATTTTATTTTGTGCTACCAATTATCATTTGTCTTTTCAAAATATTTTATTTCAGTTCTAGCTCATTCTTTATTAGTTACATAAAATATCATCTTTTATTTCATACACATATCAAATCAGGGGGTATTATAGACATCCCACAACTCAACTAGCAATAAGCGAAAACTCTATAAGCTCAAAAGAAGTCTCCGAATCATTTTCTAGGAGTTTCTCCCCACAACAGTTTCTCCCCACCGGAATCTATAAGCCAGCTTATGCATAAGCAGAAGCCCAAAAGAAGTGGCCCTTAATAGTATTGTTACATTCACAAATGGACTTTAAGTCCTAAACGAGTCCAATTGTATCAAGGGCAATACTGAAGATGTGATTCAGACGAATAATGGAAACAGCAATATTCGAAACTAGGGATCTTAGTAATATATAATTTAAAGCCTAAAGAAAATACAAGTCTTTCTGACCTCAGCAACTCGTAGACATGATGCTATTTCTGTTCTGCCAGTTGAATGATCTTTTGCCTTAATACAATCAATTGCATTGCTTTCTCCAGTCCTAATTTTACTTCCATCAATAACGTTGGCATTCTGCATAGCAGGATCACTTCTACCACTGCTCCTTAGCAGAGAATATGCAATAGTACTCTCCAAGTCATGTGAATCTGGTTCTCCAAATGAATCAACTGATCTAGGTAACAGGTCTGTGGTAGTATAAAACGGTGGTAATAGCCATGTAATAGGAAGTCCGCGTGCAAGGGGAGGGTCTGGTACGACCAGAATTATCTTGGAGGCCTCATAAGATACAAATCCAGATTTGCCATGTTGCGAGAAATCACACGTAACTGAAACAGAAATTTTGGTTTTCCCTGCAAATCTGTTACGACAAACATATTAGAGCTCATTTGTTGCTATCCAATTTACTATATGTGTCCCTAACAAGCCACTTTAGTTATAAAGAAGAATAAAACATAAACAGAAGCACCTGTAAGCTAGGCTTAGTAGTTTTTAGAATACTGACTAGTTCATTTTAAAATGAAGGCACAATAAAAATAAAAAACTCCTCCATGGTTTGAAAAGGTTAGAGCACTATATTTTGCACTGTACACATATGTAGTCCATGGACAAACTATCCAAGCAGTACCTTCCAATCACATGATTGATAAAAGCATTGCTACTTCCATTTGATAACCATGGGTAGTTTTTTCCTTCCAAATATAGGTCTTGATCGAGTCCATTTTGCCAGGATCTAGCTGATTCGAACGCCACCACCTATGGTTTAATAGTTTGTTAGTCCAGGGTACTTAAAGGTTTCCAATAATGGGGACAAAGAATATTCTGATTGAAATGCCACCGCCTATGGTACAATAGTTTGTTAATCCACGGTACTTAAAGATTTCAAATAATGGGAAAAAAATTATTCTGACCTTCTGATCTGCTATCTTCCAAGTGTAACTTTGACAAGTTTCATAGAAGGAAAATGGATCTCCCTGGGGAGCATATGGAATGTTAGATAAAAGTACAAACATTTATGACAAAATCAGGGACTAAGCACACCTTAGGCAGGGAAGGGTAGATTGGCATGCTGCAGCCAACGCAAAGACGGTCAGTTTGAGTACTCAATACCATAGCCACTGGGATACCCACTTCAACTCTTCCAAAAGCTTCACAAATGATGGTGCCTCCATTTGCCAAAACAGCTGCACGCACAGTCTAATGGTGCAATATCTCAGTAAATAAATATTCTACCGATCCAAACACATAATTTAATGGAAATTGCAGGTGACAGGCGTTTTCAAAAGCAAGGTGCTATATATGAAAGGCCAAAAACACATCCACATCGTACAGTGTATATGACTTACAGAGTTGCCTACAGTCTTTGCATACATCTTTCCAGTAGCAGTTTGAACTTCCAATGTTCCCACGTTCTGACTTGTGTACTCAATGGAAACTCCAATCTTTGGACCACCTTTCACAGAAAGCTAAAGAGAAGGAAGAAAGCACTCAGGACCCATTTGTTCCTCACATAAGCACAAATTATAATGATGGCAACTATAAATACTAGCAGCTTAGAGCCAGTTTGAAGTTGGAACACAAGACTCACTGGGAATAGTTTGATTCCCAATTTTCCGCATGAATTGGGGGATCCAATGTCCCCCAAAAAACACTAATCTAGAGGAAATTCAAATAATTACATATATGTGATATTGATTTTAGAAAGGGAGCGACATAGTGATTACCGCAAAAGAGGCACCCGGTGTAAGGTAGATGTACTCTGGATGTATTTGCAGTGGTTTGTACACTTCCACGTTCACAACTTGACTCAAAACTCTTTGCCCAGAGTGTTGCTTTGTACTAACCTGAAGATTGGAAACATAATGAGGGCTGTCAGCCAAATTCAAACAATTATCTATTGCAATTAATTTATATAAAGAGAATGAGAGATCCCCGCAAAAAAAACTTACATAAACAGATGTTGTGCCAGTTTTTGCAGCCCTAATTGAAAATTTTGGTCCACCAAGCGACTCGCTTGGATTAATAACCTCCAGAATTTCATCACCAAGATGTACCTCAATTCCCATGTACTTGTACTGCAAAGAAGGAAGTCGGTAAACTGGAAAGACAAGTGACAGTGATAATCAATAACCAAGAGACCCAATTTTCTACTCCTGAGGGTACCCACCGCCCCTAGATCCAACACTAGTTCGTGCTTTAAGATTCGCATGTCCCTACACTATGCAGCACACACTCTGTGATGACCTAATACATCTAGATTGTACTGATCGATTTGATTGCATGTTGTGTACTAAGAATGAATACAGGATTAAGTGATAGTTGAATCCAGAACACATGCACCATGTCCTACAAATAGCAACACTGCACATTTGGCTTTGTTAAAGTGTGAATGAGACAGCATATTTCCAACAGGAGGCAGAGAAGTGCATTGACTGCATTCAGTTGACATGTTACTAAGTTTTGAAAAGGGAAAGGGATAATAAGAACATATGACAACTGTAGTGATAGGATTGAACCGACAAGTTAACTTGAGATTTCTATATATTGGGATCATGTGTAGCCGATTGAATAGAAGCTTGTCATTGCAAAGATAGAGGATATCTAGTAAGACAACGAAGAACCAAAAATTTGAGCTTGCTCGGCAAAAGGTAAGGTAACTTGATCTTATTATTACCGTATCCAAATGGAGGAATGTAAAATTTCAAAACCAAGGAGTGCAACAGTTAACTTTAACACCATACAAACAACAGAAGAAATTTGAAGTATAAATGCATAGTGGCACCAGCAAGGACCTGAGAATCTCCGAAGACTTGTCCATCTTGGGTCCCAGCTGATATTTGAAATTCTTTTGTGGTTCCTTCCTAGAAACAAAACAAGGTGTCAATGGAAAATAAACCCAGCATCTGAAGAAATAAGGTTTGCAGCAAAGAAGCATATCACTGTACCATAATGCTTATGTGCTCTTCTGACAGTATCTGAATCCAGTCAACATTTGCAACTCTAACCTGTAACAAAATATAACACCACATGCAAAAAAAAGGTTAAACATGGCAAGCAGTAAGTACCTACAAAAGGCACCTGGTTGACATATGCAAAATGAATATTTAGAAAATAAGGGAAGAAAGGTGGAAAACGAATATACCAGAGAACTAGCCGTTACTCTAGGAGAAAGGCCCATATCCTGAATTGTAACAACAACACTGCCTAAGCCTCTAGCACCAAGAACCAATTGGGAACATAGGGCCTTCCCTGGATGTTGAATTATTTGCGCCACCTGTGTGTCATTGGTAGAGGCATCTAGGAAGCATGTACCACCACTGACAGCTAAGGTCTCCTGCACAAATACATCAGAACATAAGTATGAGAAGAAATTTTGGTTAGTTATTCTATTACGCAAATAATTTAGAGTTGCCATTACATACCTGTGCTTCAGGATGGTAAACTAACAAGACATACTCTGGAATGACTCTTAAGGAAGAAACAATCTGAGAAATTCAAAAAATGAGTAGATAAACGCTTTAGCTAAATCAAGGAAAATAGTAAAACAGAAAAGAAATCTTGATGATTACCTGCAACTGAATAGCATCTGTGAGATTGTCATGTGCGCTTCGAAGAAACAAGTGTTCTTCCCGGGTTAGGCTGGAAATTCTTGAAGAAAAGCCAATAACTGTAGCACGGGCAGTGCACTGGAAGTTCAAACAATGAAAAGGGTGAGTTTATATGCCCAGTTTTAAACCACTCAATGACATACTTTTCTTATTTAGATTTTCTGTATTTCACAAACCACTGTAATGTTACTCATACATTTAGAAGTGAATTGCTTCAGCAAAATATTAGTTCTACTGGAAATTAAGAACAAAGAGGTGATGACAAGTGTCTAGCTAATGTTAAATATCAAAATTCAAAACAATTGACATGGCCTGTCAGAGAGTTTGTCATGTCAGCAGTACTAACCAGTCCCGTTGAATTCTGAAGGACAAGAAACCTCTCCCAAGATGACTCATCTAAAGTTTCATCATCTTCGTCTTGATCCAAGTAAGCAAGTCCCTCACATTCAGTGATTTCCCATCTCAGGCAAAGAGAGGAGGAATTTGCAAAAAATCTTCCATTTCCATGTACACCAGCAGCAGCCAGACGGATGCTCCTTCCATTTGAGATTACAACAGGAGATAATTGCAGTCTATTAGGGATACGGTCAGCTATGCTTGCCACTTCCAAAATATCAAGCCGGTTTTCTGCCCAAGTGTCAAAAATGGAGATGTGCCACAGCTAAGCTTTATGGGACAGTAAAAGGTATTCAACACGAACGTACATTAATTTATGCATCAAACTGGAATATCAATAAAGACCATGATCATACCATTTTCATTTGCAATCAATGTTATTGCTGACGGCAAGTCACAAACAATTGATAACTCTGACTTGGCTACAGCAGGCACAGGGTGATCTTTTCCAATCATGTTTCCACGTGAGAACAGCAGTTTCTATGGAGAAAAATACAAAACATGTTCAGGTAGGAGAATCAACTGATAGCAGCATGTGGTGCATAACTGGAAATGCATCGAGCATAACAGTTGACAGGAATCAACTGAATTTGAAAGTTAAAAAATCAAAAGAATACTTACAAAGTTCCCATTGCTTTGGCAAGAAACTCGGTATAGTCCACTAGATATTTTTTGCAAAGCAGTAGAGCCAATGGGTTCGCCAACAACATCAACAGTTTCAACAAAATCAACCACTTTGTCCCATTTTTCAGGCCCTCCAAAGAGAAAAACATCCATGGTTGATCCTGGAACCAAGTACAGCTCCATGGGAGAGTTGTTACCCATATTCTGGATTTCACTGTGTAATATAGATAAGTCAACCCAGTAACCACCAAACTGGTTTCCATTTCCTGCTTGAAGCACCAGAAGAGGATAATATGCAGATACTTTTGAGGTGGCCTTCAGAAAAATAGGCACATTAAAAGTCTCAAGGTAGGAGTCCGACTCTGAGGAAAACGTTGCAACTATTGTGGCTCGACCAGCAGCAGATGCATTTAGAGATATCCAGGCACAAGGATTGCCATATTGTGTCCAAGAGCCAGTATGATGTTTTAAGGCCTCAACGCTCAAAGTGTCAGCTGTGTCAACAACTTCAAAATTTTGATTCTCAGATAGTAGACTCCACCTTATAAAAGCATTGAAATAATCACATTTCGAGTATGATTGTCCTGGAAAGAGAAACATCAAAAATGCTATTAGAACAAACAAGATAGATTAGGAAAAAAATGAACTGATCAGTGCTCTCAAATCATGAAACAGCCAGCCCATGTCATGTTAATCACCATTGGATGTCTTAAATGTCACAGCAGCATGAAGTTGTGTTCCAACAGCCACCTCCACAGGAAAGATTGGCAATACAGCCAGTGCTGAAGGAGTGGATACTTCAATAATGATCTGTGTTAGCAAGCAAACATAATTAGTTGCAAAAGGTGGCGAAAAAACCTGCTTAAATAAAAGATGATTTTAAGATGTGTACAAATACATTAATAAGGTTGTACAAAAAACTGACCCTCAATACAACGACATGGAAAGAACGTAATCAAACTACAAGCATAATTTTTTTTAAATACCAACCACAGGATAAGCATATTTAGTGATTGTACCACATGCCTGAATGCATATGCAAATAGGACATTGAGTGTGGTGTTGTCGTGCACAAACTAGTGCAAATAGGTACTACAATATTACATGGAAAAGATAGTCTAACAGCTGGCTGATACTTTTTGCATCTCTACGAATGCATGCATATGCAAATAGCATAGTAACTGGTGTTTTTTGCAAGAGCTAGTCCAATTAGGTACTACATGGAAAAGATAGATCAAACCGTTAGCTAGATAAGATGCAAAATTCATACTGGATGTGAACAGACTTATTAGGTGTATCCTCTAACTTAAAGTTTGTTACGCAAAAAAGGAAATGTTTCACACGAAAAATTGTGAAAGAGAATCAGTGCATATATTATTTGATCAAACTAAGTAAACTCAGTAGTGAACGCATGAGGACATTAACAATATTCAATTCTTACATAATGCTTTCACATCAACTATACACCCAGCAGTAATATTTTGGTGATCTGTCTTTCATTGGCTACAGGTATAGCAGTATGTTTGTTTCCATATACGCAAATTTCCATCCTATTAGCAAGTCATTATTTCAATCTACTTTTGCTAGTAAGATGTCGTTTCAGTAAGATAACTTTCATGCAGCAGGTGTCTCATGAAATGGGTAAGGGGAAAGAGAAGGCAAGACCCGGTCTTTCAAAGTTATTAGTTTAATACAGGAGTATAAATCTCAGACCCCAAGAATCCTTAGTACTAGTGGAAAATGAAATGAATATAACTTCTAGCGAGTGCGAGATCATGGCACCACTTTTCTAATCATGCTGAAAGCGCATATTTTGCATTAAGGATTCAAGGCTGAGCTAACATATTCAAAGCGGATGTGTAGAAACCAGTAGTTTATAAAAAAAGATCAGAATAACAATGCAAAGGATATTTTATATTCACATACCTCGTCAAAATTCAGGAAATCAAAGACAGAAACTACTTTGATAACAGCTTGACCAGGCTTTTTAGCACGGACGCTACGGGAACCAGAGACAGAAACGACACTTTCATCAGAAGAAAATAACTTGTAGTCCTCCATCGTCTTACCACAACCTTCAGTTGAGTATAAAAAAATATCAATCAAATCAATTTACAAACCAAAAGAGGGTTAACACTATGAAGATGTCACGCTAATCAACCTCCAACTGCCATCAGTTCGACTTCCTGATAAACTCCAGGAACCCAGGGTAAGTGAATAGTATTGGAATTCTCCTTTCCTTCATCCCAGGTTGCCTTTACTTTCGTGCATACATTAACTTCTTGCAGCAGCTTGAGAACCTAAAATGGGATGTGTCGATCAGGCAATCAGAAACCTTTATGGTCGAGTGATGAATTGTTTTGCATCAAGTTAGCACCACCTTGAGAAAAAAGCTAGCAATAGCATGAATACGCATGAAATGTACCTTTGCTGATCCAGATGCCTCTGCTTGGAATGTTAACGAAGCAACCAAATATCCTTTGCCCTGGGAAACGGGGAATAACAATCTAGAAGTATGTGCTCCAGAGTTGTCCGGGACCAACGATAAGTTCCAAAATTCAACTGTGCTGCTCTCCAATCTAAAACTGTTTTCCTGCCAACCAAAAATAAGGGAAAAAAAACATTACACATAGTATATGGCTAATAATAAAAACATCACGTGCAGTCCATTATCAAACTGCTAACATTGGCTCAAAATAAGGCAAGTGCCGTTCCTTCTCCATACATTCCTCCAGTGACATATGCAGAAGCATGTACTAAAGGATGCATGGTATAATCTATCAAGGTGAGATGAACAGGACTTAAAGGCATGAATACTGCAGACATTTAAGCTTTATGTGCAAGAGTGGGGAATATGCAATAATTGATGTAAATATGCACTTATGCTGGTGCCAGCATAGACATGACCGCATTGATCTGCTTGAACCATAGGAACAAACCTATTACGGAAAATGCGTCTAGAGGTTGTTGGCACTTATGTCATGCTCATGTGTTCAAAAATACAGATTAATCAGTGCAACAGTGTACTCCATGTGTGATTGTGTATACATGTGGATTTATGCTTAACCAATGTTACGTTAATCTGTTGTACATCACAATCACATGCAACATTTATTACTTCACAGGAGAGAAGCTTATAAATACAGTTTTAGAGAATCGACCTTGCTCAATTGGCTAGAAGTGCTGGTGCCTCCAGCAGGTGTACTCACAGTTGTTTTTCAAAATGTATTTGTCAAGGGTTCTGGAGCTTGCTGCTCAATGGTTTAGTATTATTTATTACTAGATGCAGTTTAGCCATTTCAATTAACCATTGTAGCACTCTCAAAAAATTAACCATTGTAAGAATATGCAAGGACGTTCATTCAGATCAAATCATTGTTTGTGCATTATTAGTGTGTCCAATAATAAGTAACAAACAAAGGGAGCAAGGAATAAAATATGCTAGGTCAGAGATGAATAGTACCTCTGTTATGAATACCTCTCTAGTATCAAATCCCTCGGCAAAAGCTTTAGCAAGAACCATGTATTTTTTACCAGGAAAAACGTACCACACTTCCGAGGATGGAATAGTTGTTATACTATGAAGATAATCAGAATCATCCATAACTGGAACTAGATAAAGGAAGAGTGTCCGTGGAATAACAACATGTAGAGATGATACTTGTTGATGGCCAGAAACTCTTGTGTCTTCAACAACAACATTCGTAAATCCCAGACTCAAAGCATGTACAACACCCAAAGAACTATCCACTTGGGCAACAGAAGAGTTCGTCACGTGCCAAA
The DNA here is from genome assembly GCA_026929855.1 of Poa annua. Taxonomy (NCBI): domain Eukaryota; kingdom Viridiplantae; phylum Streptophyta; class Magnoliopsida; order Poales; family Poaceae; genus Poa; species Poa annua. The sequence goes on from CM049432.1 coordinate 89,002,588, forward strand.
GATGATATTGTGATGGTAGAGTAACCACTGAAAAGTATACAGAAAGGGAGACGATCTGTTAGCTTTCATTTGCACATGTCTGGAAAAAAGGTCAGGGCAGAGACTTTCTACTATACTGAAGAAACATGCCACTAAACCAAAGTGCAGCATCTAAAACTGACGATTTTAGTGAAAACATCTAAAACATTTTTTGTTTCATTCCATTCTCCTGAATATAGAAATTTGTTGCATAAAAAGTGCGACATAACTTTGTTTAACTGTGGTTCTCTTCTGGTCTGTTCTAATACATGGTAACACCACAGTGCACTTTCTGATCAGAACAAAACTGGGTAAGGTATACTGTATACATATAGTAGATAATTACATGGCTGGTGATAACGGAACTGAACATGTTACAGAGTACCTTGGGCAACCTTCTCTCGGAAAATCTTGAGTTTGAAATTTACTGAAACACCAAGAGTTACAAGGACAGGTGAAGGGGGCTCTAAGGACATAGCCTCAGCAACAGTCAGGGTGATGGTGTCATTCACATGCTCAAACTGTGGTTCAAATAACTGAGCACTAACAGCCTCATGGCCAATCCCAACACCCTTCACGACGAAGAAATCAGAACCAAGATTCTGCAAAAAGCAACAGACTTCACAGCATGTATTTTTCATACTTGCTGAATACCGGTAGAATAAATCTGAAAACACGATAATGTGTAAATATAATTGCATACCCTTTCTTCAAGCTCAAACCGCGCATCCATATCAACACAAAAACCACTACAGTCGCTTAAATGTGTTTCTTTCAGAGGAATATGAGCAAGATGATGGTTACTGTTATCAAGCGATGCCGGGGTAAGCTGCCACATAAACTGCAATCCCACTAACGTTGAGAACACATTTTCTGAATCAAAAGCAGAACAAACAAGTTATAAGACAACATAGAAACACTATTATTAGAAGTAATCTGATGGGGGCTGGCTGATTAAACTATGCTGTTAGTTATTCCACTCGCCAATTTTTAGAGCAAGGAAAAGAGGCAGCAACAATTGGGAATCAATATCAGGAATAACTCAAAACATAGAGGAGATGCATTAGTCGAAAGAATTCTAACTGGTGCACATAATAAGAATTAAATAACCAAAAAATAATATATAGACATATCAGGGTACTTAGTGATCACATCAAACTGACTTCGCGGATATTCAGAAAATTGAGCAAAGAATAAGAACACCAAGGCCCATCCACAATGCACAAGCTAGGTTGACTAATGCAAAAGCAGTGTCCCGGATGTTAAAGCACCTTTAATGCGGCATGAGCAGGGCAATGGCTCTTTCTGTTACAACAGTGGCTATTGTTCTGTACGATTTCGGGAAGAGTTATGAAGACAAACCTTCGTCATCAAAGGCGTGAACGCGCAACGTGGCAATTTCATCCAGGTCAATTTTGACAGAGTGATGGAAAATCCTGATCCGGGAGATCCTGTCGACGAAAACTTTGCAGTGTATGGTGACCCCGCTGATGATGTCGGTGGCGTAGACAGAGGTCTCCTTGCGGCCGCTGTAAGGGGCGATCGATGCCAGCCGAGCGGAGGTCGAGCATTTGCTACTGTCGTTGTACTCTGGTTTGACTGATATAATATCATGATGATCCAGCGACCTGAAAACATAAAAGTCACAAACGTTGTTAACCTCCTCGAACTGTAAATTTGGAAACACTAGCATGCATTGCGCATGTAAGGGGCTGGTGTATGGTTCTGAAACAGTTACGGACCATGAAACGTGATTCCAGAACAGGCTACAGACGCATACACACAGACTACGTCGACTACAAATGTGTACCTAAATCCATGTGCAGATGATACATAAGTTCGGAGCAAGTAGCAAACAACCACATTATTCCTTACAAGCAGGAGCAATCCAAATCCACTTGATAATCAAATGTGCGTGACAGGATACTAAGAGACCGTGGTAACAAGTCACCGGCCAAATCCCAAGTTAAATCGAGCAGCAGTAGACTACTAGCTGACCATCGTCGTCAGCAGGACCGCCATCCACTCACCCCCAAAATGCAAGCGAGCAAGCCCATCGAACGAGTAACCGCCCTAAATCGCAGACTGCAGGCAGCCAGTAACCGCACACGGCAGAGATTCACTCACTTTCCGCATAGCGAAAGCAGCATCGAGGTTGAGGACGAGCACATCAGCAGCCAGCACGACGAGCACCTCGAGCAGCAGCAGCAGGCACCACGCGACGCGAGTCGGTAGCTGTAGGAAGGGCGGGGAGAGGGAGGGAGGGAGTATGTACCAGGAGAAGCATCCGTCCCCGCCGACGAGGCGGTACTCGACGGGCCTGGTCATGCGCGGGGGCAGGAGCACGCTGAGGTCCGCCATGTGGGGCCCGCCCGCCGCGGCCGTCGCCGGCGCGCACAGCAGCAGCGCCGCCGCCGCCACCAGCAGCGCGACGGCCGGGAGCGCGGCCATCGGCTCCGCCGCGCGAAGGTTCCGGAGCGCCGGTGCTGCTGGTAGTGCGCGAGCTCGGCCGCTAAACCCTAGAGGAGAGGGGAAGCGGGAGGTTCTAGAGAGAGAGGGCGAAGGGGAAGGAAGGTCCCGGAAATGTTGGCGTCTGTCTGTCGTGGTCGTGGCGCCGCCGTCCTGGGCCGGACCGATTCCATACTGAGCCTTCTTTCCTCATTTTTTTCTTCCTTTCTGCTCCCTCCGTTCTGAACTAATTGACACTAAATCTGAGTCAATTAATTCAGAACGGAGGGAGTACAACACACGGCAGACATGTCTTATCTTAGTTTGAGTATGTGTAATGAGTTCTAAAATTATTGCCACCCAACATTCACATAACCATAGTCCTCTAACTGCTTCCACGACAGTTCTCCGGAGTCAACATCGATCAACATGTGTTCCTCTTCTTCCCCTTCTTCATCTTGTGTGGCCTCACAATGTTTTGGCTTATAAATTTAGATGCACATGTTACTTGTAGATGATTATATCTTAAAATGTCAAAAAAAATGGAAAAAGAATCGGACTGTATATCAAGACATTCTATGAAACTTTGTGTAAAACATTTAGATGCACATGTTTTTGGAAATGTTTCGACATAGTAGCGGGTGCATCACACCTATGAGTCAAAGTGGATCGTCTGAGGTTTCATTTTTTGCATCCTCCTTGTTGGAAAAAAATGCCCAGATCAAATTAGATTTCATTTTTTGCATTGTGTATGTGGTTTGTGATGGCACATAGTTGATTTTTTTTTCCAACCACACACAGAAGACAAGGTTTCCTTTAACATTAGTTTACAAGCAAGTCATTCTAAATGTGGAGATCAACATAAGAACAGTAAGCACTTAGTTACATTTCTACTTGGTATTTACATTCAACGGGAGAAGATATCTCTGGGCCATGCCCAGTACACAAGAGAATATGTATAGCTTAACTGGATAGCAGAACTAAAATAACAAATGCAATTCGCCAGCGTCAATACATCCCTTGCTACATGCCCCTTTTTCCGCGCCCACGGACATGGAGGATCACGGTCTTGCCATAGCTCAATGGTTCACTCAAGAGTTGCTAGGAGCTGCTCATCTTTGAAGATAGAACGCTGTCCCAATCAACACGACCCACAGGGTGAAGATCCCCCAATCGTTCTTTTTCCATTCGGTTGGCGGTCGCAGGAGAAACAAGTTGCCAAAGATGTTCGCCGAAGGTTCAGGCTGGTTGCTGGCGGCCGCCATCTTTCTTTTCTTGTCCTCTTGCTCCTCGATTTTGTCGCTCCATGTTCCCGCGTACCTGATTAATGTGATGACACGTAACGCATTAGATTAATCAAGTGAAGCTGACAGAACAATTTTCCTCAGTATAAAAGGGAAGAGTACACTGTCTTGAAGTAAGGCATGGTTCTGACTCTAGTTATAGTGTTAAAACTAGCATAGAAAACTTTTATGAAAGATGGATTTGAGATTATGGCGGTGTTCACAGCCGCAAAAAATCATTTGTTACACAATGTCATGTAGTAGCAATTAAACAACCGGTTTCCCGACAGTCGAAGGCGTCTAAAAAAACTGCTAGGTACAGTTCAGCAGATAATTACAAAGAAGCAGCCCATTTAGTCAATGTTAAGTATTGAACAACCAAGCAAATAAGCTTTTCCTTTTACTTATTTAACGTTTCTAGAAGGCATCACCCAACTCAAACACACACATGCAGAGAAACCAGAGTAGCTGTCCGGCACAGAGAGGTGAAAGCAAAAGTACAGTGTCAGAGAGATAACTAACCAGTCCCAGCTCGATCCAATTTGTGGTATCGTGACAACCTCGTCATTGGAGATCTTCAACTTTGGTGCCTCCGCAATGTACCGGAAATCAGCTGCCTGTTTCCTGATGCTAATCATCGGGTGTGTTTTCTCCAATTGTTTGTACAATGCTATGCAGTCCTTGTGTCGCCTATTGGCATCATATGCCATTGCAAGCCAAATTTGAATCTGGAAGTGAGAGCAGGCAGTAGATATGACTAAGGTGACTACAGGATCTTTCATCATAGTTTACAGTGATGATCAAGGGGTCTCACTAAAATCCATGAACTGATCCAGAGTTCCAGACGACAAGTGCTACTGATATGTTTGTAAATCATACAGTGTGGTAGTATAGCTTGGTCAAATGTATGTGATGCTCACTATGAAGAATAATTTCATTCTTATTTTAAAATAGCCAGTCTTTCTCATTGGTTGAGATATAGTAAAGGTAGTGGCTACAAGCTGGAAGTGATGTGTTAACTGCTACTAAGTCCATTTACACCACACTTACCTGCAGGGCATTCAAAATGCGGAAAGCTATATACCCAATAACATTGTACTTTCAGCATCGATATCCCTATATAATCATCAGTGAAATTTCCTAAGAGTTTATGATTCTACATGGCTCTACTTATCTTCTTGTTTCGTATAAGTGGTGCTGGTTTCATCCTTCATTAACTCTCTAAAACTACCATTATCTAAGTTTGTGGTAACAAGCTGATACCCACATACACCTGATGCCGCTTAATCAGCACGAGACACTTTCGGTGCTAATAACTAGCAGGTTCCTCAGGAGTAGCATCCATCCATATACCGTCTAGCACGACTCTTATGCACACAATCATTCAGCACATCACAGTGACCAGATCACTGGAAACCTCAAGACCATGGATCTGATACCAATAGCATGACATGTGCAAATGCGCAGCATCGATACTACCTCACCACCGAGGAGCGACGAGGGGCGAATGATGGTGAGTGCGGCCTCCAGGAACTCGATGGATCTGCCATACATCCCTTTCCCGTACGCCTTCTGCCCCAAATCAAACATCTGCTTCGCCGTCGCCCTCCTCTCGGCCTGCTCCTTGGCCACCTGCAAACACAACACACATCCAAGATAATCAATCTCGAAAGGAACTTTCTGCTAGCAATGTGTAGCTTGATCTGATCCGCTCTCTCCATGGTTGCTTCTGAAGCGTCACAGTGTCAGTGGAACTGTGTTTGTACATGTGCTGCAGTAAGGAAGTGCTGTACTAGGCAGTAGGCCATCAATCGACAAGCTAGGCTAGTACGAGCTGACTATGGCGGGGAGTGATTGGGTACCTTCTGGAGCTCGCGGCGGACTCGGTCGCGCTTCTCCTCCTCGGACTCGTCGGCGGCGGAGGCCCGGCTCTGCAGCTCCTCGGCGGTGCGCTCTAGCTCATCCATCTCCTCCGCCTCCTTGAGCCGCCGCCTCATCTCCGCCTCCCGCTCCCTCCGCTCCTCCTCCTCCGACTTATACTCCCCCCATCCGCCACCGCCGCCGCCGCCCGAGGCGGAGGCGGCGAACCTGGCAGGCAAGCGCCGGGAGAGGCGGTGCGGGCGCAGGGGCCTCGGGGCCCAGCTGCATAGGTGGAGGCGCGGGCGGCACACGGCGAGGTGGACCGCGGTGGCGTCGCCGAGGAGGAGACCGGCGGCCATCGCCGGATGAGCGCAAGATTACACGTGTGAAGTAAAAATTTGCTGTGGGATTTTATTTCGCGTGAGTTAAATGGGTTTGCCACGGCACTGCTGTGGATGACGAGTGGGCCCAGACGCTGATATTTTTCCGTGGAGGAAGGCGTGTAGCCACCGACGACCATTGCTCTTCTCTTTGCTTTTCTTTTTCTTTTTCTTTTGGGTTGAGCAAGAAAATGCATTAACTACGACTAGCTTTATTTTAGAGGAATACTGTAAAAAAAGCTATTTTGCAGGAAAATGCAATACCAATGTAACAAGTACATGGGCACCTGAAATGTTTTTAAATGATAAAGAGATGCATGAGAGAAAAAAGCTATATAATATAATTCAGGAGTTGAGTGATGAGTTGCTTATTCTTTTTTAGTCGGTAAAAAAAGAGCTTCAGTCAATGACGCGTACGGCCTCATTGTAGATTTTATCATGAAAGACTACAAGAAGATAGCATGAGGATGACAAATCTATAAAACTTGACAGGGTCTTTCACACCTTGTGTTCATTAGAGTTGCGAGCATGTTGCATGATGAAATACTAATTAATTCAAAATAAAATATTTTATACTAAAGTTTTATACTTTGATACTTCAAACTTACTTAATTTTATGCCAATTTTGTATTTGTTATATTTTTTACTCACAACAATAATAATTTACACCTTCTTGTTGTTCCCTACAAAACAACTTTTGATCTAGTTGTTGTGATTCATTCCAGTTAGTTAGTATGATTTCCCTAAAATATTCACCGACACACCATCATGATGTCTGCCCGAATTGTTTTCAAGTGTAGATTATCTTCGATCATATTAAGAGTTATGAGATATACTTTTCTTACAAACTCTATAGCGGATACAATGTTTAAGGGTGTATGGGATGTTCCTATGTTGCCATGCAAATTTCTTCATAAATGTTTAAAAAAAACTTAAGAATATGCCTTAATTTTGAGCTAGTCAATTCTAGTGATAATATGTCCACAGCTGATGTTCTGCACTTGGATTACTATATAGCCCGTTTAGACATGTTTGTAGCTATCTTGGTATATTTAAATATCTTCATACATATGTTAGATTATACATGAGTCTAACAAATATTTAACAATGGTTCACACGTCATCATGAGATGTAAGTGGAGAGATCCAGCAATGTATACAATTGTTCTCTTGCATTTGCTAACGGTCATTGCTCGTTTTTTTGTTCTTTGTTGATCAAATTTTGTATTCATGTCCTTTATTAATCGATTATATCTTATAAATTGTTTAAGTTTACATTCAAACAAAGTATGTCAACATGAATATTGATAACGTTCGGATAGGCCCAAGAGAAGGAGAAGGTCTAGCCCGCCCAAGATGGACGAAATCAGAAAAGGTGGCCTTAGTCTCACGCTTTGGTAACTTCACCTTAAGATGGGACCCACTAAAAACATACTTGTGGAATATAGATTTCTCTACTATGTATGTCGTCAAACTTCACCTTAACCTAGGTCTCATGCATCAGGAAAAGTTACGCATACTATATTGTCAAATTTAATTGTTGTGTACACTCTAGATGTAAAAGTAATATTACTTTATGAAGGGGATCGTGTGCAGAAAACAAAAAAATTCCTACCAACGATATCCTAAAAGCATGCCAAGATCTATTCTATGCAGATATAGTAGTACGAACGGAGATCGGAATACGTACCCTTGTAGACCGAAAGCGGGGATTACGTTCCCGCACAAACGTTGTCGATGAAGACCGACGAAGCCGACCTCAAGGTCGTGTAGAGGAAGCAGGCCTCCGAGTAACGCTAGCGCAACACCTCGCAGGGAGTCGCACACGTACGGTGGAGACGACGGCCTCCGAAGCTCCAGTCCAGGACGAGCAGCGGAAGACTTGGACCGGAACACCAGCAGCGCGGCAGCGGGCTATGGTGGAGGAGATCCCCCTTTCCTCAGCTCGGCGCGGCTTCAACTTGGGAACCACGAGATCGAGAGAGAAATTGGGAATTAAATTGTGAATTAAAAGGCCAGGGGTGCCCCTTCTTATATAGGCTCCCAGGGGGGAGCCAACTTTCTAACCAGTCAATGTGGGACTAACCCCCACATGCCTGGTGCGGCATGGCTGGGTGCACCGGCCCCCTAGTGGGCCTCTTGGCCCACTTGGGTCGGCCCCCAAGCCCCCCACCGAATTCCCCTTGGGAATTTTCCCCTCTTGGGCCTTCTTTCGACCAGAAGGCACATTTAGGGAAATCAGCCTAAATAAATCCGAAAATAAATATATAAAATCATATTTGCATATTAATTACACTAATTAATATCAAACATAATATATATAATTTTTCCTAGCTCCGAAAACTCTTTCGGCGCTGCCCGATCTCCATCGGACCCCTCCCGGGACGCTCCCGGTGATCTCCTTCCTTTCCGGTTGTCTTGTCGAAACCCCTTAAGTGTGTTACCCTAGCGGTTCGATATAATATCAGGTATGATCAACGACTAACTCGTAGGCCTGGACCTCATGAATTAATCCCTGAGATATAACGAATGACTTTAATCTATCAAAACTGAACGTAAAGTCTTAGACCTTTTGCCATAGCGATACTTAGCACGGCCGAGCGTCGTTCCATAGATATCTCCATACCTAATCCTGACCTCGTTACCGACGACGCTATCTTCTACTCGTTCATGATCTCATGTCTCCGTGACCTAGTCACATGCTTGCAAGCTCATTAGACATGATTGAAGGGGATCGTGTGCAGAAAACAAAAAAATTCCTACCGACGATATCCTAAAAGCATGCCAAGATCTATTCTATGCAGATATAGTAGTACGAACGGAGATCGGAATACGTACCCTTGTAGACCGAAAGCGGGGATTACGTTCCCGCACAAACGTTGTCGATGAAGAATACACTTTATTAATTGCCTCTAGGGCATATCTCCTTCAGTCTCCCACTTGCACTAGAGTACAACTTAATCTAGATTACAACTTGGTAAAAGCTTAACACCCATAGCTAACTGGTGTTGTTCATGCTTATCAAGCGGGAGAGGCTTCGTCAGCGGATCTGACACATTCAGATCCGTATGCACTTTGCAAATCTTCACATCGCCTCCTTGTACGTACTGACGTATCAAATGGAAGCGTCGGAGAATGTGCTTGGCGGTCGAGTGAGACCTTGGCTCCTTAGCGTTCGCAATGGCACCCGTATTGTCGCAGAAGAGGATCACGGTGTCTTGCACGCTTGGGAACACTCCAAGTTCGATGACGAACTTCCTCAGCCACACAGCTTCATTCGCGGCCTCGCAGGCAGCAATGTACTCCGACTCCATTGTAGATTGTGCGACTATGGGTTGCTTCCCACTTCTCCAGCACACAGCGCCTCCATTCACCTTGAACACGTAACCTGTCTGTGACTTACAGTCATCGGGGTCTGAGCAGAAACTTGCATCTACGTAACCCGTTACGCCAAGTTCTTCATCGCAGCCACCATACACAAGGAACATTTCCTTTGTCTTATTGAGATACTTAAGAATGCTCTTAACAGCTACGCAATGCGGCATTCCAGGATTACTCTGGAACCGGCTTGTCAAACTTAGAGCTAATGCCACATCCGGTGTAGTACTCAACATTGCATACATGATCGATCTTATGGCTGAGGCATAAGGATGTTTCGTCATTTCGGCCTTACCCAGTTCCGTCACCGGACACTGCGCCTTACGCAATATCTTATTCTTGATAACCAGCAGAGAACCCTTCTTTGCCTTCTCCATACGGAAACGCTTCAGTATTTTATCAAGATAAGTACTCTGACTCAGTGCTAATAGGCGCCTTGATCTATCGCGATAGATTTTTATGCCTAAAACATACGCAACTTCTCCTAAGTCCTTCATGGAAAATTTATTGTTTAAATATTCCTTCACGCTATTCAGAAGTTCCACATCATTCCCAATTAGCAATATGTCGTCAACATACAGTGCTAAGAACACAACCGAGCTCCCACTCATTTTCTTGTAAATACAGGTCTCCTCCACATTCTGGATAAATCCAAAATCTTCGATTACCTCATCAAAGCGAAGATTCCAGCTCCGAGATGCCTGCTTCAATCCGTAGATGGATCGCTGAAGCTTGCACACCTTGTTAGCATTTCCTGGATCGACAAAACCTTCCGGCTGTACCATGTACAACTCTTCCTCAATGTTTCCATTCAGGAAGGCCGTTTTGACGTCCATCTGCCAGATTTCATAATCATAGTAGGCAGCTACCGCTAACAAAATCCGAATAGACTTAAGCATCGCTACCGGTGAAAAAGTTTCATCGTAGTCAATTCCATGAACTTGTCGGAAACCCTTTGCGACAAGCCGAGCTTTATAGACGGTCACATTACCATCAGCATCAGTCTTCTTCTTAAAGATCCACTTATTCTCGACGGCCTTGCGCCCTTCGGGAATATCCATCAAAGTCCACACTTTGTTATCATACATGGATCCTATTTCGGATTTCATGGCTTCAAGCCATTTCTCGGACTCTAGACTCTCCATCGCCTCCTTGTAGTTTGTAGGTTCGTCTTGCTCGACTAGCATGACGGTGCAAACCATGTTGCCATACCATTCTGGTGCGATCTGAGATCTACCAGACCTACGAGGTAGAACATCTTCCTCGACAGTTTCTCCCACTCCTTCCACGGAGGACGTTTCCGGAATTGCTTTTGTTGCGCCACTCGGAATCTCGAGTTCAGGATCAACGATTTCATCGAGGTCTACCTTCCTCCCACTTACTCCTTTCGCGAGAAACTCCTTCTCCAGAAAGGTACCGGTCTTCGCGACAAAAGTTTTGCCCTCAGCTTGGTTGTAGAAGGTGTATCCAACGGTTTCCCGCGGATATCCTACAAAGACGACTTTCTCCGACTTCGGTTCGAGTTTGTCGGGCTGTAGTTTCTTAACGTACGCCTCACAACCCCAAACCTTCAGAAACGATAACTTAGGCTTTTGGCCATACCATAATTCATACGCCGTCGTTTCAACGGACTTGGACGGAGCCCTATTTAAAATGAATGCGGTTGTTTCTAACGCATAACCCCAGAAGGACACTGGCAGATCGGTAAGAGACATCATAGATCGGACACTATCCAGTAGAGTACGATTACGTCGCTCGGACACACCGTTACGCTGCGGCGTTCTGGCGGGCGTAAGTTGGGGCACTATGCCACAACTCTTAAGATGTGTGCCAAACTCAAAACTCAAGTACTCTCCACCGCGATCGGACCGGAGATGCTTGATTTTCCTATTAAGCTGATTCTCAACTTCACTCTGGAATTCTTTGAACTTTTCAAACGTTTCAGACTTGTGTTTCATCAAATAGATATAACGGTATCTACTCAAGTCATCAGTGAAGGTGACGAAGTAACGATAACCATTGCGTGTCGAAACGCTCATCGGTCCACACACATCTGTATGTATGATCCCCAACAAATCCGACGCCCGTTCAACGAAACCTTCGAACGGTGTCCTGGTCATTTTGCCCATAAGGCATGGTTCGCATGTATCGAGGGATCCGAAATCCAACGAATCCAAGAGTCCATCGGAGTGGAGTCGCTTCATGCGCTTTATACCAATATGACCAAGACGGCAATGCCACAAAAACATGGCGGTATCGTCACTACACTTAATCCGTTTGGCTTCTATGTTATGGATGTGAGTACTACGATCGAGATTCAACAAGAATAAACCGTTATTCTCGGGAGCATCAACATAAAAGATATCATTCATATAAATAGCACAATTGCTTGACACTGATTTAAATGAATAACCGTCTTGTAACAGGCAAGACCCACTTATAATGTTTACACTCAAGGATGGCACAAAATAACATTTATTTAAAACCAAAACAAATCCTGATGGTAGATGTAGAGGGAGCGTGCCGACAGCCACCACGTCGACTCTCGATCCGTTGCCGACGCGCATCGTCACCTCATCCTTCGCCAGCCGCCTTCTATTCTGTAACTCCTCCTGAGAGTTACATATATGAGCAACAGAACCAGTATCAAATACCCACGTATTGCTCCGGGCGGATGTAAGGTACACATCTATAACATGTATATCAAATATACCTTGCTCTTTATCGACCGTCTTGCCAGACTTCCTATCCTCCAGATACTTGGGGCAGTTGCGCTCAGGTGATCCGATGGTCACCACCATCTTCTTCAGCTTGATTTCTAATTCGGCCACTTCGAGCATATTCAGGATTTCCGACAGGGGTTTTGACGTCCCTTTCATGCCGTAGTCCACGATGGCGTTCTTATAGCTAGGGGGCAGAGAAATCAGCGCCCTATCAATAACCACCTCCTCTGGGATCACACTTCCCAGATCACTCAGAAGTCGAGCGCAGCCAAACAACTTGGCCAAGTGCTCACTAATATTGCCGTGCTCTTCCATTTGGACTGAGAAGAAAAGCACAGATGCCTCGTACCTCTCAGCCTTGACTTGTCGTGCAAAGACAGTCATGAGTTCAGTGATTATATCATAAGCACCCTTGTTCATGAAACAGTTTTGCAGGTCAGCCTCCATGGCAAAGAGCATGCCACTCTGGACATAAGAAGAATCACCGCCTTTACCCCATGGACAATCCTTTCGATTTCCGGGGCGGTGTTTGGAAGATCACCTAAGAGGGCATCAAGGATGTAGGCCACCTTGTGGGTTTCAAGGATGGACTTCAGATCGCGGAACCAGGACACGAAGTTAGACCCATCGGTCTTGAGCTTTTCTTTCTCAATGAACAGGTTTAGGTTAAAGGAGGGGTGAGACATCTACAATGGAATTTGCAACAACATAAGACTTTGTTCATAATAATTTTGAGTTATATTTTTTAGAAAATAACTAACATAACTCCCACTCAAACGAACATCCCTCCTGGTCGTTTAAGCGATTACACGACCCCCATCCATTGCACCACCCCTCATCATCAAAGCCGACGACACAACTTCAAGAGTAGACAAAATCGTCCGCCACACCAATTTTGTGACTCGTGCTCGACCTTTCGGTCTTCCTGTTCCGAGGCCATACCTCTGAGAATGCTAGGCTCGCCACCAAAGACCTCCACGCTGACGCTTGTGCAACATGGCTTACACTCACCGTATGCGAACGAAGATATGTCTGACACCCGATCATCACGGCCTGCCTCATAACGTAGAACTTTCTTGGTGGTGCGCGTTGGAGGGAGAACACTAGTGGTATTTTGAAGGGATCATCTTATTCAGCTACCGCCGTGTAACTAATGTATACTATACACACAATCACACAAAATAAGATGCACACAAAACATCAAATGTAATGCAATGTGATATAGTCCATCGCGCCATGGTCTTCTTGGCGCCCGCAGTTTATAAACAATTTAATAAACCTACCTTGACCATATCACATAGCCCCTGCAAAATAAAGTTAGACGCTTCTACTTTATCTTTTACATATTTTACGTGGCTAGGGGCTTTCGTAAATAGAACCGCTTCATACCTACGAATCTTATGACCACAACAACGATCCAATAATTGCATGTTTAAGCATCCCTTTCGGGCCCTCCGTTGAAAATGCGAAGACCAACTAAAGAGAGAGAAATTGACACCCGCCAGCCACATATACGGTACAAGCCGTATGTCAGTAGTGGAACCAGTCTCGCGTAAGCGTACGCGTAAAGTCGGTCCGGGCCGCTTCATCAACTCAATGCCGCTGGAATACACAAGTGCACGCTAGAGGGTAGCAAATAACAGGAACGGTGCCCCCGTGCAGAGCACGGGTTCTAACAGCGTACAACTATATCTACGATAGATCGGCTCTGATACCACTGAAGGGGATCGTGTGCAGAAAACAATAATTTTCCTACCGACGATATCCTAAAAGCATGCCAAGATCTATTCTATGCAGATATAGTAGTACGAACGGAGATCGGAATACGTACCCTTGTAGACCGAAAGCGGGGATTACGTTCCCGCACAAACATTGTCGATGAAGACCGACGAAGCCGACCTCAAGGTCGTGTAGAGGAAGCAGGCCTCCGAGTACCGCTAGCGCAACACCTCGCAGGGAGTCGCACACGTACGGTGGAGACGACGGCCTCCGAAGCTCCAGTCCAGGACGAGCAGCGGAAGACTTGGACCGGAACACCAGCAGCGCGGCAGCGGGCTATGGTGGAGAAGATCCCCTTGCTCTGCTCGGCGCGGCTCCAACTTGGGAACCACGAGATCGAGAGAGAAATCGGGAATTAATTGGTGAATTAAAAGGCTGGGGGTGCCCCTTCTTATATAGGCTCCCAGGGGGAGCCAACCTTGCCAGCCAGGCAATCTGGGACTATCCCACAGCCTTGTTTGGCCAAGAAGGGTGAGCCGGCCCCCTGGTGGGCCCCATATGACCCACCTAGGCCGGCCTCCATGCCCCCACCGAATTCCCAAGGGGGTTCCCCCCCTCTTGGGCCTTCTTTCGTCCGGAATGCCCATTTAGGGAAATCTGCCTAAATAAATTCGAAAATAAATATATAAAATCATATTTGCATATTAATAACACTAATTAATATCAAACATAATATATATAATTTTTCCTAGCTCCGAAAACTCTTTCGGCGCTGCCCGATCTCCATCGGACCCCTCCCGGGACGCTCCCGGTGATCTCCTTCCTTTCCGGTTGTCTTGTCGAAACCCTTAAGTGTGTTACCCTAGCGGTTCGATATAATATCAGGTATGATCAAGACTCCTCAATGATCAACGACTAACTCGTAGGCCTGGACCCCATGAATTAATCCCTGAGATATAACGAATGACTTTCATCTATCAAACCTGAACGTAAAGTCTTAGACCTTTTGCCATAGCGATACTTAGCACGTCCGAGCGTCGTTCCATAGATATCTCCATACCTAATCCCGACCTCGTTACCGACGACGCTATCTTCTACTCGTTCATGATCTCATGTCTCCGTGACCTAGTCACATGCTTGCAAGCTCATTAGACATGATCTCACCGAGTGGGCCCGAGAGTATCTATCCTGCTATGCGGACTGGCAAATCCCGCTCTTGACCCCTCGTCTCAACTACTCCTTTCCGATACCCAAAAGTATCACCGTTATTGTCATACTAAATAAGATATGACGTTTGGTGCAATCAAAGTATCTTCCGGGAATAACAATAAGAGTTGATCTCACGGTTAAAGGCGTAACGACTACGTTCTCCAAATCTGGGTATGTCCATCACATCGTTCTCCAGCGATATGACTCTCATTGTCGACCGGCGTCATGCCCCATGACCGGGAAACCTCGATCATCAATCGCGCAACGAAACTAGTCTTAGTAGAGGCTACTAGGGACCTGGTTGTTTACGTATCACACCCGCATTAATGTTTCCGCTTAAAACGGTTCTAGCATGACATAAAAACCTATTATGAAAAAACGAGATATGATAAAGAATACACTTTATTAATTGCCTCTAGGGCATATCTCCTTCACTTTATTCCTTGTGGTTGTCCATAAGCTTGTGGACTTGTAATCTTTTTTGCTTATGGACAAATAGGTGCCAATATGTATATAGTTGTCCATATGTTTATTGCTTATGGACAAATAGGTGCCAATATGTATATAGTTGTCCATATGTTTATTGCTTATGGACAACCTTATGGATGACATAGTGGATGTCCTTACCCGGATGAAGTCATAGCCGACTCGTGGAAATATATAGTCCTAACACCCTTTTAGTGCTCCCGCGGTACTAGTTAAAAAGCATTTTTGATTTTTTTTAAATAGACGAAGAAGAGCTTGCCTTCAGAAGATATGTCTTCAACATTTAAAACTTTCAAGTACAAATTTGCAAGGAGCATTGAAAAACAAAAGGGCCATTTATCATAAATATAGTGTTTGTGTCTCTTAAAATGACACCATTCATACTAGATTTGTCTTTTCGAGTTATGAGGGCTGGTGACTAGGGTTGAGGATAGAGGGCGAGATAGCTGACGTTGAAGAGAGTGATTTTAAGAGATTCCATGTTGGTGGGAACCAAATATTTACCTGTAGTACGTGTACATTGTTGTGGAGTTGTTTTGAGTTGTGTTAGAGCATCCACGATGCTTGACGCTTGTCCAGACGATTAAATAACAAACAATAAATGTGAAAACAAAAGGAGTAGCTAAGCGCTTACTTTTTCAACGCATGCTGCTTGTTCAGACGCTAATAATGTTCATTGAACTAGTAGGCGGGCCGTGCGATGTCTCGGCTGATTATTCGGAAGCCCATCAAACTGACCGAAGCGTCCGGCGACTCTTCTGGCGTCACTGCCAATGATGAGCCGGGGATTAGTCTCGATAACTGTAGATCGGGTAGGACATATTTCCGGGCATTGTCATATAACTCATGTGGTTGTTCTTAGGGTGTGTTTGGTTTTGGAATGAAGTAGGACGGAACACTCCTAGTTTCATTGGCTGTGCTGCCAATGGGGAGATGTGTGGCGTTCATTCATATGAGGCTGTCTCATAAGATTTGGTATTAATGAAAGCAAAATTATACTAGTAATAAACATATAATGTAGTTTGCTGGCATCATAAGTTTGCTGACTGCTGAGATGGATATGAATGTATGATGCATATTTTAGATGATTATACTTAGTTATACTAGATCACACGGTTGACAGCTTGTGGCGCATTGGGAGAGAACTTCACGTTTGGGCAATATAAAACTCAAAATATGAAAATTTTCAAAAAACAAAAACACAACTATATGTATTATTAAGGTATATGGATAACAAAATACATATGCGTATGGATGATACATCGTATGTACGTACATGCACACAACACATACAACCCCGTACGTACGTATATATCTACATGTACACTCTCGCTGTCTCCTCGCGCTAGCTGCAGCTTTATTATTCAGTTCAGTACATCATTGTGGCAACCGATCGAGCTAGAGAGAGCTCAGTGCCCCCCGGGAAGTTTCTCCTTGATCTTCTCCATGACGCTCTTCTTCTCGTCGCCGGTGGCTTCCGTAGCGGTGCCAGTGCCGTGTGCGCCGGTGGTGGTGGTCGCCGTCTGCTGCTGCTGCTCGGCCGGGTCCTTGTGGGCTCCGCCGGGGAGCTTCTCCTTGATCTTCTCCTTCATCCCCTTCTTCCTCCTCCCACCCTCGCCGTCGTCCTCAGACTACCAAACAAAGAAAGTT
This sequence comes from Poa annua, assembly GCA_026929855.1. Taxonomy (NCBI): domain Eukaryota; kingdom Viridiplantae; phylum Streptophyta; class Magnoliopsida; order Poales; family Poaceae; genus Poa; species Poa annua. The sequence continues at coordinate 89,019,741 of CM049432.1, forward strand.
CAGAAAAACAACCTAAGATCGATGCGACGACCTATGTATTATGTATAGAGTTAGACGCCGGAATTAACGTACGTACCGAGCTGGAGCTGGAGCTGCTGCCGGAGCGGCGCAGCACGCCCTCGGCCTTGTTGTGGTCGTCCTTCACCGGCTGGGCCTGCCCGCCGGTAACAGCGGCGGCACCGAGTGTTCCCGTGGGGCCTACGGTGACGCCGTCGTGCCCGCGGGCCACCGGCTTGACATGCTCCTCCACCTTGTTCGTCTCGTGCCCGGGCTGCCCCTGGTACTCCATTGTCGTCGTCGGACGCTGATCGATATATCTACGAATGGTGCGAAGACTAAGAAGTATGTGAGCTTCGATCGAGTGTTGCTATGCAGAGAATAGCAAGCTGGATGGTTATTTATAGGGATGATCAACACAACAGTGTTGGAATTGGAGATGAACACTGGCTCTGCTCGTTATCATGGAGTGGTTATCCCGCCCATAAACAAAGATAGCTGTGCATGCCACGTACGGCTTCGTGCTCTCCAGAAGGCCATGACATGACTCGATTGATGCATTGACTACAGCGTGTGTGGCAAGTGGATTATCGCCTTCTTATATTTTTATTATGGTAAAACAAAGTGTGAGATTTATTGATGAATTGATTGATCGTTTCTGCAATTACGTCCTGGAGCATCTCCACCGGCACCCTGAGATCTGTCCAAATACTTGAAATGTGTCTGGTTTGGGGTGTGACACAATTATCCTAGTGGGCGCCCCCCAAACAAAATAACACAATCTTGTGAAAGATGAAAATTTCATTCATTTCTACATAATACAAGACTTCTGAATGAAACTTAAAGGGGCGCCGCCTACGCCACTAAACGATCAGCTATGAGGTTGTCCAGTCGATGTCGTCGTTGATGTTATTGAGCTAGACGATGCGCACACCTCGTGGCGTGCGATGCCGTATCATGGGTCAGGGACCAGGATCATGTCAACAACACAAAACTGTTTGTGTGGGGAAAAAGTCTATTTTAAACCCTGAACTTGTAGAGGTCTCGCGAAATGAACCCCAAAATCGAAATCCCGGTCATTTGAACCCTTAACTTTGCAATCCCGGTCTAAAATAAACCTTGTATATGTTTGGCACACCAGGAAAAGAGCATCCCGACCGGGATAGTAGGCTACTCTCAATGACAGTGGGACCCACATGTCATATCTATCTTCTTCCTCAATTTCTTTTTCAACAACAATCCTCCCCTGCCTGAGGAGCACGGACCGGGCGTCCAGTGGGCGACCCAGATGGCCAGAGCGTCAGCACATGGACTTCCTCAGATCCTTCGCCGGCTCACGCGAGATGGTTAGATTCAGATCGGTGATTCAAGCTAAGTTATACCCGGGCGGCCGACCGGCCGTGAACGTTGTCGGTCAGCTCACGACGGACACCTTCCTGGACTCCCGGTGCCCGCTTCGCGCCTCCGTCTCGGAAGCGTACTGCCGGAGCCGCCGGGCGGCCTGCCTGGCGCAGACGGCGTCGAGCTGCATCTGCTCGTCGCCCAACGGCTCGGCGTCGAGCTCGGCATGGAGGCGGCGCTTCCAGCGTCGGTATGGAGGCCACGTCCGTGCAGAGTGCGCAGCGTCAAGTCTCGCCAGCAGAGCGTCGAGCTCGGCGGCGGCCGGATGCCTCCGCGACGACGTCCCACACCCGTGCGGCTAGCCTAGGCAGCAACGTGTCGATTCGGCGGTGGTCGCCGACTCCGCCGCGGCTGCGACCTACAGAAGATGCTCGCGGCTAGCAGGAGCGGGGTGATACGACCGAGCAGAGGATGCTGCTGCGCGTCCACGAGGTGGCCAATGTTGGGATGAAGACGAATATGACTAGTGAAGAAGACGAATTTGACATGTGGGACAATGTTGTCAGTGACCGTAGCAATTTTATAATTTTATTTTCTCCTCCAAAAAACATGTTCAAGGTTCATTTTAGACCGGGATTGTAAAGTTCAGGGTTCAAATGACCGGGATTTCAATTTTGGGGTTTATTTCGCTAGACCTCGACCAGTTCAGAGTTTAAAATAGACTTTTTCCTTTGTGTGGTTCACCTGCAAGTAATTGGACCTGCAGAGCAGTCCACAAACCTTTTTTTTCCTCTCAACATTTCATAGCGTGATGGTTAAGATTAAAAGATAGATAAGTTACGTTTAATGTTAATCGGTACAAATAAGCCGTTTTGACACGTTACAGCCAACCAATTTCTTCCGTGTAAAAACTCACGTCCGGTCTATCTTCTCTACAACCATAAAATTTAAACACGTACATCCATCATAGATATTCTCTGATTTTTTTAGGGGATAGATTTTTATTTTTTTAAGATAACCGACCCACTTTATTGATTATTTGAAATTGTTCTAGGGATACAGAGACCATCAGGAGGGTCGAGCAGCCACATGCGGCGTCCAAGTCCTTCACTGATGCTACTAGGAGCAAGCCGATGCTCCGGTTTTCATGCCTAAACTCAGCTAACTCAAAACAACCAGTCGTTGCTAGGATCTGACACTACCATGCCATACCACCCCCGAGTTAATTGCACCAGCGGTAACTGAACTCATCGAATATGTGCACTTAAGTCACACAACTGGAAAACAAGATTTTTTGATCACACAACTGAACAAGTAGGTGCACTTTAGTTAAAAACCGGACACCTCAACTGGTTTTGGTGAAAACTTTTCCAGAAACACAAGGACGGTATTGCAAACAAATTGACGTCCCCACGCCTCCCCTGCTTGCCTGAGCGCCGGCCGCCGCCGCGCCCCATATGCGCCGGCCGGGCGCCGCATCGCCCCGGCGCCTTCCCTGCTCGCCCCCGAACCCAGATGCGCCGCCCGTCCCCGCACGCCGACTGAGTACTGACGCCTGGCCGGGGAAGTAGATCAAGCGGACGTCCAGCCACTTCAGGAGCTGGACCAGCAAGCCCGTTCCTCTCCTCCCCAATCTTGGCTGGCAGCATCAGGTGTCCAGCTTGATATACGACGACCGCGCGGCGGCACGCGCGCTGCGGGCCGGCGTGGAGAAGTTCCGGCGGAGTTCGATGGCTGGGCGGGCCCGCTCGGCAAGCTCTGGCGGCGGAGCTGCGATGGCTGGTCGGCGGCTGGGCGGGCCTCGCTGCCGCGCGTGGCATCGGCGTCGAGTCATCTGTCATCCTGCGGCGCGAGCGGCGAAGTGCGGGTGGATCACGGCGGCTGTACCGCGGCCGCTCCATGCTCAGTACCGCCTGCTCTTACTAGCGAAGCGCCATACGCCGGCCTGCGAGCTTCGATTAGCCCGCCGCTGATTGGGAGACTTTTGTAATTAGTGAGCCAGCATCTGTGTTTTGCGACTTGATTCAATCCGTCCCTTTCTCCAATTTGTGTGAGCAACGGGAAGGAAGAAACAAAAAATCCCCACAGGAAATCGTCGGATCAGCCGTTGCTCTCGGCCTAGCTGTGGTGCTGCGGTGTGCTCCGCCCGATGAAGCTCACGGCCTTTTTCAGGTCATCGTGCCGCCTTCACCCCACCTGCTCCGGCCTCCTCCCCCACCTATCAACGCGCCGCCGCACGCCTCTCCATGCGCCGCCGCCCGTGGTGTCGATTCGGCGCTCTCTGCAGCAAGCTTGACCTCCGGCGGGGATTCACCGCAGCCATCTACTCCGAGCCGGGGCCAGATCTCGCGCTCTTGCTGCTCTGCTCCACCGCCGCGGTCGGCTCCAGCTCCGGGCGACGTCGATTCGTCTGTGCTCTGCTCTGCCCTAAGCAGCGAAGGTCAGGAGTTCGTCGGCGGCCAGGCCACTGGCCTGCCGTGCAATATGGCCCTCCTAATACCACAGCAGGTGTTTTATGAACATTTCCAGTCCAATAAGTGCACCCACTTGTTCAGTTGTGTGACTAAAAAATTCAGTTTTCCAGTTAAGTGACTTAAGTGCATATATCCGACGAGTTCAGTGACCGCTGGTGCAATTAACTCCCCCCATGTACGGGCGCTTCAAGTTGTTGGATCATCTCCAAGCAGTCTGACGCTACACAAAGCCGGTTGATATTCAGATCTTGTGCTAGAGCCAAGGCTTCACGACACGCCATTGCCTCTAGCGTAGCTGGATTCAGACCACATTTTACTGTTAGGGTGGAAGCTCCCATGAACTCACCCTTGTCACTGTGGCAAACCGGTAAACCGCTGATATTGCTCCTGCTGACCCCGTTTTCGACGTCGCAGCGTTGACATTAATCTTGCAAATCTGAGATGGTGGTGGAAGCCACCTTGGTGCTGCTGCTCTCGCCTCAGTGGGCTGCGCTCCGACAGTTCTGGGCGTGAGAGCAAGATCATCAAGGAAACATCTGACGAACAAGAAAGTAGAGAGAGGGCTTTGTTGCTCGCCATCATACCAAATTGCCCACAGCGTGACAATCATCTTCGTACGTAAACTCAGCTTGTTTTCTTTTTGAGGTATAAGGTGGTCGTATCCACCGGCCGAATAGATAGAAAAGAGTTGACCCAGTTTATAAGAAAAACCGGGTCCAAAAACCATACAATCTGTACAAATGAATTAAACAAACGAAGCGACCCGCCGTCCACACGACCCAAGTCGACAAACGCCACAACACACACCACCTGCTCCGAGGCCGCCACCCCGGCGTAACAACCAGATCAACCTCCGCATCGCCCGAAAGTGATCCAGTCATGGTTGATGAACCCTCTGTCCAAACAGTCTTCATCCAGGTTACCACCAAAACTCAGCTTGTTTGAGCGACTCCATCATCGAAAACAACCACTGTTTAGCTGATGGTTCTTTTAGTCAAACTCATATGCTGAGTAACCTCCTCATCAACCAAAGCCCACACACATTGGGAAATATTGCAGGTGATTAAGGAGTGTCTCCAGGAGTCCTCAGCGCCGCAAAGTGAGCGGCGGCTGGTCTCCGCCATATGGTCACGGGGAATCCAATTTTGGTTCCAAGCGTGGGTGGTCTCTCCTGATCCTATCCTCCTGATTAGGCCTTGCTTCATCGTCTCTTTTCCTTCAAATAAACTCTCCACACTTGAGATGGGTGTGTATCGAGCTGAGCATCAAGAAGATCCTCAAAGGAAATGAAGGAGATATGTCCTAGACAAATTTTTTATTTTCTGCCTACGATCCCCTTCAGGAAAATATACCGCCTTCAAAATTTGTCACTTAAAGATTCAGGTTGCTGCAATAACCGCCATGCGTGCCGTGCAAGTAAATCCAAGTTGAAAAGCTCAATATCTCTAAACCCCATACCCCCGTCAGATTTTGGTGAGCACATAACTTCCCAGGAGACCCAATGTGTTCTTCTTTTGCGTAGACAGGAAAACACATACGTGAGTGGAGTTAGCAGAATAGAGAGTGGGAAACTAAATTTGAGTAGAATTGTGGGTGCAATTTACTATTCTTATAACTTGTGGGTCTCAAATCTTAAAAAAATTATGTACTGTGATTATTGACGTAATCTATTTTATCTTGACATAGGCACTTGTTGCTGAAAAAATTGTGGATGTCCTAAATTTTGCCGATGAGGCAGAATTCTAGAACTTTAAGATTTCCTCTTTCTTCAAAATTCATTATAAAAAACTTCTTCTTATACTAACTTCCTTTGAATTTGACAGTAGGGTATAAAGATATTGAGGGCCTAACAATGACTTATTCAGAACCGTCTGTGATTTGTCTCTATATAAGTTATAATTAAATTAATTTCATGGTCAATTATATGTTTTATTTTCTCATAAATATAATTTAATACTAAACTTTTATACTTTGAGCTTAATTCAAACTTACTATTTTACACTATTTTTGTTTGAGTTATTCTCACACAATTAATTATTTACACCATGTTGCTCTATATATACCTACAAAAATATTTGAGATAGTTGTTATGATTCATTTAAACTAGTTCATATACTTTCCTTCAAATTCAGTGACTGGCCATCACCATCCCTGCCTAACTATTTTCAAGAGAAGATTGTCTTTGATCATATGAACATTTGTGAAGTATCCTTCCTGTACGGACTCTATAAAAAATAAATCAAGTAAGGTTGTACTATGATTCTCAAAATTGTCATGCAACTTTCTTGATTTATAGGTGTTTTTTTATTTAAAACATAAAGAAATATGTTTTAAAACAAGAGAGTCATTTCATGTGATAATATTACAACATCAATGCTATGCATGTATATGTACTATATAGCATGTTTAGTATCTATTTTAGTATATTTTAATACCTTCATACAAATGTCAATATGATGATGGGTTGTAATTGATACAAACTCTAGAATGTGTAAGGTGTCTCCTCTCGCCTTTACTAGTAGGTGCTGCTAGTTTTTTGTTCTTTCTTGGTCAAACATTTTATCCATGTCCTTCACTGAGTATAATTGATGGCATCTTCACAAATCTGGTTTGTCGTCTATACATGTCCAAGTATTAAAAATCAACACACACAAAACACCAAGGTACATGTGTTATGTATTAATTTTGTTTGTTTTTGTCCATCAACAAAACTGAAAATTGCTTAAACACAACTTCTACCACCAGACAACGCGACCTTAAAAATGGCGCGACCCAATCCAAAACTACGGATATCTCCCGTCAGATATTCTCTGATACGTCCTACTAGCTAGTTTGGTCTCCTAAAGTTGGGCCCATACGGCCCAATAAGAATCCAAAACGTATGTTGAAGGAAAAACAGAGCATCAGATCTGGTAGAAAATAAAATAAAAAATGGATTTGCATTCTTTTTTTTCGGGAAGAATAATGGACTTGCATCCGACTTCAACACTGTATGTCATATTGCTACCGATTTGTCCACGGCATAGTATTCCACAGTCATCTAAACTTACAACAATAACGTGAGCAACACATCTAACTAGGATTTGATCTTGCTACTTGCGCACACAAAATTGTACCATAAACTTGAGGTTTTCCGTGTAAACATAGACTAATTGATATTGCGCGTGGAATAGGAGTGTTGGTCAAAAAGATTATAGTCGACAAGCATTAAAAGGCCTTGATTTATTTCACATAAGAAAACTGACCATGGCACAAATTCCCTTGGAAACTGAAAATCGACCAATCCACAACGGTTAATTAAATAAACCGGTTAAAAAATTTGGAACCTAAAAAAGAAATTTGAGATGCGACTATGCGAGTGTGATAAAGCTTGACGAAATAATTTCATGCATAAATCTTCAAATCACGTCAATAAATCTTTAAAATTGTACCTTCATATGTTACAACAGATAGATCTTCAAAATTGTACTTAATTATTTCACTAAGCTGAAACCAAACAAGTCACAACTAATAGATAAACTATATTTTTTTTATACGTGTCACCTCTATATTATAATAAAGAGTTGCCCTCGTATTTACGAGAGGGCCACCACGCTAGTTTTTACAAAACGGAAACATATTTTTTTTATGTGATGGGAGAACAAATAATACATACATGATACATTTACATCGCGCAGATCACAGAAAACGTAGTAGTACAACATGTACGCCTGACATGAACACGCACATATAAGCCGTCGGATGCGCGCGCCATTATTTATCGTTTAGGAACTCATGCATGCATGCCTTCTTGCAGGAATCGATCCAGCTCAGTGCTGCCCGCCGGGAAGCTTCTCTTTGATCTTCTCCATCACGCCCTTCTTCTCGCCGGTGGCCTCGGCGCCATGCGTGCCGGCGTACTCGCCGGCCTGCGCCGTCTGCTGCTGCTGTTCATGATCCTTCTGGCCTCCGGGGAGCTTCTCCTTCATCTTCTCCTTCATCCCCTTCTTCCTCCTCCCGCCCACTCCGTCGTCCTCAGACTATATAAATTAATCATGCATCAACAACCACGATTAGTTAAGAAAGAGAGAAAAAAACGAGGTGCGTACCGAGCTGGAGCTGGAGCTGCCGGAGCGGCGCAGCACGCCGCCGGTCTCGTTGTGGTCGTCCTTCATCGGCTGGAACTGACCGCCGGTACCACCGGCACCGGCAGCGCCGTGTGTGCCGGTGACGCCGCCGTGCCCGGCCACCGGCTTCCCGTACTCCTCGACCTTGTTCGTCGCCTGCCCGTGCTGCCCCTGGTACTCCATTGTCGTCGTAGCTAGGTTCACTGATCGATCTACAGAGGTGAGCTGATTGTTTTTTTTTTGCTATTGAACTGTTGCGAATTGCGATGCAGAGAAGAGAACTGAAGTGGTTCTTTTATAGTGACGCTAGCTTGCAGGCATAACAGTGTGAGGGGAACGTGTTCATGCACACGTATAGGTCTACGTCTATGATGGAGTGGTTATTATTCCGCCAATGAAACAAAGCTAAGCGTCCGGGACGAATTGTGTGCATGCCACGACATTGTCGGCAGAGCCACGTACGGCGTCGGGCTATTCTGGAACGACATGACTCATACATGCATTCAAAAATGTTGGGTAGAACGTGTGGGTACGTGGAATTTGTCTATTTTTGCTTGCGGATTTTTTATATAAAGCAGCCTATTTGATTAGTTAAGAGTTTTAAACATTACATTATGTCTGTATAATTAGGATGTACATATTCAATAAAAACTCTCAAATTGAAGAAAAATAAATGGTGGAGTACCAGAAAACATCTTTAAAACGCTTGGACTAAGGAGGTCCAGTCTGTAGATCAAGCGGACATCCATTTGGAGGTAAAAATATTTCTTGCCACACTTTTCAATCATGTAGACACCTCCATAATAGGTCTCGATACTTAACATGTTCTTTATAGAGCATAGAGGTGACCATGAACGGAGAATAGTTGTATAGCGGGTAGATAATCTGCGTAGGAGAAAATATTTTACCATTAAAATAATATAACTTTTACAGAGTTATAGCGACCATACAACGACAAGCCCTCTATCCTAATAATTGTTCTAAGTTGTTTCTTATAGGATCCGATGGAATTGTTGATATCGAGATGTGTTTTCAGTCCAGTCCCTCGAGCGAGCTTTGTCGTAGTAAGATCCAGGTGACTTCATATTGTTTACATCATTTCGTTAAAAATCACGAATAAAATACCATCCGCCCATATGTGTTAATATGCATATCGTGTGTCTCTCAAATTACTTTTAATTGGTGATCAATATAAAAAAAAAGACGTAGGATCTCCAAATACCTCAAAGGTAGTTGATTGTTTTTTATTTAGTTTTGCCGCTGGCTCTATATATACCTCTCTATCTGTTACCTTCATGTACATGGAGTTTTTCCAGATTAATGCATATATCTATCGGTCCTATTTCTATTGGTGGAGGTGCTATATGTACCATCATATATATCACACCCACAGTGTAAGGTTTAGTTCAACAGAAATAACATATGATGGCGAAGAATCAAGCTATATATAGTCTGCATGGCTGGAAGCAGATACACAGCCAATATTCTCAGTAATATGCCAGAAATTTTGGGAATAAGTCTTTTTTTTATTTTACATTGTCGTGGTAAAACTCTTCTTTACCAGAACAACTCTTATAAGGAGTAAGGAAAAGAAAAAGGAAACTTCCTGCTGTGAGCCTGTGACAATTGCACTTAGGGTGTTGCTGCACTACAACTTTACTTTATGTGTATAGATCATTTCATCTTTATCTAGTTTAGTCTTTTTTCACTAGTTGTTTCACATGTGTGGAAGTGTAAAGTAACGACTATGTTGGGTGTAGTTGTTTATGGGTCAGTTTTTACTGCCGAATTATTACTCAAGACATGCTAAATTTGATATGCCAGGTACAAATGAAAATCTAAATCTGAAATCCTCTAGCAAGAGATATGTTGGAACCTCATGGTTATTTGTTTTGGGTGGCGCTGAAGTGCAAAGAACAAGTATGGGAGCTGAAAGGGAATAATTTTGTGTGTCGTGGAGGGGACTGAACTATCATATTTCACGGCTTTGTCTAGATTATCCTTGCTTCTATCCATCATGCAGAAGGCAGACAATTATCATGTTTTGCTGTTTCTATTCTAGATTATCCTGTTGCTTTATCCATTTTTCATTTGTTTATGCATTATGGATACTAAAGATCATTTAGACCCCATCCATTTTTTTTGTTGTCTCGCCACTTTCTCTATGAGTTACATGTTGTGCACGCTTGGTAACAGCAGGGCAAAGATTTCAACTGAAAGTTGCAAATAATTGTCAGCCATGTATGTAATGTGCAAAGAACAGTAGGATTGTTAAGAAAACAGAAGTATACAAAATGTTCAAGAGAGCTGCATATGAAGAGAAAGGCTTCCTAACCAATCTTTGAAAGGAATAGTAGACTTCCATCTACGTCTGTGTAAACTTGATTCCATTCTGAAGACACAGCTCATTCTGAAAACAATGAAGCCACATGTATTTTAATCTACAACAACGCTCGCTCTGGGGAGTGAAAACACATTTCAGTATCAGCCATTCCATCAGAGCCTACAAGCAAAAGCTTGTCAGGATAAGCTTCGATATGCCCGAATGCGCTGGTGCCAGGAGGACACTCCAGCGCAGCCTCGAGAGTGCGATGGTGCACACCATGGGAGTCGACAGAGTGGCCGCCCCTGTGGTCGTGCCCAGCAAAGCAGGCTTTGACACAATTGTACTTGCGAACAACAGCCATCACCTCATCATAATTCCACATGAGACCTACCGGGGATGCTGCTTCCGGGTCCATTGGGAGATGACTGCACAGGATGACATTCTGCCGGCGCTCTGCTGCGTTCTGTAGGACATCGCTGAGCCAGGACAGCTGCTCCTTGCCAACAGCACCATTGAACATCACGAACCGCCGGTCGACACCAACCAAACCTTCAGGGCTGTTCTTATCGGTGTTTGGGTTCTTTTCATCCAGAAGCTTCATTGCTGCTGCAGTCACTGGATGATCACGAGGCCAGCCAAGCGCGCTAAAGTCATAAGCATCTAGAACGACGAATCTGTATTCAGGACAGGGTGAGAAGTCGTAGTATGCACGGTCAGAACCCGTCGGCATCTTCAGCAAAGCCACTAGCTTGCTCCGAGGAAGGTTATAGAGACAATGGTTGCCGAACATGTGGTAGGTGGGGCCATCGAATTTCTCAAACTCATCGATGACCTTCTGCACCGCCCACAATGACTTGTCCTTTGGGCAGAACCCGTCGACGATATCGCCGAAGTTGATCGAGAACTTGACGCTGCCTTGCTTGTTCCATGAGCTGACGGCCCTCTGGAGGACGCTGATGCTGTGACGGTAGTAGCGCGGGATGCCAAGGAAGGAACGGCCATCCGGGATATCAGCGTACTGGACGTCAGCAATGACACCAAAGGTAAACAAGGGCTTAGCAGTAGATGGATGGACTACTCCGTTCGCCGCAGCCATCATCTGAACTTGAGTGTCAGTCACGATACCTCTGAAATCTCTCTTCCTACTTCTTTGCAAGTAGCTGGACCTGGGAGATCAACTCTGGGAAGGCAATCAGTGTGACCTCTGTGCTAGAACGAACCTACAAGAGAAGCCAAGCAATATCTGTTCAGGATTCTGATACAGGAAAAAGTCCTAAGCTACAATATCTGTTCAGGGTTAGTACAAGGACAATCTGTCACAGTAAAGACAAAAGGAAAGAGGATAAAAGTCCTTTTTTTTTTCTTCTTCCCTTCAAAATTTCTAGCACAGAGTTTTGATCACACCCATGGACAAAGCCTACGGAGGCCTCTAAATAAAACAAGAAAAATCCTAACAATTTCAGCAACAAGATAATACCAGTTCAAGCCTAGTATTTTAGACTAGAGACAATTTTCAACATAGACTGGGTAGATTCAGCGCAGTCTTTCTTCTGTCTGAAGCCAACACGTGAATCCCACCTATCCTAAGCTGCATCACCAAATTGGTAACATAATCACTAGAGCGATTTGGCATACCCCAAACTATTGATTCTTCCCACGACGCGACATCGGGCAATCGGTCGCGCGGAAGGAAACGCGGGATTACTCACCGGCGCGACGAGAGGAGGTGGGATGACGGCTACCCGTGGGGCGGAACGGACTCCGGCGAGCGATTCCTCGAGCTCCCCGGGCTGGCTGGATCGGGCGCAAGAGTAGAGCAGCTTGGGACCTGGGAGGAGTTTGGATCTTGACGAAAGCTGTGACTCGTCGGTTGGGAGTCGCGAGACACGGCCCACGGGCTGAAAGTGGCCTAAATCATCCCAATTGCACAACGAAAACTAAAACTGCTGGCGATTTTTTTTTTCATTCCAAGGATAATCCATTTTTATGAAACTCGCCCTATTTTCTAGAGCAAACAAACTAATAGCAAGTCTAGCAGTTCCTCTAAAATGTCTACCCTATATGCCTATGTAGGGGACTACCCCTAAAATAATCTCTCCTAACAAACCTAAAACAAGAGAGGCACTTTGCACATCATAAGTCAGACTCTCGTGACTTAACCACACTTTCTCTCGTGAACATGACATGATGACAGGAAATTATCATTGTCGAATCTACACAAAGAAGCAATCATAATTATTGGGTTTGTGGAGTGTTTTGAGTGATGTTATTATAAATTAAATAACCAAAAACAAAGCGTGAAGAGGGAATGGTTGGCGCACCAAAGACGATCCCTATACAACTTAGAGCATGGCTAATAAGAAAGCCCACCGCCGGCTATATGGCCTAGCCACGTCAGCTATAGCCATCTTAAAGCCATAACCATATAACAAGCTAGCTACAAGGATGGCTGTAAGGCTGGCTGTTGGGTTGGCTTTTAAATATTTAATTATTCAATGCTTATATGTACCGTGATCCACTGTAACACATATCTGTGTAGTCATTTTAAGATATGTACCAAGGCAAACAGATTAACAAAGAAGGCTCAAATTGATAGGAACCAGCAAAACCAGACCTTAACATTACATGAGTCCATAAAAAGTACTAACCAAACACAATAGGATCTTCGACAAACAAGACGATAGTTTTCATCTTGACGACACAAAGTAACAAACTGTTGGCACATAGCGCCATGACATCGACACTTTAGAAGAAAGCATTAATGAAACAAAATACGATCGTCGGCAAGAAAGCCATTTTTTATCTTGTCTAACCATTCCCATCAGTGACACAATCTTCAACCACTGAACAGAAAAGTGGAAATTGATACAGTGAGTAAATATTGCAAGTTACTCATTAATGAACAGAGTAACATCAAATTATAACAGATTAGAGCATGCACACCTGTAAGTAGAACATCCAGTAATCACCAAATCATAGCATAATTCTGAAATAAAAATAAAGGTCAGATATAGCCTCAATCTTACAGGGAAGAAAAAGAATAGGAAGATGCAAATATCAGTATCCCACCATGACTAATTATGACGCCTATTTTGAAACTTATGCCAAATGTGCTCAATCAAATCATTTGTAAGCTGGGTGTGTCGTGCACCAAGAGCCTTGAGCTGCCAAATCGGGGAGCCAGCACTCTGAGGGAGAGGTCGCCATGGACTGTTGTGGGCGTGGTGGTAGCCAGACGCCTGGTCCAAACATGGAAGGGATGGGCGGCGACGGCACAAACTGAGTCGCCGGCGGCCGGATGGGCTGCACGGGAGGCCATGAAAACTCGGGAGGCGCTGGTGCAGTTGTCCTCTTGGACTGGCTAGCCATCTCACAGCGGCGCCGCCGGCGGTGAGCTTGCGTCTAGGGTTGATTTGGGGATGATTTTTGGTGGTCTACAAATGGATTTACCGTGGGATCGCTCGATTTGGAGGGGAAGTAGGAAGATTTGGCGCGGAATAGCTCTATTTGGAGCGGGAAGAGCTCGATTTGGCGCGAAGAGGCGGGCACACGAGATCGAGGGGGAGAACTAAGCGCCGGCCTAGAGCCTGGCACGGGCTGCAAGCGGGCGATTATTTCTCGTAACCTACGCTACAGCCGGGCGACAGATGAAGCGTTCGCTTTCCTCTCTCTCCCCTTTTCTCTCACCTCCACATAGGATTTTGATGACATGGCAAGTGCTATAGCCTGCTGAGTAGACCTTATTAGACTCACTCTTAGAGTGGGGCTGCGGCCGAGGCCCCAAAGACGAGTTGGTGTGGCCGCAACAACGGCGACATTCCCGGGCTAGCCCAGGGGTGTACTAGATTTGTCTTAAACAACAGCGTTGACGTTTTCCTCCTCAACTTTTGTTGTTTAAGACAAGAAGAAGAAACGTGCTAGAAAACCGACCGTCATCAAGCAGGAATACATTGTGCGGATCACGGAGAGTATATGCCCGTGGATCAAAGCTCTGCACGAATCTTGGCGCCTCCGGTCTGGTCAAAAGTCAAACCCGTATCCGATTCCCACCGAACCGAGCCAACCGCCCATATCATCATCCGCTTTCCCCTTCTTCGCGCGTTCCTCCGCTCTCCTGCTCCCAAAATCCCTCGAATTCGAGCTCGATCAGCGTCCACCGATGGCGACCAAGTGCGCCGCCAGGGCCGATCTGCCCGCCGCGCGCCCCCGCAAGCGGGCCCGGCACGGCTGGGACGTCGCGCCACCGCCCAAGGTAAAGCGCCCCCATTTCCTCACCTACCTCTGATCCGCCGAATTGGAGTGATTGCATGGTCAGGACGAGACGTGGTCCGTGATTCAGTGTAGATCTAGCTCGTGGCGAGCTGCGTTTACCGGGAATCGGTTGGTTTAAGTACATACACTCACCAGCTCTGTGGCTTGTGCGCCGTCGTCGGTTTCTTGGAACGTCTCCACCTGTTGCTTGCGAAATTAAATTAGGATGTGTGCACTGCCCCCCGTAATTGTTTGGTCCTGTGGTCGTCTGGGTGAGTTTGAGTGCCTTACTTTCGTAAAACTTAGCATCATATGCTTGATTCCAACAATATATGCTTACAGTGCCTGAGATTACTCCGGTGGATCTTCATAGTCACGGTGGAACCTAACTCAATTCCTCAGAAGAAAACTGCCAATGTAATTTTCACGATATGTGGTCATGCACTTGGTGTTTAAATTTACACTACCACATAAACATGTCAAATACTAAGCGTCTTCTGCTCCCTTTGCCATGTGCGTTGGTATGTGGATGGGATTTCAGTTAGTGAGTGTTATCACCTGTTTCAGTTTCACGTTTTGTATGTACACGAGTGTTATCCTGTATGCTGCCGAGTTGCTATAGATTTGCGGATGATGCTATGCCATGTCCAGTTGCACACTTCGTTTATTTTTTATTCTACCGCTTCATAACCTTACCAACATATGGGGATGTATTTATTATATTTTTCTCTGCATGAAAAAACATGAGTGATCGATGTGTGTAGGCTCAGATTACATTTTGTGGGCAAGAAGTTGGCGATAGCACCAGCTGGGTATTGCCGTCACAACCTCCGGACTATACTTCCTTGTCTCTGCTCTCAAAGAATGTTGCTCGAAATGCTTCCCCTCCTTGGAGACAAGACGATAAAGATGGCCATTATGTATTTGCTGTTGGAGAGAATTTGACCTCTCGCTGTAATTACACTTGACCATCATTATTCTAGCGTAATCACTGCATTTGTGATCCTTAGCTTGCTGGAAGCTTTATTTTCCCACCTTCTTGTTTATTTTTTCAAATAGTTCTTGGCTACTCGTTTAAATTTATGATCTTCTTGCAGATGTGCTTTGAAATCCATTATATTATTTGTTTTAAGGTTAACGTAGTTAGGTTTATTTTAGCCAAAATCTGTTTTTCTTCTTTCATATAATTTTTTCTTTGGATTTCCCTTTCTATGGTCTTAGATTTTACAATCTGACTTTATTTCCTTGGTATTGAGTGGTTTCAAGTTTACAAGGATTTCTATGTTGGTTATTTTGTAGCTGAACCTATTGATGTTACTATAATGCTATGTTTGTGTTAATGCAAACATGTTTTTTGTTGCAAAGTGCTTGCTGGTTATATGGTTACTTTTGATTGCACAAATCTCTCTGAAATTATTGAACTCCTTAGAAGGCTCTGTTTTTACACACCTCACTATTTTTGCAGATAAAATATACAGAAAGATGGGAGAAGGTTAGTATTTTTTTTCTCATCACGACTGTAAATTCTTCAGTTAATCAATTTCTGACATCAATGTTGCTCGGATCCACCTGATATTGTTTTTTTGGTCACAACTCTAGTAAACTTTAGTTTCATATTTATTATAATAATGGGAATATCTTTGGTTGCTTAGGTACTTTTGGTCAAGTACTGGAATGTTGGGACAGAGAAAGAAAAGAAATGGTAGCTATTAAAATTGTACGTGCTGTAAACAAATACAGTGACGCAGCAATGATAGAGATTGATGTGCTGCAGAAGCTCGCAAGAAATGATGCTGCAGGAAAACAGTAAGTCTTACATCTACCTTATCCCCCTCCAAATGAAACAAACCAAAAAGCTTGGGATGGACTAAATTGTAAATTTGTTTTCCAAGTCATGTTTCTACTTAATGAAGGAAATCACATATTATGAGTTTTTTGCAGCTGTGTGCAAATACGGAACTGGTTTTCCTATCGTAACCATATTTGTATCGTAAGTACATGGCTAATTCATCGAATTTCGCAACTTGTCTTGTTGCTTAGGGTAGTCAATCAATAAGTTTTGATGACTCAACAGGTCTGCGAGAAGCTTGGTCCAAGCTTATATGAATTTCTGCGGAAAAGTGGCTACCGCGCATTTCCAATCGACCTAGTCCGCGATCTTGGAGAGCAACTTTTGAAATCTGTTGCATGTGTGTAGTGCTCCTCAAATTTGTTATATTCATTACCTTTTCTGCTCAGTTACTCTTTTCTTTTTTGCTTTTTATCGCATAACTGTCTTACCTTAAACTGATTATTTTACCACTTTAAAAAGCAAATGAGAATTTTCCAACTTTTTTAAAAACATTGTTCCTATTGATAGCTTATCTGCTGTTGTGTGTCTTTGCATACTCATATTTTCTTCTATTATAATTACGTGTATTATACCTTAATACTTCTCTTTACCTTGTTGCAGTCATGCATGGCCTACAGTTAATCCATACTGATCTAAAACCAGAGAACATTCTCCTTGTTTCTTCAGAACATGCTAAGCTACCTGAAAACAAGGTACACATACTACTGTTCCCATAGCACTGATTTAAATGCAGGAAGAAGTTTCTTATATATTTCCCCATGTTCGCATCAGTTTAGCACCGTCTTCAACATGGTTCTGTGGTAAATACTGTATGCTGTGTTATTTACCTTAATGTGTACATGGTTTAAATTCAGGATGGATCGATTTCAAGGAAGCTGCCAAAATCAAGTGCCATCAAGTTAATAGACTTTGGTAGCACAGCATATGATCACCAGGACTGTAGCTACATTGTCTCTACTAGGCACTACCGCGCTCCAGAGGTTATTTTGGGTATGACTAGGGGCATAACTGGCTGTTAGCGTCATACATTCTTTTGATTGTTTATCAAGCACTGGAACTGAGTCTCTGTGTTATGTGGTAGGGCATGGATGGAGCTATCCGTGTGATATATGGAGCATTGGTTGTATACTCATGGAGCTTTGCTCGGTATGGTTTTGCCTTCATTCTTTTTATCTCTGTCCCTAGGAAAGGTGCAAGTATAATTGAATTACTTGACTCTGATTTGTTTACAGGGTGAGACATTATTCCAGACCCATGAAAACCTGGAACACTTGGCAATGATGGAGAGGGTTCTAGGTCCTCTCCCGCGAAACATGCTGGAAAGAGCCGAGTAAGTTCCTATTCCACTACTTGTGATATTGCAATCATTAAAGTTTAAATGCCACCTCCAGATTTGTATTGTGTTTTGTCCTTTTGTTTTCTTATCTTTGTGTACATGCAGCAAGCACACAGAGAAGTACATTAGAAGAGGAAGGCTGAACTGGCCGGAAGGAGCTACGACAAGGGAGAGCATCAGAGCTGTCCTCAAACTGCCTCGCCTCCAGGTAAAGGAGACTAGTGACTTCTGATTCCTGACACTTATTAGTTTTTACTTGTGTTTCTCTGCAGCAGCAGCACAGTATCGCTTACTCTTCCGATTGTTTTATAATCGTGTCTGTCTTCCATTTTTGTGACACAGAACCTGGTGATGCAGCATGTGGATCACTCTGCCGGGGACCTGATTGGCCTACTGCAAGGCCTCCTAGCATACGAGCCATCGGCCAGGCTGACCGCCGAGGAAGCCCTGAGCCACCGATTCTTCACGAGGTACCGCGAAAGGCGGTCGCTATGACCTCCGATGTTCTGTACCGCGGCTGACTGATACACTGACGAAATTAGTTTGCGGAGCATTACTCGTGCGGAGTCGCAATAAGCAAGTGTATAAGGTTGAGATTCCTGATTCTCCCCGGGATATAAAACAGGGAGCAGTAGGCATAGTTAAGGTGTGTTGTGCTTCTGTAGATGTATTATATCTGAAAATACAGAACACATTTGTACCTTATTCCAGCTCTTGTATTACTCCCTTGAAATTAAAGAGGGGGGATTTAATTTGACCGTCAAAGCTTTGTAATTTTTCAAGGACTGACTGCTCCATATTTCATCACAGTTTCGTTGTCGCAAACACCTGAATACAGCAATAACATATTGTGATCTTGTTTGTTTCACATGCTGTTATGAAGCTATTGCCATATTTGTTTGTTCGCACATGAATTTATATTTCTAATTTTTACAAGTCTGCATGGCATGAAACTAAAACTAAACTAAACAAATTTCTTGATGCACAATTTAGTTTTTATATTATTGCAGAAAATAGCATGGACGCATTGATAGAGGACCAAAAGTTTCTTCTTTGGTTTTTGAGCTTGTAATCCAAGCCTAGTATTGCCGGGCGTTTTGTTAAACGATTATTAATTAACCAACCACCCTATGTAAGCTTTTTTTTTGCATAGTTTTAGTCTGAAATAAAAATCAGCATGAGCACTCAATTTTCTTGGCGAGATTTCGATAAAATTTGGTCACACTGAACTGTTATGATCTTAACATGTTTGTTTCCGAACGATTGATATTTTCTAACTATATTCAAATAGTGATTTATAGTGATCTACATCAGTTAAGATAACCCAAATGACGGAATTTTCCAATGATAATCAAACATTAATCTTCACTCGACAACTTAACCCGAATGACGATTGTTTTCAACGGTACCCAAGGAGTGATTTTCAGCAAATAAATTAACTTGAGGGGCCCGACGATCCAAACAAGGATCTTCGGCAGATGAATTAACCTAAATATATCACTACTTTGTTCTATGTAGAAGGATGTTCGTTCCAAATAAGAGGAGACATGTGGAATACGTACGTGTAGTGATAAGAGGAGATACGTACGTATTCCAAAAGAAATAATGCTCATGATTTGGTTGCATTAATTGATGGTTAATACTCCACCGTAGCTATTAGAATAATATTTTGAGATAATTACACAAGAGGTCCCACAAGTTGTCCATGATGGGTAAAGTAGTCCCACAACTTGCAAAATGGGTTCAAGTAGTCCCACAACTTGTGCACAAGGTGCAAAATAGTCCCAAATAATTCTGGGGTGACATGTGGCATCCTTTTTAATGCCAAAACACACTTATCACTACTTCATAAACGTAGATTAGCGCCGACCCCAGAGAGTCATCTCAGCCGGTTAATTGTCCGTCTCTGCGCGGGGGTCTCTAATGTACGTTCCATTAGAGCCGGTCTTCTGGGAGTGGGACCGGCTGTAATGAGGTCGTCCCTGAGACGGCCGGGAAAATCAGCCGTCTCCAGCATAGAGATGCCTAACAGAAACGCCCGTCGATGATCGTGACTAATCAGCGACGTACATAATGGATGGCCGCCGCATGGTACCCGTGGGGTCCGACAGAGCCCTCCGGCCGTAATATACGTTGCCTCCGGGTATAAATCGGGAGGGGGGGGGTCCAACTTTGTGAAGCAAAACAGAATAATTAGCAGATCATCACCACCAGGGAATTAGCCCCTGTTCCATTCATAGAAAGCAATTCACATAAAGAAGCTTCAACCCAAGGTAGCTACAACAACATATTTAACATTTCAACTTCACCAAACCCACATGCATATAACTAATCAAGTACTCGTCTACTAGATGATCTGCATATCAATGATAATTTCCAAGCTGAGGTCATTGGGTTTTGTAAGAATGATCAGCACAGGTTGATCAACCTTAAAGTTCTTGCCTTCGAGGAAATTCTTCCACCCCAGGTTGCCAAAGACAACGCGGTCGCCAGTTTTCGTTGTGTACGTTATGGTGGTGACAACCCCTGATGTTCCAAGTCGTAGTCCAACATTGCCTTTAGTCGGTAGGCCAGCCTCTTCTGCTATCGTCTTAGGTAGTTTCTGCGCCTGTAAAGAGACAACATAACTATATATGTAGACATATGTACATTGCAGAGGTAAAAAGGCATGATAGTGTTCATTACCATATCATGCTGGTTCAGATTTGTGCTCGTCAAACGAGTGACAAAAGGAACCCCAACATATTTAGCTCTTTTGGGTAGAAGCGTAAGGAGGCGGTACTTCTCATGGTTCTTGAGATGGACTCTTTGGGCAACTATGTAACTATCCTCTTCTTCACTCTCTAAATCCTCATCAGAATTTCTGTCAGAAGAATTCTCGTCAGTGTCCTCTGCGTTTTTGCCAAAGTCCATAATGAAAACAGAGATCTTTGGGTTTGGTCTGGTCGTGCTAAAAACTAGCCCTGAGATTGTTCAGCTTGATCAGCTCTTCCCATCCTTTGCCGTACAAGAGAGTCTTGCTATGTTTGTGTTTCACATGAATTTTGTATGTGCCCCGAAGAAGAAAAAAACTTTTGCGTACTAACTCGAAGTCTTGCCTGGCATAGCATGGTACAATATGTGCAGCAGCAAAAACAAAACATAAATTAGGTATATCCTGATATGAACACAAAGACATTACAAATATTTGATATGGAACAGGACTTTCTCTCTTACCACTGACTTCCGGTGGAACTCTTGCAGATAAACACTGAAGGATCCACAGTGTAGTTCATGCATGCGCAATCATTTTTGCATACTTGGCATGCCATATGTATCCTGCTAATTAATAATTAGTTAAAATAAACAGGAATCACAACATGTGCATAGAAATTCACAAATGCATATTCAAACAACATGCATGGGTCATACTGAAATAATAAATTCCGTTACTAGTTGATTTAGTTGATGTTCAGCCCGAGCGGCCAGAGTTTAACATTTCAGATAACAAAACTAAACATAATTGAAACAGATCCTTGGCGGCAACTCGTCGTAGCTAGTACTCTTCACACCAACGCCAGCTTAGGGTGTGTTCGTTTTTCGGATGAAGTGGAATGGAATGGAACGGTTCCATTACATTCCATTCTACCCCATTCCATCACATTCCATCCGGGTGTTCGGTAGATTTTGAAGCAGTGGAATGGAATCGGATCGAATTAGTCTCTAATTTACTCTAAATATCAATAAACCTAATTATTCCCCTAACTAATTGACCCATCTTACAAAGCAGCATGGCCGGTGGGGAGGAGGGCGCGTCGCCGCTGCTGTCCCTGCACGAGGTGTGCGAGCACGCTCCCGGAGATCCTCCGCATGCGCTCCCGCTGGAAGCTATCTGTTGATGACCCGGCGAGCGGTGCGATGTCCTCGGCGACCTCCGAAGTCTGCACCCGCGCCCGCCGGCGACCTCCGAACTCCGCGCCCTGATCATGGCGCCCTCCGGCGACGCCCGGCGACCCCCGGCACCCGCGACCTCCAAGCTCCGTCGCGCCCGCGCCTGCGACCTCCGCGTACCCGCGAACTCCGTCGTCCGCGCCGCGTCGCCGCTGCTGTCCCTGCACGAGGTGTGCGAGCACGCTCCCGGAGATCCTCCGCATGCGCTCCCGCTGGAAGCTATCTGTTGATGACCCGGCGAGCGGTGCGATGTCCTCGGCGACCTCCGAACTCTGCACCCGCGCCCGCCGGCGACCTCCGAACTCCGCGCCCTGATCATGGCGCCCTCCGGCGACGCCCGGCGACCCCCGGCACCCGCGACCTCCAAGCTCCGTCGCGCCCGCGCCTGCGACCTCCGCGTACCCGCGAACTCCGTCGTCCGCGCCGCGACCTGCTGGCTGCCACCGCGCCTGGTCGTGGCCGTCGCCACCTGCTGGCCGTCTCCCGCGCCTGGCCGTGGCCGCCGCCACCGTCGGCCTACTGGTCGCCCCCGCGCCTGGCCGTCAGGCCGTGGCCGCCGCCGGCCTGCTCCACGGGAGAGAGAGAGGGGATAGAGAGATGGGTTCTAGTTAGGTGAGGGAGAAAGGGATTAGCGCGAGAGAGAGCACCGTTCCACTCGGTCCGGCCGATTTGGCCGGACGGGTGCATTCCGCATCTACACGGAATATTCCGTTCCGAGGAACCACTCAATTCCATTCCATCTAAAAACTGAACACAGGGATGGGCTCTGCGTGCGGAACGGTTCCATTCCGTTCCACCCCATTCCAAAAACGAACACACCCTTAGTTGTTGTCGTCCAGAGCAGCGCCGCTGGTCTCCACACCTTGCTCGGCTTGAAGCATTGTCTTGTTAGCTCGAGCGACCGCGGCATCAACCCTCCAACAGTGTACTGCCGCGCATGCCCCCAAAAGAACCCCACCGCCGAGCTTGCCATGTCTCGCCGGCGGCGGCTGATGAGGATGGAGCATCCGGCGAGCCCCGACCGCATCAGCGAACTCCCCGACGAGATGTTGCGCCTCATCATCTCCTTTCTCCCCACCAAATCTGGCGCACGCACAACCGTCCTGTCCAAGCGCTCCGTTCCCCTCAAGCTCATAGTCTCGCCCACGGTGACGAAGAGCGCCTCATCGCAGTCTCCCACATTCTTGCCGGGCCAGTCATAATGCTTACCATCCGAATGGTTTCGATCCCCCGCCCTAGCTCAGCTCGCTCGATGTTAGGTACCAAGCGTTGCTGGTGACTTTAGTCCCACCTTACTAGTAGAAGGAGGTCACACCCAGCTTATAATAGAGAGTGCCCTCCACCTTTCAGTTCAAGCTTTTCCAAGGTGGAATAGGGTGCTCAATCTGCCCCGCGTATTCCCCACCCTGCAATGCACCAGGTTCGTTCATTGCAATATCCCCTCCATGGATGTCGCGCTCCCTCTTCTCAATCTGCTCATCCTCACCGGCGTCGGCATCTCGAACGAGCGCCTACATCTAGATGGGGTATACGTACGGGTTGTCGGATTGCCTCCGCGTCGCCTCGGCGACTCCCCCCCGATCTACAGTATTGGTTTAGTAATCTCGCTGCAAGGCAGAGTATCACATGTCCAGCTTAACCGGCCAACTGGTCACTGAGGATGCGCCTTTACTCGAGAGTTTGAGTGAATACAGCCCAAATGCTCGAACAACAATCACGCTCATTAGCGCGCCGAAATTGACAGTGCCCAAGCAAATACAGCTCCAAACTTGTTGTTGGATCCACGATCTTTTGGGTAAAACAGTCGGCCTCTATTATTCTTCCAATTTGCCACACACACACACACACACGAGCAGTGATGACAGTAGACAATATGGATCCATGCATCGACAGGATCTCCACACACACACACGAACACACAAGTACACGGTACTGGCCGGACTCACACTCCACTCCACGCTCAAGCGCACTTTGGCGATGTCGCCAACACCTTGTTGGGGAAGCTCTTGGTGATCGGCCCGGCGGTGAAGACCATCTCCTCGCCCTGGACCTCAACGGCGGAGATCGGGATCCAGAGGAGAAGAAGGTTGGCGCTCACGCCGGCGAGCGAGGTAATGCTGCCGGCGGAGATGACGCCGGATACTTGGGCGTCGTACTTCACGACGTTTCCCCCCGCATGGACTTTGCAGGAGGAAGGCAGCGTGAGTATGAAGTTTCCTCCCGGCGCCAGCGTGTAGGAGACGACCCCGAGCGGCAGGATCCCCACCGGGATTCCGAAGCTCTTGACCGTCTCGTACGCGGCCAGGAGCAGGCCCAGGATGAGCACTGCGCGCGCCGCCGTCGCCATCAAGACCGGGGAGGAAGACGAAGCTCGTACGTAGGTAGGTCCCTGCAGGTGGTGGTGTTGTGTGACTGTGGACTGCTTTCTTGGTGTGTGGTTTCTTGGATCACAGGCGGCTGTTTTTATAGGGAAATAATTTACAAGAACTAGTCGATCGCTGTGAATACATATGACTGTCTCCTGTACGTCCACTGAAATAAGCTGGACAATGGTGAGCGCACTGGCGGCGCCACCAGGGGGGCGAGGAGGCGGTCGCCCCCCCCCCCCCCCAGCTCGGGCGAAATTGCAGTATACATGTAAATGAAGTGTATGTTTTTATTCCGTTACTGAACTAGTAGAGTAAATCCATCAGAATAACACCAACCTGTCTTGGACCTAGTGACTAGCCCAGCTTCAATGTGTCCGCGCGACATGTTAGGTATGAAAGTTCAATTCCTCTCCCTAGCATATTTTTTCACTGGCTCTTTTGTAGGTCTTTCTTTCGTGATATACAACGGTTTTGACTGTTCTTCTTGGTTCACCTGCATATCCAGTGCTCTACCGATTTTTTTTATCAGTTTTGATGTCTATTGTCGTCAAATAGCAAAATTCTCAATTTTTGTTGTCTACTTATTTTTTTTTCAAAATGGTTGTCTACTTATATTATAGGGCACTCCACGAAGCTTTTCATATACGTATACGTATGTCCAGGTATTTAGGTCGTGCTAGGTCTCTCCGACTCTACGCGTGCTCGCCTATTCTCGCTGCAGCCAACGCGCATGCGCTCTCGATCCGCCGCCGGCCGCTCCTGGCTGCTCCCCCCATCCACTTACGGCCGCTCCTCTCTGCTCCCTGGTAGATCCGCCGCCACCGCCCCCCTGTCCATTATCTCACCTCACTCTTGTTCGCTCCCTGTTGTGGATTACATGTATTGTCCAAAAAAAATCGTCGGTGGCACACTTGTTATTGTTCGCCCCCTGTCTCAATTCCTGGCTCCGCCACTGGGTGAGCGGGATCCCGCGCAACCGCCTCATCCTGCTTGCTATCAAAGAGAAATGGCCAACTGGTTGGCAACTCTGTTTCTTCCTTCTAATGTGAGTCCCCTCCTCGATCAACCAACAGCCAAACGCACTCACCTATTTCTCTGACCGGCCAAGGTCTCAACAAATGATCATGCTTTGTCCTCATCCGATCCTACCCCAACAAATGATGAGAGATTCTTATTTTTATTTCATGAGACGCATGTGATTCAAATGTATCTTGTGCTAGCTTTGTTGAATTTTTAGATCAACAGATCGACAATATTTCGTAAATTGATCCATGTGCTAAAAATGGATTGTTTTGTGAAGCACCTATCAAAAATATGTTGCAAAATTGGAGCAGTACATTAAAAAAAAACACTATACCACATTTTACGTACAAATATCCAAAGTTTTGGATTTCCATCCACCTCTCGCCAAAAAGACAAATTTCTGCCGATTCGGAAGGAAGCGGTTCAAATTTGAACTAAAGGTCCTATTTAATCATAGATATAACAATAGTTTCAACCGCTAGCTATGAACGCTCATGTCCGCCGTTTTGACCGTATTTCGAAATCGGCATACGAAATTCATAACAAATTCCAAGAAATGGAAAACCTTCGCGTTATGTCATTATATGTGTCCAAATATCCATAAAGAATAATAAACTTGGATTACATCAATTGTTTTGGAAAAGTGTTCTCATAAATGAGCTATCAACTACAAAGGTTCATAGATTTCAGGCCAAATGACGAATGTTATGGCCACACTCTAGACATAGTTTGTTCAAATGTGTCCATATTGGGCACAAACGTGCATCTTGGAACCATGAACAATGTTGCCGAAGAAATTTTCGATTTCCTTGCACAAGAAAATCATTTTTCATTTTCCGAGTGCTAAAAACGGGTTGTTTTGTGAAGCACCTATCAAAAATATGTTGCAAAATTGGAGCAATACATTTAAAAAATACATTATACCACATTTTACATACAAATATCAAAAGTTTTGTGTGTCAAAAAGTTTCCATCCACCTCTCGTCAAAAAGACAAATTTCTACCGATTCAGCAGGAAGCCGGTCAAATTTGAACTAAATGTGCCTCGTAGTTTGCTCATGATTTTTGAAAAAAAATCATTTTGGATACACAAGTACTTATTTCATCATAGATACAACAATAGTTTCGTAAGTTTCAAGCACTACCTATGAACGGTCATGTCCGTCGTTTTGACCGTATTATACGAAATTCATAACAAATTCCAAGAAATGGAATACCTTCACGTTATGTCATTATATGTGTCTAAATATCCATAAAGAATAATAAACTTGGATTACAGCAATTGTCTTGGAAAAATGTTCTCATAAATGAGCTATCAACTACAAAAGGTTCATAGATTTCAGGCCAAATGACGAATGTTATGGCCACACTCTAGACATAGTTTGTTCAAATGTGTCCATATTGGGCACAAACCTGCATCTTGGAACCATGAACAATGTTGCCAAAGAAATTTTCATTTTCCTTGCACAAGATAATCACTTTTCATTTTCCGAGTGCTAAAAACGGGTTGTTTTGTGAAGCACCTACCAAAAATATGTTGAAAATTGGAGCAATACATTTGAAAAAGTACTATACCACATTTTACTTTCAAATATCAAAAGTTTTGTGTGTCAAACGGTTTCCATCCACCTCTCGCCAAAAAGACAAATTTCTGCCGATTCAGCAGGAAGCCGGTCAAATTTGAACTAAATGTGCCTGGTAGTTTGCTCATGATTTTTTGAAAAAATCCTTTTTAGGTACACAAGTACCTATTTCATCATAGAATCAGGATATGATTTAACGTAAATCCTATGTTTCGGCATAACTCCAAGTTTATCATAAGCTATCTGGTCCAACTCTCTCCTAAACTTAGCCATCATATCATCCATGGTGGCCGATTGAGCTGGCACAAGAAGAGAACTGGTCGAAGGGCCATCTTGCGTCCAAGTAGCCGAATTCTGATTCGGCAGTGACTCGTGACCTAGTGTACGCACATGACCCGGCCGGGAAGCCGGGTTAGGCATACTCTGGATCAGAGTTGGACATGGCAGTGCGGACACAAACTGGTTTTCCCTGGTTTGGCCGATCGGCTGTTTGTCTGATGGCTGGCTCTGGGGCTTGTTTTTTCTTAGCCTTTTCGAGGTCTAACATGCTATCGGAAACTTTAGAAGTACCTTGCGAAACATGAAATTGGATCTCGGCTATTTGATCAGGAGTAAAAAGACAGTTGCTTACAACGGTTTTGCTGATGTCGAGGTCTAGAGGTACATACTCTGACTCCTTGATCGGCGAAGTTATCCCTTGCCGATCTATCTTGAAGCTGGACAGGTATAGCTCTTGATATTCTTGCTCCCGCTTGAGCCGCAGCGCCTCGAACTCCTCTTTTCTCTTCTCCTTCCACGCCTCCAAGCCTTGGCGTTGTTCTTCCCACAAATTATCCAAGGTAGGTTTGATAATGTTGTTGGTGTTGATACTGGCGGCATCGGTCTTAGAATTGGTCATTGCTGTCCAATTTTTAGATCGAATCGTCCCCAGCGGAGTCGCCAAAAAGTGTGTTGCACTCAAAACGCGTCACACGAACACGTCCTCGTGTACCCGCGGTGCCGGGGGAGATACTCCGCAACTCGCCCGACGGGAGGCCGGCTTCCAGCACGGTACGCAAGACAGTAAGCCGGCACTTTTAAAACCCAGACACCCCAGCCCATCGGGACAAGCCCGTCGGATGAAACAAGGTGCATCACCACTAATCACCACTAATCACCACTAATATAAAAAAGGCATAGACAGGGGTGATCCAAATTATCCTAGCCACACATGAATCCATCCGATGGTTATTATGAGGACTGACCACGGACTGACTACGTACCTCTTCGCTAATCAAGTCGCTAATACCACAAGATGCATCTCCATCCCGCCGATGTGCCCTCCATCCCGCTGACTGCGCACTCCATCCCCGCCACCGGCTGCGCCCTACATCCTCGCCGCCGCCGGCGCCCTACATCACCGCCGCTGCGCCATACATCCCCGCCACCGCGCCCTCCATCAACGCCTCCGAGGACCTCCATTCAACGCCGCAGTGCGTGCCCTCCATCAACGCCGTCGAGGACCTCCATCAAAGCCTCCAACGACCTGCAACCACGCAGTCGCGTACTCCATCAGCGCAGGTCATGGCCAATTAATCAGCAGATGAATGCTTGGTTTTGCTTCTTGTATTGGCAATTTCTCGCTCCTTACTCCTATGTACAGTAGATTATATCAGCGAATAGGCTACAAGAAGTAGTGATTCAGACCTACTTTCAGTCAGCTTTGGCTGTATAATCAGTAGCAACCAGTGAGTGCTCAGCTTATTCGTGAATTGCAGACCTACAGCCTATAGGTCTTAGTTCCATGGTTTGTATCAGTTCTCTCTGCTGAGAGTGAAACAAAGCAACACATAGATGTAGATGTGTAAGAGAGGCACTTACTATTTATTTTATTTTATAGACTTTATTAATGGGATCCATTTTCTGGTAGACATTGTAGTACTTGTTTGATCTATGGAATAACATTATGGATTTTACATTAAAAAAATTGATGGTTAAACAAGAGATATTACCAAAGGATCTATTTTTCGTTGCCTGAGACTGCATCTTGGACACGCAACGCCACTAAGAATCAAGCTGACGAGCGCCGCTGACCCACACCACGAATTAAGACGCACCATACCTCCTCAACGCCCTTTGTTATCCAAATGGTACTCCACCGACACTCCTTTTATTCTGCTTCAGGCCTTTCTAATTGGTGCATTTTTTGGATCAGCCGGTTGAAGTACATACTTGTGGATGGCAGATGGGGGATCATGTTCTTGGATTCGTCGAGCGCCATGGTTAGAATGGGTGAGGTAAGACATGGTTTCTTTGTCGCTGCACCCAACGTCAGCGACAGAGACATAGTAAATTGGAAATTCTAAACATTATCTAAAACCTGAGAGCAGTAACCAGATATGGTTTGGGGCATTGAGATTGAAAAATAGAAGAAAAGAAGATGAGTAAAGGTGTCAACAAAATTATTAAGCAGAAAATAACTCTTATGTGAGCAGTGTTTTCTGGTTATAAACTAAACCAACTAGGATCAACGCAATGCACGTCTGTTGTGCTCCTCACCAGCAGATCTTTCCAAGTTCATCGATCCCAAACTTCCAGATCTTCATTCAAATGTTTCTTAAGTCTATGATCGCAGCAAAGGAATTGCTTGTGGAAGACATGCAGTATAATATTGGTGGTTGAATGATTTATTAGCCACACAGTATGTTCATATTAATTATGCTTTTCTTCAATCTTCATTCTCTGTTGGGCAAGATCAATATGAAAGGGGATGCTAAAGTATTCAAGGTTTGGTTCTAGCCTTCTTTTATACAATTAGATATGTGCCTTCAGTTTTAGAAGATTATCATTTCCTAATGTCTCCTATCTGTTCTTGGCTTAAATAGTTTGGATATTTGATCTTTATTGGGAATGAAAAAAGATAAAACATACCTATAGATCTGTGCCTTATCCTTTGCATTTCCAAAATAGTCTGTGACCTCTCCTAAATGCACTTGAATATACTTCCTTGGTACTTGTGCCTGCTGACATTATTATTTTATATCTTTCAAGTGCTCATTTTTCTGGAAGTCACACAATAAATCTTAAAATATGAGGATACCATGATGGATGCAAACATAAGTTTGATTAGTTTTTCCTCTTAGCTTTAGATTAATAATGTGAACTACTATGCCTATTACTGTTCCACTTCATCCTCATATATTGTTCTTTGGTTGCTCTATCTTGACGACCATAGCCAATATGGTTTGAAGAAACAGAGTTGTGTGTGCTCTATCTTGACGACCATAGCCAATATGTTATGATTGCAGTCCGTAAATCTCCACCTTGACTTTCCCAAGAGTACTCCTATATACACACCTCGGATGAGACATTAGGTAAAGCTATGCCCTTGATTTTCTCATGCACGGATAGATGCTATAAATCAATGGTTTTGATGTTTTACGCCCTCTTACTTAAAATGGTAGTAGTAATAACAATACAACAAATTGTGCTTCTAAGTTAGTCTTCTTTGCCTTTAGAAATTTAGGTTAGTCAACACGTGCATTGCACGTGCACGATTACTAGTGCTATCCAAACGAACCACGTCCACCTCGGGAACCCAGGGAGAGGAGCATCTTTCTCTCTCTTTCTTCTCGCTGCCACAGGAGATGAGCCCCCGACGCTCTGCACCACCGACGCGTGGGCCGAATTTGTCTGATGGGCCGTGCTCATGGGCAGATCTGACCCGATTTCTTTTTTTCCTCTAGTTTTATTCCTTTCTGTGTAGATCTGTTTCTGTCCTCTTAGTTTAATTCAAACTAAAATAGATAAGTTGCGTATTTGTCTAAACCAAAATTCACAGTAGTAGCCTAATGAAATCTTAACCATATGCAACTTGTAGATCTGAAATTTGACATTTATAAATGTTATTGTACCACTAGTCAGAATCAATGTTTTGTTAATAACTTGAGTTTGTTTAATCCAATTGATTTGGAGAGATACTGTCAGTAGCTTTCACTAAAATTTTGCTCCATAATTATTTGTTGTCCGGAAAAAAAGTTGTGTGTATTTCTTGATTCAGCCAAAGAGCGTTTTTAATAATTTCTGCGCATAAATTTTCGACCAAACTCAATTGGACTAGTTTCTAATACTGGCAGAGAGCTCAAATCCAAGTTTGTGTAATTATTTGCTTAACATAATAATTTTAGATGTAACAATTGGTTGAAATGTGTTTTATGACCCTAATTAAAAAGGAGAATTTTGAACCTTTAATATGAAAATGTTGTTTGTGTTTATTGCTGATTGTTTTGGTACTGTTACATGCTTGCTACTGTTGTTTTGATTCTACTTATCCATATGTCACCATGTCATTAAATTTTAATTACAATTGTATTGATATAACCCTCATATAATCACTAACATTATAACGAAACTGAAATTTCTATATTTTATAACTGAATTTTTTTGACTACATAAGTTAAGCTCAACTGGACACGATCAAGGTACAAAACAAATATCTAGTTAAATTTCAGTAAATAGAAACTTATATGGATCTAATCAAATGATAAAGAACAAGAACCATATACGTTCCACTTAGATATTCCATAATGTATTTGTGTCTATTTCACCATCTTTAAGTCGGCTGATAATAAGTATATATAATGCGAAGGAGTGTGTAAAAAATGTTAACCCACTCTTTCTTATCATTGTGTTGTCAATCTAGAAAATTCCAGAGCATGTTAGGTTTGAACAAATGGTTTGTCCATTCATGATGGCAGCCGGTTACCTGGGCACCAAGTTTTGAATTTGAAGAATTCAGCAATATTTCTCTCATACTAATTTTCGAAAACCAAATGAGCCTGAAGAGAACCATGTTTGTTTCGAGAATGAGAAAATAGTCCAAGCTCGAACCGAACCCAAGAGTGCCCACCTAATCACGTCACCCAGACCCTCCTTCGAGAATGAGAAAATGGTCAGCACTTTCATGTCGCAGCCGAATGCTCGATAGGGCGAGAGCTGATCGCTGTACAATGCCACTGCTGTTAAACTGACATAGTCTATGCGCTTTCCAGGATTCGCCGCCGACACGTTCGGAAGGTAAGCGCCCTGGGGATCATACTTGCCACTCACGAACGATGGCAAGTCGGTCAAGTGGTACACTGAGTTGAAACCAACCCTGCAGAAACATAAATCCCATCATGGGCTATTTCAGGATAAAATAGTTACAAGCCAAGCCAAATACTGCAAATGACATGCTTCAGAAATTTTCAGCTAGTAACAACTTGCTAAACGCATGGGGCTGAGTTGTAGAACTCAAATTTTCAGCTAGTAATCCCATCTTCAAAGAATAATGAGCATTCTCTTGCGTGTGTGTGCTTGAGTAAAAAGGCAAATGGTATTCCAAAACGAATGGGAAGGGCATAACTCAAATCATCATAGAACAAAGGAACATCTGTAGGGTTAAAATTAAGGGGAGCGCTGAGCGTCCGGGGGCCAGAAAATTTCCAGCCCCCGCATCCCCCTGTCGACACGTGCCTAATTTTGTCTCCTAATCCCGCTTTTGCTGCTGAGAAGCAAAAAACGATTCGTTTGTTATAAGAATTTTACGTTATTGCAATAAATTTCAATTTTCATCTAAGTCCCACAATTGCTTTCAAAAGCAAAAAAAAATGTTATAAGTATTTGCATCAATGGAGAAAAAATATGCTACAAATCTTACTGAAATTTGCACACAAAAATTGCATCGTGTGAAGAAGAAATTGGTACTAACATTGTGAATTTGCATTAAAAGGATATTTTTTGCTACAAATCTTACAAAAAAAAAATGCCCACTGTAGCATCTCTGGCTACCGGTAGCAAAGCAAGCTTCTTCGGCTACTTGGCAGGTCCAACAAAGTTGCTACAGAAATTCTAGAGATTTGCACAAAAACTGAAAAAAATGGCTGCAAAACTTTCAAATTTTCACCAGAAATCAAACAAAAAATGTATCAAAACCGAAAATTTGCTACAAATGATTTATGAATTTGCACCAATAGATAAAATGTTATGCCACAAAACTTCATAAAAATTGCACCACAACCAGAAGAAAAATACATAAAAATCGATAATTGTTTTTTGCTCTAGCAGCACATTTGCCGACCTACGGGAGCAACGTTGCCCGCCGTGGCAGCACTGTTGTGGACGCCAGAGAGCAGTAGCACCTCCGCCCCCCATGGCAGCTCCGCAGGTGACGCCGGTAGCACCGTCGTGGTGTCGCCCCCATGGCAGCACTGCACGCCGTCGGTAGCACCTCCGCCCTCGATGGCAGCACCGCCGTCCCCCATGGCAGCTCCGCATTGTGCCGCTGGTAGCACCGTCGTGGCGTCGCCCCCCATGGCAGCACTGCAGCCCGCCGCCGGGAGCACCTCCGCCCACCATGGCAGCACCGTCGTCCCCCAAGGCAGCTCTGCAGCGTGCCGCCGGTAGCACCGTCGTGGCGTTGCCCCCATGGCAGCACTGCAACCCGCCGCCGGTAGCACTGCCCGCCGCCTCTACTAGCACCGGTCGATGCAAGGACCTTGCAGCATTGCCATCTTCCATAGTAGCACAGACGGACAAGGGTGAGGCGAAGCTCGACACAACTTGAGCCGCAACGCCATGGCGGCGGCAGCGCGATATTTTGCAGGTCGGCGGGGGCACGTCTTCGTTCTAGCTCTAGCCGACGAAGGGCCCGGCTAGGCCACCACAACTCTGTTTTAAATAGCCGGCTATAGCCTGGCTATAGCCCGGCTATAGTCTTACCAGAGGCTCCGCGCTACGGCTAAGCCCTTTATAGGCTATAGAGACAATAGCCGCTATCGTCCGGCTATAGCCCGACTAAATGGATTTAGCCCGCTATTTTTCAGTCTATATCGGCTATAGGAGTCCCAAAAAAATTTAAACAAAAAACTTTCCCGCTTAATTTTGTAATATGGGGACAAAATCATGTTCAGAACTTATTGTTCTACATATCTATTATGTGGCTATGTTAATATCTTATACATTTGTGAATTACTGATATATATACACGGATATATGCTGTTAGAATATTGATTTTCACATTATTTACCAACGCGGATATATGGTCATAGCTGCGCTATAACCCGGCTATAGCTTTCGTAGCCTCTGAAATTGCCGGGCTAAACAAAATAGCCAGCTATTTTAAACAGAGCACCACAGTCGCCAGCAGGTAGCTTTGGATCAAGGAACATGAACGGCTGCGCAGACACCATCCCCGCCGCCGCTTGGAGGCCCGGGACGACCACCAGTCTCAGCCTCAGCTCCAGCTCTAGAACCGCCCCGACGAAACCTGCGGAGGTGGGATTGGGGACAGCGGCGCCGTTGGCCGGGAAGGAGGCGCGGTTAGGTGGCGGCGGCCTTGCCGTGGAGGTGCACGGGGGCGGCGAGCTCGCCAAGGAGATGTGCGGCGGTGGCCGGACCGGGAGGCGCGAGGGTCGGGCTACCATGCCGGTGAGGGCCATGGCTAGCGACAGGCATACTTCTCCACGTCATGGGGAAAAGCAGGAGGCGCAAGAAGGATGTGAGAGACGAGCGGAAGGGGATGGTGAGCGTTGGGTGGTCGTTCGCTCGACCCGGAGGATGCGAGCGACGCGATCCCTGGCTGTTAAACAGCGTTTCCCTAAAATTAATCACACTATCCTAATAAAATCGTTAGACTAGTCACAATGGGAGTAACTTCAACTAGTAACATACACGTGTTTCTAGAATATGTTACTACCCTCACTATGCAAAGTAACATAAATATAATGTCATATGTAGTCTCATTTATTACTCTATACACACATTTTATCTTGAAAACTGTGATGTGATGGTAACTAGATATGTTACTCCATTTGCCTCTCTCCTCATTAATTACATGCCACATCATCTTTTTTGCCTATGTGGCACTTATGTTACTACGATGTTACTGCCCATTATGACTAGTCTTAGTGGTCATGCCTCATCAAACACATTGCAACCGTCATGGCGTCAGAACACAAACCAGCAGCATCATAGATGATTATATTCCACACGACTTGGAAGATGAGCAGCGCACCTTCCTGCTGTCCCCGATGCTGGCGAAGTCGTCGTCGGTGAGCGAGCAGGGTGGCGCTCGGCGTTCTGGATGAGCTCCCGCAGCGCCTCACCCGAAGTCCTCCAGCAACGGGCATTGGCTGGCGCTAGGGTTTGGGAGGCGGGGCGGGGTGATTTTGCCGATTTGGGCGGGCTTCCATGGAGGAGGAAGGAGGCGGTTTGGTTGGTCTCTCGGAGGAGGAAGGAGACGGGGCGAGCACATCCAAGTACATGGCGCCGGTTCTTGACCTTCTCCATCTCACAGCAGATTCAGGTTGTGGTGTACTGATTTCGGTTTGTTTTTCCTTGCTGGATTAGATTATTCTTCATCCTCCTATCTCACATGGAGATTTCACAGATTCAGGACGCATGTTGGCCTTGTAATTTTGACATTTTTTTTGTGTTCCTCCATAGAAATCAGTTCTTGTTGCCTTCAGTGTCCGCATTTCGGTGCCAATTGAATTGACCACCTTGACTAGTGTTGACCGCCTTGGATCTCTTGCTGTTGTGAGAGATAATGGTATTAAGAGAGAAATGCTGCATTCATCACACATTTAACATCCGTTTGTGCTATGCTCTTCTCCTTCCCAAGGAAAGAAAGTTTCCACTGAATGCATATAAATTACTCATCACTCTCCAAGTTCTTTTCCTCCATAGATATACAACTGCCTTGATTCACAAATACAATACCAATGTGCACTAGCTACTAAAAACAGATAAACATGCAGTGCAATCTACACACATGTTAAGATGAAATCATTTCTCAATGATGCAGATAAACACTCTAAAGCATCAGGGCTGATGCAGATTACATGCCCAATGTGTTGACAGGCATAGGCGGACCCAAGAAATTTTGGAAGCCCGAGCAAACTCTAAAAGACTAATTATACTAATTTTACCTTGAATGAACAATGTAACTTGGCTTGACGTCCGGCCGGAAGCCCGGGCGAGTGCCGGGGGATAGGGGCGGTTGGGTCCGCCTATGTTGACAGGGCTTCCCAATGAACCTTGCGACAAGCTACGCCTGAGCTTGTGCTTGTGCTTGTGGGGCAGCTTGTGCTTCCGAGCACGAGGGTTGCCAACTTCACACGATTTCGCCCTTTCAGCAAAACCAAGCGAGCACATGGACTCGTCTGTGCAAGATGCTTCAGGTGACAGATTCAAAATCATAAGTGTCTTTGAGTCACCACCCAGGTATGGCTGTGTACAGGCAACAAAACAAGTTAAGTTTTGTAATGCACAACAATGGCGCTAATAAATTATAACCACCTCAAGTAGATGGGCCAGTTTGGAGTTTCTAAATGGGATATGCTTTTTCTTTTGAACAATGGAGGAGATAACAGTACTCAAGCTACTGTTAATAGCCTAAATAGTAACAGGTGATTACGGATCTTATGATGTAACCACTTTAAGAAATATAGAGAAGGAACTATAATTACCTTAAGCTCCTTTAATGTATCCCCAATAGCGCCACTTCTATCAAGCCGCTCACTGTCGGCAAGATCAATCAAGTTAAAAACGCCTTGCATTACTGTACCTCATTTACACCAAGAATTTGAAGCGTCAATACACAGTGGTTTCTAGACGACTCCTCGTTCATCCCCGTTTTCGCAGTTTTGTAACTTAACTCATAATTGCACGCACAAACCAAATTTGCATGTGACATGGGTCTCAACCTGCTTTCGGCAGCCCGCTTGAGCAAAGAAGAAACTTCATGTTGGCTTGATACATCAAGAACTATGAGGTTTGATACATGGGTATCAACATCGGCATCATGAAGGATATTTAACTTTAAAGCAACACCATCTTGAATAAAAAATATAGTGACTTGCTAGTATTTAACATGTGCTTTTATACTAAACTCTTCTACTTATCCATATGTCATAATGTCATTATTTTTTATTATAATTGTATATTGATATAACCTTCATATTATCACTAAAATTATAACTAAATGAAATATGGAAACTCAAATTCAGTATTTTATAATTGAAGCGTTCGGAGCACATAAGTTACACGGTTAATATCATTTGGACACAATCAAGGTAGCGAACATATATTCAGTTAAATTTTGGTGAATAGAAACTTATGTGGATGTAATCAAATGATAAAGAACAAGAGCCATATAACTTCCACTTAGATATTCCATAGTGTGTTTGTGTCTACTTTACCCTCTTTAACTGTAGGTTGATAATAAGTATATACAATGCAAAGTAGTGCGAAAAAAAATGTTAACCTGATCTTTTTTTATCATTGTGTTGTGAATCTAGAAAATTCCAGAGCATGTGAGGTTCTAACTTTTGAATTTGAAGAGTTCAACCATATTTCTCTCAAACTAATTTTCGAAAACCCCTGAAGAGAACCGAACCATGCTTGTTTCGAGAGAGAATGAGAAAGAGAAGAGTCCATACTCGAACCCAAGCCCCCACCTAATCACGTCACCTCCTTCCTTCGGTTCCGTCCCCAATTCTCGCCATGGCCGACGACGACGACGCCGGCGCCCTCTCCGACGTCGACGAGGACCCCATCCCTCCACCTGCACCCTCCTCCTCCTCCTCCAACCCCCCACCGCCCAACCATGCCGAGGCGCGCCTCCTCGACCTAACCGCCGAGCTGGACGAGGAGCGCCGCCTCCGCCGCGCCGCCGAGGAGGCCCTGGCCTCCTCCGAGACCCGGCTCGGCCGCCTCAAGGCCTTCGCGCAGGACGCGCTGCGCAAGCGGGACGACCTCAGCGCCTCCTCCGCCGCCTCCGCGCGCGCGCTCGCCTCCCTCCAGGCCGAGGCCGCCACCGCCTCCTCCATGCTCGCCTCGGGCCTCGACCGGATCTCCGCCAAGGCCTGCCCCTCCACCCCGCCAGCCCCGCTCCCCACCTCCGCCAAGTACTCCGCGGGCCTCCCGGCGCTCGCCTACGGGGTCCTCAAGCGCTCCAACGACATCGTCGACGACCTTCTCGCCCAGATCGACGCCGCGCGCCGCGACCGCGACGACCAGATGGACCGACGCAACTACCAGATCGCCATCGAGGTCTCCGAGCTCGAGGCGGCCCTCGCCACCCGCGCCGCCGAGTCCGAGTCCCTCTCCAAGTCCCTCTCCGACCGGGAGACCGAGATCGCAAATCTCCAGGATAAGCTCGCTGCCCTTGAGGCCAGGCTCGACGCCCAGAGGCCGCTCCTCGCCGAGCAGATCGGGTGCGCCTCCAGGCTCCACGACGAGGTGCGCCAGCTAGTCCTCCTAGTGGACGCTGACGCGGCGGCGGCGCTGCCGGACTCCGTCTTCGTCTGGAAGGAGGACGACGTCGAGGAGAGCCTCAAGGTGTCCCTGGAAGGCACCAGGATGGCCTTCGACATCGCCTCCATGGCCCTGCACAAGGTCGGGGCCTGGCGGGATGCAGGGAGGGGCAAGGTCATGGAGCTCGAGGGGAGGGTGGATGAGCTCATCCGGGAGAAGGAGCACATCGGGGTGCTGCTCCGCAGCGCGCTGCAGGCCAACACCACCGAGGTCTTGAAGGTTGCTGAGGATGGCCTCAGGGAGGCCGGAATCGCGATTGGGCTCAACGGACACAGGGATCACAGGCCAGGGAGCGCCGACAAGGACGAGGTCTACACTCTGGTACGTTTTGCACTGTAATGTGATGCTACTGCCTGCAAGTTCATAGACCTGTCATCTATCTATTCAGGGCACTAAATTGTTTGTTCTGTAACTGCAATCAACCACCATTGCAGGCCGGGGCATTGGAGAACAGCATGAAGGAGTCCCAGATTAAGATCATTGAGCTGCAACATCTTGTTGAAGCACAAAGGTAGCTACCTCGAATCCTTGATTCATGGATTTTTGTTTCTCTTCGCATCCAGCCTTCCAATATATTTTTCTAACATGTAGCTTTAGTTGTTTTTCATTTGGTTGTCATTTTTGCTGCACTGCCTGGTGACCCGAGTAACATTAATGAATTTAGCATCCATTGCACGCTGTTTAAAGCATATGCTTACTGACTACCTTCATAACCAACAATACACTATGCAAACACCATCGTTTAAAGCACCAGTCTTGCCATCTCGATATGCACAACTGAAGCTGCAATCTTATTTACTAGTGCCCTTGTTCTGGAATAATCCTATTTTGTTTCATGTCTGTGCTCATATATGTATGTTGCTCGCTTTCAGGGCGGAGTCTGGTCTACTTAGGACAAGGATTGAAGGGCAAGAAAAAGAGATTGGACAGTTACGGAAGCAAATAAAGCATCTCGAAGAGAAGGAAAGGGTGGCAAATGATAGTGTAATTTTCTCTTCATGTCTAACACGATGTTTCATTTAATTACTTATATATCTTAATAAGGTTGGAGCAATGGAGCAAGCGCATAACCATGTATCATGCATTCTTAAGGTTGAGGGTCTGATGATGGATGTGACTGCTGCTGAAGAGGAGATCAAAAGATGGAAGATGGCAGCAGAGGAGGAAGCTGAGGCTGGTAAATCAATTGAACAAGAGTTCCAGATTCAGGTGCATTTCTATAAAAACATGCGCTATATAGTTCTGCATGTTCTTATGGTTTCAGTATTTTGTTTGTGTTTTAATCGTTACATTAGAAAACCAATGATTTTCCATATTAATCACTTAGCCTTGCTGTTATCTGTAAAGATATTTCTTTTCGAGAACAGAATATTGTTAAGCACAGTGAGCATGCTTATATTTGCTGTCGTTGTGTGTTGATAGCAAGCCCCTATACGAAGTGTAAGGAAACACAAAGAACAGTACCGTGGCAAGCATGGTAGCATACTTGACTACTTGTATCATCATAATATCATTTAATAGATTAACATGTGTATTATGCAATGAAAAAAATAGCGCGCTATATCGACGTTTATAGCGCGTTATAGCGTTTCTGAGTAGGCTACGCTATATTTAACTTAAAATGCTCGCTACGGCGCTACACACGCTATATACGTGCTATATCGGGTTATACCACGCTAAATAATATAGCGTATAGCATGCTACAAAAAAACTGGAAAACTGGATCTGGAACCCATTGGCCCAAACAAAAGCCCAGCTCCCATCGGCCCAAATATGTAACAAAACTTCAAAAGTCCAGCTCCCAAACTCCTAAGAAGAACATCACAAGGAATTAGAGTTCCTACTTCCTAGGAAGTTGAAGGATCAACATCACAAGGAAAGAGAGTTCCTAGGAAGAAGATGTTTCCTGTCTTCGGTAATGATGATGGTGTGCAATCTGGTTGTTCGTCTAGTGAAGAAGATGATGCCAATAATTCTGATTAATGTTGTACATGTGGTTATGTTTTAAACCTTGTTATTTTGTTCATGGATATGTATCTCCTATTTTACGTTTGTGCCATGGATCTGGTTAAGTGAACTGGTTTTGCAAGTATTACTGATTATTTCTGTTGAAAAAATCCTTAATATTCACTTATTCAGACTATATATTATAATTATAGTTTTTTTGTCAAACGCTATTTCAAAAATAGCACGCTATAACACGCTATAGCGTTTGTAGCATTTTGAAAAGGGCCACGCTATATTTTGTAGCGCGCTATTTTTTTCATTGGTATTATGTATTGCAGTTAAGCTGAAACATCATTAAATAATGACCTTATGTGTTAGGTGTACTGCACTGATACAGATAAATAGTTCTACGGTGGAAAAAATTTAAGGTTATTTATTATCCAACATAATCAAATCGTATGACCTAGCTTAAGTAGGTTCCATGATACCCCAAATGCCCAAACATGTATTGTTTGGCATGTTGCTGGGCTCAAAGTCAGCTATATGATAGCTCCATTGTTTCAGTTAAGTTGTGTCACAGTGAATTCTCATCTCACCTTTGTAGTTACATCTTGGAAGTGAATCAGAGCATGACATTCTAGTATTTCACTATTCCTACTTGCAGTGTTAATAACCTTATAATCTTATTTGTAGTAAAAAGCTTTAGCTTTAAGAAACCATACCCACCATGTATAGATGAATTCCATAACTAATTGGTGTGACATACTGTTTGGAAGGGCTTTGCACAGTAGTGGCAGAAGATGTAGTGTAGTGGCGCAGTCCTATAGATTGTACTGTTGCTGTATGAAGGATACATGAATGTGCAAGGAAGCATAATGTTTTCACTGACATGTATCAGGTGGAAAATGGGCTTAGGACTGCAAACCTTTTTTTCTTCAAAACTGTATCCACACCATTTAGCTGAATATTGCATGCAATCCCATGAAGTACTCTGCACAGTACCCCCTCCCTAACTGTTAATCCTAAGGATCAGATCAACTTCCTAAGTTCTGGCTGTTGACACAGTTGTTGTAGATCTCAGATTGTCAGATGTTTTTTTGAAAGATCTCTGTTTGCACTTGATATGTTCCCATGTTTCATGATTTATCTTTAAAAGAGCATACAGAGATTATTAATGTAATGCACTAATTTCTTTCTTTCTTTAGGAGCTTGTAATCAGCAGTTTTCTTGAATGTTTGATAAATTGATCTAAATTCTAAACGTTTTTTCACAGCTAACGTCCCTCCACAAAGAACTAGAGGAAGCGAAGGAATCGATGCAGGAGCTGGAAATCAAGCTCAAGTTCAAAGAAGAAACAGCTGCAGCAGCCATGGCGGCGCGTGACGCGGCTGAGAAGTCGCTGAAGCTCGCAGACACGCGATCCTCGAGGCTCCGGGAGAGGCTGGAGGAGCTCAACAGGCAGGCGGAGGAGTCAGACAGTCGGGCAGACTCTTTGAACAGTCGCAGCGGCGGCAGGCACCGGTACGCGTGCTGGCCGTGGCAGTGGCTGGGGCTGGACTATGTGCGGCTGCCCCCCGCCGCCTCAGAGGGCCTGGAGGTCTCCAACGAGATGGAGCTCTCAGAACCCCTGATATAGCCGGCGGCATGTTTGTTTATACTGATCAATATAGGGGTTGTCTACCGTTAGAGACAAAAAGGGAAAAATAGTTTTTTTTAGTTTGGTGTCTTGATCGTCGTGTAGATGGTTGGGATATTTGTTCTTGCCTGTTTGTGTAGTGTGCAGACCCACGAGGGATTTAGACGTGGCAGTGTAATTGTAATAGTTACCACCCGGGATATAGTGAGAACTGAAAATGTTCCATTCTTTGAGATTTTTTTTTGGTAGTTCCAGATCGAAGTACCAAGATTTGTTATCTTACCCTGTATTATACTCCATGTAACAAGCAGGTTTGCTCATGTAGGTGAATTATTATTATACAGCTTATTTAGGAGATTTTATCATTTTACACTGACCAGAAAAACAATGTTTTGAAACAAACATCAGGACTTTTGCAACTCTGCCAATAAAGATGCAGTTCTAGAAGCTGTAATCTGGTTTGTAGCCAAGGTGAGCTGCAGTGGTCTTGAGCCTGGGAAGTCAAGTCGTGTTCCCGTCTCACAGCACGCGGACTCCTACGGACTGGTAACGCGTCTTCTGTCATGTTTTTCCGTAACGAAAGCCTGTCCTCTACTTTGTACTGTACCTGTACCTGTACTTACTAATTTAATCCTCCTCCTAGACTAAATACACCATTCAGCACAGTGGTATGGGTATTTATGCGAGCACGAGATTAATTAGTTCGCTGATGCTTGGTGCAGAGGCAAGGCATCTTCAACAGCTACCACCCCTGCTAGCAGGAGCAACGGGATCATCATCTGAGGAAGCTTCTTCCATCACTTATGCTCAATCTTCAAGTACTAGTAGTATTTCATTTTCTGTCCATTATTAAGGTAATAATAGTAATAAACTAAGCTCCTCCGCCGGTGGTGCATTTGTCTGGAAATTTCTCCTCTAGGAAAGATGACGATGGTTTTCCTCTGTCCATCAGTCCATGGCCACAGCAGCACAGCAGCATCTATTTCGTCAATTCGTTTCAGCGTCTCCAGCGACAGCCTCTACGCGTCACTCCGAGCTTCTCTCTTGTAGCATTATTCCCTGGAAACTTCTCACTTAGCTTCAGACGCTTCTCCTCCTCGTAACGTCTCAGCATAAGAAGGCCGCAGGCAGCGCCTGTGGCAAGCAACTCTTGCTCCATCTCCTCACAAACAACGCTGTTCCCGCTCCATTCTCTGCTCTGCGACTAGGCGGCGATCACCGTCGTGGTTTCCGGAATGATCCTCTCGGCTTTCCTGGTGCTTCTCTGTGTCGTCTTCAGCTGGACGATCTTCCCCAAGAGGCACGAAGCAGCCGCAGGGCCACATGGTGTTACTACAACAAGAACAGAGCAGCAAGCTTGTTATGCTACCCTGGGCCAGGTACCTAAAAAAGTGCTTCATGGTCTGCATGTTTTTCACTTTTCCACTACAAATCAGAATCTATTCGCTGCTGATGCATGCAAATTGCAATGTAGTCAACGTACTTTGGGTGTTCATCTTCGCAGGTTAAGGAAGATCTCCAACTGGTCGGGCTCGAGTCGTCGAATCTCATCATCGGGGTGGATTTCACAAAGAGCAACGAATGGACAGGTACTCTTAGCTCTGAAGAATTTTGACACCTCCTCTTCAGTTCAGTTATCTTCGATTTCAACCCATGGAATGGAAGACTAAAATTCTCTTGAACTTTTTGTGGATGAATGAACAGGGAAACATTGCTTCGGCGGCAGGAGCCTGCACCACCTCGACCTCGGCATCTCCTCCTCCCTTAACCCCTACGAGCGAGCCATCGGCATCGTCGGGGACACACTGTCGGCCTTCGACGAGGACAACGTGATCCCCTGCTTTGGGTTCGGGGACAGTAAGGAGCCTCCAACTCTCTTCAGTTCAATGATACGTGACTTTCTCCTTGCTCAACTGGTGGTGTATTCACTTGCCACCAGTGTCAACGCACGATCAGGACGTGTTCCGCTTCTACGGGGACGGCCGGGCGTGTGTCGGCGTCCCAGAGGTGCTGCGGAGATACCGAGAGATCGCTGCCGGCGTGAAGCTATCCGGTACCATCACCTTTCCACTCACTTTTGCAAAACCTGGCCTTGTGGTCTTACCAGTAAAATGATGATTGGTAAATGGCTTCTGATTCAGGCCCGACATCTCTGGCCCCGATAATCGAGGCTGCGATGGGCATAGTTCAAAACTCTGGGTATCAGTACCACATCCTGCTGATAATAGCTGACGGGCAGGTAATTAAGAGCCATTTTTTCTGTGGCTTTCAGATCTTGTTTGACATGTACAATCCAAGAATTTTCTCATTAATTTCATTGGTTGTGTTGCTCATGTAACTAATTCCAGGTTCCAAGATGTTCCTGTGCTGATTGTGCAAGCAACCTGGAAGAAACAAGATCAGAGAACTACATAGAGGAAAGGACTCTTCAGGCCCTCATACATGCCAGGTAAAAATGATACTTGAAACAGCCGAAGGCTAAAGTAGATGTCCATAAATCATGCCAAAATAACAAATTTCTCTATTTAGGTCATTATTACTTTGTGAAGCAGCTATCCCATTATAAATACTGTGGGAAATAATAGTGTCTGTTTGCAGTCATTTCCCTCTGTCCATCGTCCTCGTCGGAGTCGGCGACGGGCCATGGGATGACGATCTGATGCGGTGCCACGATGCCCGGTGCCGATTCGATAACTTCCAGGTATGTATGTGGCGCCACCATTCATATAAATATATGTGTTTATGCAAGAGGACACGGTCATGCCATGTGCTAAATTAGCTCAGTTTCTGCCTCTCGTTAA
Organism: Poa annua; assembly: GCA_026929855.1. Taxonomy (NCBI): domain Eukaryota; kingdom Viridiplantae; phylum Streptophyta; class Magnoliopsida; order Poales; family Poaceae; genus Poa; species Poa annua. The sequence goes on from CM049432.1 coordinate 89,064,050, forward strand.
CTGCAGTTTGTGGATTTCACCAAGATCATGTCAGCAGAGACGTCCCAGGCTGAGAAGGAGGAGCGTTTCGCGCTGGAGGCGCTGAAGAAGATCCCAGCACAGTATGCCGCGATAATCAGCCAGCGGATCAGGTACTTATAGCTACCAATATTCAGAGAGACTGTTCTGTTGGTTCTAAAGTTTGATTCCTTTTCTTGTGTGCAATGTTTCAGTGATCTCGCTGCGAGGGCGCCTGCGAGGACATCCCTTCCTCCTCCTTCATGATCCGGCGGCCTCCACAGATTGCCGCGCAGAGAGGATACTGTCACATTGGAGGTGGTTTGAGGCGTCTGGTTACATTGAACAAAGCAGAGTAGCCCTGTCAGTAGTAGCATTCCAGTCTGGTTGAGCTTCTCTGAACCCTTCCTGATGTAGTCAGTAGAGACCCTCTACACTCTTCCTCGTAGCAAAACAGAACACGACATTTAATTTGTTTGTTTCAGTTTAGTTCATTCTCATCTGATAGAATTGTTATATTCATGGAAAGCATTGTATCCTGGCTTTCTCTCAGTGTGCCACACTGCCACTCAACTTAGGCCAGCTTTGCTGATATATGCGTACCATGGACATAGAGAAACATGATTCTTTTGCTTCTTCTTTTTGAAACAAGGTAAAAACTTTGCATTTCATATTGATATAGGAGGAGCAACACGATGCCTTTGTTGAACCACTGTGATATGTTTGTCTAACATGTCGTTGACTGGTAGCAAAAATACCCGATATAAGAGTTGAATGCGCTTCGTGTATTTAATAACGGTGGGCGTTTTGAATCACTGCAATCTGACTTGTGGATTGGGGACAAAGATACATGTCCATCTGCCGTTGCTGCAGGCTACTAGGCTCAGGACTCTGCTGTTTCCTTTGAACATTCAATACATCAGGGAAATCGGTGAACAATCAATCAATATGAGGCTGTCATCCGTGAACTGGCATCTCCGTCAGACTAGCGATACTTGGATTAACAATATTTGCAAGCCAAGGATTAGAGGTTTTAAACTGTGATTATTGAATTGCATATCAAAAAATAAAATTTGAGCAAATGCCCAAATTTCCTAGGTAAGAAAACAAAAAGAATGGTTTCAATGCCTTTATCTATGAATCAAGAAGAGTCGAGTGTACAATAGGAATAGCAGTACGTGCGCAAGAGCTATAAATATGAAGCACATTTTAACAGACCACTACATGCGGTCTGAAAATTTAGCTATTATAGAGGTCATCTCTAATTTGAAGTTTGAACTTCTACCTCTTCCTCTTCGATGCTCTCCTGGTCTTGGACCCGTTGCCTACTTTGGTTGCACATCCCATTTCAGTGGTTGGCTTCTTAACAGTAAACAGTGCACGACCATGTGACACATACCAGGCCGTCACATATTCCGTCCGCTCAGGTTCAAGGTCGAAACAATCAACTGCTCGCACTATTGCAAGCCCTGCCATCTTTAAAAGTTGTAAGCAATTTAAAGGCTCGCAGATTTCTCCTCGAGATGTCAGTGCGTCAGTACGAGCTTTGTCATCCTTGAAATGAGGTAGGAAGGCAACTGACAGCCGTAGAACTGGACATGCCTTGACAATCGTTGAGTCCTCAAATCTGTACTCAGCAGCTGGAATAAAGCATTCAAACATCAAAATGCTAACTTGTTCTGGAAACCTCTCTGTTAATACGGACGAGAAGGTGTTCTTAGCAGAAGGTTGAAACCCATCGCCTATGCAGCAAAACGGCTCTTGACGGGCAAATCTTGCGGTGCTGGTCACCACGTTGAACCAAATTTCCCGCTGAGCTGGTCCATCTATAAAAGACCCGACTTGTGTTGATATTTGAGCGAGTTCTCCCGATGCAGCATCAGCCACAGGCTTGAATAGTGGCCCAAGTGACTGCAGACATCTAGTGGAAATCCCAACTATGTCCGTGCTTTCTGACAGCCGTAGCAACAAACTTAGGCCAAAACACTTCATTGGTGTCTCGAGATCTATGAAATCAAACCGTAAAGATGCGTGTGCACCATAATCTTCGAGAAACGATGGATCTATTGCAAGGCAGAGGGTTTGGCTTCCTCTTTCCATTCTATAGCGAATAACTTTGCCTTGAAGAAGCTGTGTGATGAGAGGACAGGAAAATCTGTAGCGAGCAAGTGAACAGCCAGACTCCACGTCTCCAACTAACTTGTTGGCCTTCTCTGCAAACCACTCAAATCTTGTAACACAGGATCTGGTGATCAAACCATTTCCGGAGCTAAAGAAATGCCTGACAGCAAGCATGATCCTTCTAGGTACAGAGGGCGAGAGTGGTGGCACCCGTCGCTCCACACCTTCTTCGTGCTTGTGGAGCAGATCACGGCACTCCTCGAAGGCAAGCTTAAACATCATCCTTTGTTGGAGCAGAGACACCTCGGTAATGGGCATCTTCCTGGATCTCTCCAACGCAAACTTGAGCTCCAAGCACGCCATCTTCAGTTTCTCCAAGAGGTGACTCTGGGAGGCCGACTCCTCGTGGCTGTTGCGCATGGATGAGAAGGCTCCACTCACAACCTCCTGCACAACCACCGATGTCACCATTTCCGCCATTCTCTGTCTTCCCTGCAATAAAACGGAAGAAAAAACATGGTTACTCGAGCATTCATAACCTTAGACAAAGAAATCTGTGATCGGAGTATATATATATATATATATATATATATATATATATATATATATATATATATATATATATATATATATCACCTTGTCCTAGCTGCGCCTTTGTGCCTAGGTAGCACAAGCTGGTGACACGAAATGGAGAGGATATTGTGGATCAGAGAGTAGGCTGCTTCAATGGTTTGCACTGTTGCGTATGAAACTCTAGTTTATAAGTATATGTGAAGATAAGGAGATGTAGCAGAGGCCAGAGGGGAGGGGCAGGAAATTAAGCTTTTGACCAGGCTTGGGCTGTGGTGCTTCCAGGATGCTTCTTTGCTCCCGGATGACATCCATCACTGAGCTAAATGGCGGGAGGAAATGCACTCGCCGATCAGCATGTCGATCAAGGAAAGTTCTTCACCAGGCTTGTTGTAGTCGCCGACGCGGAAGCCTTCGCTGTCCACGCGTTTGTGATATTTTGCGTGAGTGATAGAAATGAAATGCAGACTTCTGTCTCATTCTTTCTAATTCTAATTCGTAGAACAACTTTTTTTGTGTGGATACTTGCCTTTCTTTCAAATCATAGACGTTCTGACTAAGTATGAACGAGAATGAAGCTCCACAATTATTTTATCGTCACGTTCAATGTTGATGGGGAATCTGAGAGGAGGTGGAGGATGGGCATGCTACCGCCCGGAGTCGCAAGTATTCGGTGGAGAAGTGAGAATGCAGCACAGGTCCACTGGATGATATTGGATCTACTCCTTCCGTTGTATATATAATATATGTATTAAAATATGTTTACATACATGTGTGTGTGCATGTGAATGTGAATAATTGCTAAAACATCTTATATTATGAAACAGAGGGTATATACCATGTTGAGATCAAGTGCGGCTGGATCCAGCATATTTCAGGTCCAAAGGCCATGTATGTTAGAGATTTAAATAAGCATAGATCTTTCCCCTAAAAAATAGTGAGCAAAGATTTGTGAATCCGCCAAAGATAGGCAAACATCATGATTTCAAAGATATGGCCAAGACTTGGGAGTGCTTCAACACAAGTTGGCTCTTCATGTCGTGTATACGAGAGTTAATTTACACGCACCACCCAGCCACATGAGACTGTCGCCCTATTCTATAGCTCATGTCCTCCCCACCCCATCTTCTCCGTGCATCGGGAGATGCGACGATAGGCCCCTCCCTTCTTTTCCAGTCCTCCGTATGTGATCCTCCCTTTTTCGGTTCGAAATCATGCATGTTACACTTCGTGCCACCATCTATTCGACTTAAACAAGTTGTTTTTCATCCTCTTCACTACTTGGCATGAATAGATTAATTTCTACCTTTTTTTCTGAAAATTAACACGCATATATTAGGACAGCAAGCCGCCTCATTAAAACCCTTCCAGTCCCTTTCGGTACCCTGGGTAGGGAAAGAGTTCGTCTGAAACTTGCCGCCTTTTAGACATTAGACACCGTTACATCGTTGATTACAAAAGGTAAAATAAAATCTAAATCAGGAGGAACTTCCTTCCAGCTACTAGAACTTTTAGACTCATAAGCAAATTTGGCCAATTCATGCGCAACCTTATTTGCCTCCCTTGGACAGTGAACAAATTTTACCTCAGCCATCATATTAGCCTTCAGAAAGCAATCAGCAAGCACTGCTGCGTACGGGCTCAAGATTTCGGACTCTCCATTGCAAGCTTGAATCAATTCCAAGGAGTCTGATTCAATTACTGCTCTATCACAGCTAATATCTTCTAAGAACTCCAGACCACGCAGCAAGGCAACGGCCTCGGCTGAGCCAGGATCGGAAAGGTGCTGGGCATGGCTAAACCTGCCGCCTAACACTTCTCTCGAGTGATTCCGAAGTACAGCAGCGGTAGCCCCTGTACCATCCACATGAAATGATGCATCAATATTCAGTTTTACCGATCCAGCTAAGGGTTTAGTCCAGGAATCAATCTTCAGAACAGCTTTTTCATTAGCAGCACCATAATTTGCAGTTATAGATTGTATAGCAAAAGCTGAACTAATCGGACCTGCAACCTTTTCACCTTTTACCGCTTCGCGACGTTGCCACCAAATATACCAACAACCCACAGCAATAGTCTCTTGCAGTCCGAGATGAAGAAGGGGTGGAGACTTCTTCCTGGGATCACAGATGATGTGTTAAAGCACCACCGATCCAGATCTATCCACTCTCAAAGCCTCCAGAATCACAACCTCTAAGCCAAGAGCTTTCCACACTTCTCTTGCTCTTAAACAAGAGAACAAAAGTACATCCTCCGGCCCACTCTGACAAATAGGGCACTGAGGAGACAGTTTAATATGACGATCTGCTAACACACATTTTCCGGGAATAACACCATGCAGAGCACCTTTATTGCACTACTTTGTCTATTTTTATTGCTGTGTGCTGTTGCTCAAATGTATAAATTTTGTGTAATAGTATAAGGGGAATGCATAGGTAGGGGCTCATCTCGGCCCAAGCCCATTAATGGGAGAAAAATGATGAGAAAACAAATGAATCCCGCAAAATCTTCACTCTTTCCTTCTCCTCCGCAAACCCACAACTCTTATCCCCTCGACTCCGTCTCCACCGTCCGTCCATGGCGATGGCCTCCTCCGTCGCCGCCTCCCTCCGCGCCCTCGCCGCCGCCCCGGCGCCAGCCTCGCTCCCCAAACCGTTCCTCGTGCTCCTCTCCCCACGCCTTCCGCGCCACCTCACCCTCCGCTCCACCCGCGCGCGCCTCCCGCTCGCCCCGCTCGCCGCCTCCGACTCCTTCTTTGAGTCCTCCTCCTCCGTAGACGTCGCCGACCCGGACGTCGCCGAGGACGAGGCCCTCGAGGCCGTCGCGGAGGAGGAGCCGGCCGCGGTCGCCGAGGAGGAGGAGGGTGTAGAGGAGGTCGGGGAGTACGTGGAGCCGCCGGAGGAGGCCAAGGTGTACGTCGGGAACCTGCCCTACGAAGTCGACAGCGAGCGCCTCGCGCAGCTCTTCGAACAGGCAGGCGTCGTCGAGGTCTCCGAGGTGAGCACGCACGCACCACTTCCTCAGTTCCTCTCCTTGGCTGCTCTTCCCTTCCCTTCCCTTGTCAGCGGTAACACATCGTCGCTTCACTACACTACACATGACTGAAATTGGACTATCGGAGTGCGACCACGGTAGCAGAAGAATTCAGTTTCTGGCTTATAGTAGGCATGTAAAATGTATGATTGAATGATGTGGCTGCTATATTAAAGCCACCTCAGCAGGTTGGAGCAGCTACAATCCAACTATCTGCTTGGCAAGCCTCTTGCCTAGTTGTAGGCGGATGTGCTGTCTTTTTGTTTTGTTTTGTTTTGGTAAGGATGCATGATGCATTTGTTGTGTTTACAGGCCAGTGATCGATCACAACTTTTAGCACAGCATACACACAGGCTAATTTTTTATATACTGCAACCACTAAACCAACCGAATTCAGTTATGGCCTTATAGACATGTAAAATGTCTAACCGTAACATGAATGTGGCGTCTGCGCTGTTGAAGTTCAGATTGCAGTGAGCAGTGGAATCTAGTTTGCTGTTTTGTATGCCTCTTTGGGTGGTATGTCCAAGGGAGGGATGCATCGTGGGGCGCGTTGTGTGTCGAGGCTAATGATCGTCGCAAGTTTTTTAATACCAAAATAATGTCTTCAGTTGTCCATTTAACTTGTTCGTGGGGCTTCTGACACAATGTTTTGGTGGTGCACAAAAAATGGAATTTAGATGCATTTCTGCAGAACTATGTATTGTTTCCTCACCGGGTATGACGGTTTATTCACGTGCAACGCTGTATCTGCCTTATCGGTAGTGTTGGATGGTCAGTCAGACAATACTTGCTTGGATACTGTATGTTCTCCGCTCTTCAAACAACTTATTTTGTTGATATACAGGTTATCTACAACAGAGAAACAGACCAGAGCCGTGGATTCGGGTTTGTCACCATGAGCACTGTCGAGGAGGCTGAGAAGGCTGTGGAGATGTTCCATCGCTACGTGAGTGCACTCTGTAACTTCATGTGACTACTTTCCTACATATTTTTAATTCAGTCTACACAACCTCCGGTCAATGGCTGCTGCCTGTTCGCATTTGCATATGTTTCCTGTCATATTCCCAATTTAGGTGGATCTTTTAGTCATTGAAGTTGAAAATCATGTTCAGTTCATATGCTTCCTAAGCATGAGCTAAAGAATGCGCATTATTTGATGCTTTCCTGGTTTTGCCTTTAACGTGGACAGGACGTGGGTGGGCGGTTGTTGACCGTGAACAAGGCGGCTCCTAGAGGTGCCCGGGTGGAAAGGCCTCCCCGTGACTTTGGATCTTCGTTCAGGATCTACGTGGGCAATCTGCCATGGCAAGTGGACGACTCTAGGCTGGTGGAGCTGTTCAGCGAGCATGGCAAAGTGGTGGATGCCAGGGTCGTCTACGACAGAGACACCGCGCGCTCACGGGGATTCGGGTTCGTGACAATGGCATCGCAGGCCGAACTGGATGATGCTATCGCTGCGCTCGACGGACAGGTTAGTGCGGTGGTGATTCCCCTGTCATTTTCATGTTATGAGTGCAGATCTGGCTTTACTGAAGTAAGTAATGCCGCGACGAGTCTGAAATTACTCTTTGAATTCTGCAGAGTTTGGAGGGGCGCGCCCTACGAGTGAACGTCGCGGAGGAGCGGCCGCCACGAAGGTTCTAGATGGAAGATGTGTTTGGCAGCGGATGATATCGAGCTTTCTGCAGAAGAGTCAGAGTAGCACGCACGTTCCGACACTGGTCTCGAGTCTAGACCCTCCGTTATCCTCCCGTCCATTTGTGTTCTCTCTATCCAGTGTTATTTTCTTGGTTCCCTGATGTCAATTTGTCGAAGCAGTTGAAAAGTTTTGTCTGACATACACATTATATATGTTTAAGCCCTCATGGGTTTTGCTCCGAGATTCATGCTCATGATTTCAGAACCTTGTCATGATCATGGCTGGATACGGCCTCCAGTCTAAAGCCATGTATGTATGTGAATTGAGTATCGCAACCGCATCCATCAGCTCAAGTCTCTGTGACATACTTTTGTCCATGATCTAATTGTCCCTGTGCTGGGAGCACGCCGGAGTCAGACATACTTTTGTCCATGATCTAATTGTTTTGCCTGATATTTATTGTTTGGGGCTTGTCCATCTGAGTAGACCACTGTATTGTAAGGAACTAAAAGGAAATAAAGCATTTACCCTTGAGTTCAACATGTTACATGAGTGACACACGTTGATAGTGGGTGCAGAGATTGGTTGGCACAAAACAAGATAACAGTCACATTGGCAGCCACACACCAATAGTGCAACCATGCGAATTATGGCCTGCTCATTGATAAATTGTCTATGACAAAAACGAACCATCAAATATAGATTTGACATATATATAGCGAGAACATGCATTCTGGGAGCTAATTAATAAAGCATGTATAGATTCAGAAAATATATAATTAGCCGATGAGGCGATGATATTGGAATATGCATGGTAGTGGTCTTCGAAATTATCAGAGACAACAACAGATCATCCCAGTTACTACTACTCCATTAAAATCAGCTGTAAAGGCCTAGCACATCCCACGGCATCTTTTGCTTCATCAGCCTTCGTCGAATTTCTTGGATTGGTGCAATGGTAGGCTCTGGCCAGACCCACACCCCCGCCGCATCGCTGCCCCATCTACGAGGTAGTCGCTTCACGAGCTCGGCCTCGCCGTTGACGAACCCATACCTGAACACGCCATGCCTGAAGACGAAGTAGGCGCATCCGCCGCCCACACCCAGCCGGTCGGCGTCGACGGCGAAGCTGGCGGGGGACCCGAGGAACAAGACTCGATCGGCTAAGCGCCACCCGTCCACCGGCGCCCATCGCATCACGCCGCCGGCTCCTTTCTCCAATGCGTGCACCGTCACCGACAGCGCCGACGTGCTGTCGGCGCGAGCGTAGCCATGGATCCAGTCACGCTTAACCAGGACGGATGCCCAGAGCAGCTCGCCACGGGACTCCAGGAGGTGATTGCACTCACGGGAATAGTTTCTTTCCTCGTCCCCGTTCCACCTCGACTGGAGCCCCGGGTAGTCGCCGGCGCCGCCGCCTCCGATCAATACGCTCCAGAAGTAGTCGCTGAATGACAGTAGGATCTTACCGTCATGATACGTGGCACTTGAAAGTGTCGTCGGGAGGTCCCAACTTCTTCTCAGGACTGTCCACGCCGTACCGCCGGGGCGCAGGATCGCCGCCGTGAATGTGGACAGCCTGTTCTTGTACAGGAAGTTGTATAGAAAGACTGTACCGTCGCCGTAGACGATGCCGCGGGCACTCTCCATCGGCACGGTGATCTCGTTGCGGTCCGGGGAGCGAGGCAGCATGGTGACAGCTCCGTTGAGGAGGTGGACGAGCCTTGGCGTGGGGCTCGTGACGAAGAGCCACGCGGCCGTGCCATCCGCGCTAGCCACCCAGTTTCTGGGTCTACCGCCGCCGGTAGATGATGTCGCGGCGCCCGGCGGCTCCACGAGCACGCCGTCGCTCGCCTCCTCGAGGAAAGAAGAGGCGCATCCTAAGCCAATGGTGGAGTGGTTGACTTGGGTGCCGCACAGCGCCAGGAGCCACGGCGAGAACGCGGGGCGGGTTGCCGCCGGGGAGTGCAGCGACGGCGCCGCGTTGCGCCACGGCGCGCAGACGGCATGGAAGCGTGCAAAGTCGGCGGCGTCGTCCAGGCGGTTGGAGACGTCGAGGAGGAGGTCCGGCGAGAGGTGGGCCCAAGGGCGGAGGGTCGTCGACGAGAACGCGGTGGTGGACTCCATGGACTGGAATCCCAAGTGCCGAGACGAGATGGATCTAAATCTTTTCCTTGAGTCCGCTCTCCACAAATCACGTGATTGCAGTTTCTTATTTACCGGCAATTTTAAGGTGGTTTGTTTCTCTATCTGCAATAAGAAAAAAAATGTCATCTATACTCTACAAGTTTCTACATGCTTAACTACTCATATGCCAAAATATATGTAAGTATTTTTTTAGAGCATAAAATTTAGAGATCTCTACCATAAAAATGTATAATAATATAAAGTTACCCAATTGTAAATAAATTTCATCAAGAAACAATGTTGAAAATCTTATTTTAAATATGGCTGAACGGAAATATATTTTTCAACGCTACACATCACAACTTTATAAAAGCAACACTTACCTAATATTTTGTAACTTTATTATGTGGTTAAGTGTGTAAAATAAGTAATAAAAAATTAAACTTGATGACACATTGCAACAAATGAGTTTAAAGTATAAAAATTTATTATAAAAATATAATTAATCCAACCCACATAAACTATGTGATCTGAATAACGCTTTTTAAAATCACCAATTTTGTATAAAAGGGTTAGGTAACTGATTGTAAATGTGTCTCCCTGCCACACATCTTAAGAAACGGAATTTATGATAGTCAGATTAGTACATATAAAACAAATATGACTTGCAACATGTAGAATAGTATATATAAGCAACATAATAGTACCAAACAAATTTGATGATCTTATATGTTAAGACATGACTATGTGGAGCAAAATCATGTTGTATCTAAGCTCATATTGATGTTCTTAAGAAATAATGAAACATAAATATGTTTTGGAAAATTTCATGAGAAAAAACAGAAACTATAAAACCAAAAGAACAACTACCATGTTTGTATTTTTTCTACTCGCCACGATATCAGCTACATCTAGTCATCCAATTACACATTCCCGAAAAGAACAATAAAATAGATCAAGATAATGATGAGTTCATAAGAGTTGTAACTAAAGTCATGTCAAAAAACTTTTCCTATCCCAGTGAAAAACATTTTAAGAAAATCCTCTTCTTCAAAGGCTAGTATTTTCAAATTAGTTCATTAAGTCATGAGAAACAAAGCTACCGAAAAAATTGTAGATTGACCATAAATCATCTTATCAGATACGTTGAAGATTTGTTCCTCAATGATTTTCCTTTTTTTTTGAATAAAAGAAAGTAGAGACGAGCTCTACTTTATAATTACAGAGTTTTGGGGTGGGGGAATGTACAAAGAAAAAAGAGAGAAACTAGGAAAAACAATTACAAGGTTTAAGCCAGTAGGCTGATCGTCCAGGCAGTAAGTTCAGTCTTGTGTTTTTTCGATCTGACTGCCAGTTGCTGATCTCATCAGCTATCATCTGTAGCAGTAATCTTCTGCTGCCCAAGGTGTGGTTGAAGGTTTTGTTGTTTCTGCATTTCCAAAGACAGACTAGAGAGGCTGCAAAACAGGTTGCCTATATTTGTGTCTGCTGCATTTGCTGAGCCAAACTTGCAAACTGAAGAATTGTTTTGGAGGCGAGGGCGACCTCGTTTAGACCCAATTTCTCCTAGATCCAGTGGGAGAATTTGCAGTGCAACGCAATGTGATCAATGGATTCTTCGGCTGGGCAAAAGTCGCAGCCATTGTGATCAGACCATTTCTTCTTCACCAAGTTGTCTCTAGTGTTTAATTTCCCTCTGAAGGCAAGCCACAAAATATTTTGTGGCGAGGTGGTATTTCTTGACGCCACCCCCATTGCACGGCTTTCCAATTTGTTCCCCTGTCACTGAGAAGATGCAGTTTGCTTGTGGTTGGAACTGCGGCAGTGGTGATTAGCTTTCTCGTATCACTATGTTCATGAAGTTGTGGTTGCGATCAGTTAAACATGCGCACAAGATGTCCAACTGAATTTGTGCGGTGTGTGACAGTGGTCTTTGCGGATCGGGAGCCCAAGCCCCATTCTTGAACTGAGATGCCACAGTGCAGTGCTGATCAGTCGCAAAGAAGAACAAAATCGGTAGCTCGTGCTTCAGTCTGCCAAGGTTGGACCAGTTGTCAAGCCAGAAAGCCGTGGTATCTCCTGGACCAATATCACAAGTGGTGAGTTGTTGTGCAAGCTGTACAGCCGAGCTCAGCGATCTCCGCCGTGTCCTTGTTGGAGGCTGGTGGCAGACTAAGGCGTGGCCTAGTGGTGGGGAGGGGCTGATGCCTCCCCACCCACCCGAGTTCGAGTGCTCTTGCTCGCAATATCGGTAATGTTGCATCTTTTTTCTATCAAAACACCACATGGCCCCTCCCATGTAGGATTTTTTTGTTGGAGGCTGGTGTTATGCTTTCTTGGATGTAGCATTGCCTGCCAATTGAAGCATGGGCCGTCGCCACCAGCCAACAGTTTTGCTGCAAGATTTGTCATCAGAGCCTTGCTGTGTAGGTGCAGGTTTCGAATCCCTAAACCTCCTTGCTTCTTCGGCATCGTGACAACCAGGCAGTGGCCCCCGGTGATATTCTCTTTGTTTTTCCAAAGGAACGCACGTCTGATCTTGTCAACTTGTTCTTCCGTCGTCTTGTCCCATTGTATGCATGCCATAAAAAAGTTCGGGATTGAAAATAGTACTGAGTTGATCATCTCCCTCCTTCCAACCATCGATAGCCACCTTGGCATCCATCCCGGTAGCCGGCTGGTGATGCGCTGAATGATTGGCTGCGGTAAACTCCTCGAGATTTTGTTCATCGACAGGGGCAGTCCAAGATAGGTGCATGGTAGTTGCGCAATTGTACATCCGAGAATGTTTGCGATCTCAAGAGCTTCGTCAGCGTTTATGTGCATTGGGACCAGGGTACTTTTCTGAAAATTTATGTGTAGGCCGCTAAAGGCAGAGAAGGCATCCAACAAATGTTTTGCGTACCTAGCCTGATCCACAGAGCCATGTAGAATCAGTAGAGTATGGTCGGCAGAGAGCTGGGAACATAGCCCCATCCTTTTTCTTTGAGTTCTGCGAGATAGGACTTGAACAAGGGACACAATACAAACTGACGCATGCGTAGACGTAAACGGCTAAACATACACGACACACAAGACAAATAGCCAGTGTTCATCATTCATTGAGGTGTCGTCACCGGCTTCACAAGCGGTGCCAACACGGCGGAGATGTGTCGCCACCGCTGGTGGGGAAATGTCAACGCCATTAACTCCGACGTGGCATGTGCTCACCTAGCTGTTGGTTCCTACCCAGCAGCACCACTTCCCACCTCCATTTCCCGCTCGATCAGCCGGTCGTATAAAACAGACCCGCCGTGCTCCCACGTCATAACTCGTGCTCGCCGTAGGCCACACCACCCACGCCGTTGGTATGCCATAGCGCCTCGCTACCACATGGGAGTCACCTCTCGGCGCAGAACCTAACACCTCCGTCGTATGACAATGATTGGAGTGGGGACAACCCCTTTTATTGGGCTGAGGTGGGTGATAAGCCGTCAGGGCAGTACTCGCACCACGAGAAGCTACAACTAGTTCGCCAGCTGGCGCAAGGAGGCATACTGCCGGGTGAGGGTGGGCTTGAAGGAGGCAAATGCCGCTACGGAAGCAGCCGCCATCGAGCATTCATGTGAGGCGTTGAAGAGTGTGCTGGCAACATTATGGCTGTCTACAAGCAGCTAATCACCCAGGCGGCATCGCCCGAGAAGCAACAATTCATCGCCCAAATGGAGTAGCATCCAACCTCCTTCGTGGCCGCCAAGGGCAACATACGAGTGGCATTAAGCCACCAGAGGCGCCGTGCACGCGCTTAGCGAAGGCGAGTGATAATGAGGCTAAACCTTGCGGCGCCTAAATTAGCTTAGTTTAGGTTAACTTTAGTCTCCTCCATTTAGATTTAAGTTTATTTGTAACAATTTTCAATCAAAATTATGTCTTAGTTTAAAATTTGTGATATGTATCAAATTTATAAGTTGGGGCTTGTGTGAGGACAGCACCATATTGTGGCAGACACATGTCCGACACCACACCCTAGGGAAAAGTTAGGGGCTATCGGACACGATTTTGACACGTGACAATAGTGATGATCTTTGCCGGACATAAGTGAAGACTTTTGTTGTAAACAAAGTACACATTAGACGCTCATAAATACGCAATGATCTTTGCCGGACATAAGTGAAGACTTTTATTATAAACAAATCACATAATAGACGCTCATAAATACGCACGTACCCCAATTAACGCACACGCACACCCTACCCCTATGAGCACCTTTGAAGGACTGAACCGACATATGTCACCACATACGCCTCGCTGTTAACGGACTGAAAGAATAGCATCGAAAAATCCTGAAATAATGCTGAAGTCAATTTGTACTTTGCGAGTGAAAAACAGTCAGCAAAGAATTACATTTGCCAGGAAAGAAAATGGAAAAGAAACAAATCGGGCAAAACTGGATGGAGAATCTGGAATCTTGGCCAAAGAGGAGGCAGACCGTCCGTGTTCTACAGTAGTAACCTTTTTTGCTTATATAATATGTAGTAATTAGTATCACAAAGCGGAGAAGCCGAGAAGAGTGAAGGGCAGCATCTCCAGACGCCTCCTCGTTCCCCCGGCCGCAGCCATCCCAATCCCATCAGCAGACAGCACCCTCCTCCGGCTGGTTCCGATCGATCTCCCGTCGATCGAGTTGGAGGTAACGCATTCATTCCACCTCCTCTTATTCTGCTCGCTCGCTTCTTGAGTTTCTGCAGATCGATTCGTAACTCAGCCGCTCGCTAGCTGCGTTTCCTGCTCAAACACTTGCTCTGCAACTTCACATTGATTCTTGTCTCTGAAATGACACCTATTTGGGGATGGAGGAAGTAAATCCGTTTTCTGTAAGAACTATGCTGGTTTCGTTGATGAAATGGAACCGGGGCTGGGGGCACTTTTTATCTAAAAATCCGTTTTTCTGTGTCAAAAAAAAAACATAGCTAGCTAGCTCTCCACCGTAGAGAAATAGTATGACAAACACTATTGTTTTGCAGTTCCATTGAGATATCCCCAATTCATAGTTTCTACATTTACACATGTTCCCCAATTCATAGTTTCTACATATATATGGTTTAGGGAAGATGTTACATTACTACTATAACTCTATAAGAACCAGAGGGTCAGTCAATCGAATACGGTTCTCCAATGGATTTATGCTTTTGCGATTCATTCAGTGATGCTATTATAGTAGGATATTAGTCAATAGATGTAGATGTGGAACAATGACTTGTTGTACGGCAGGGCTGGCGTTTGGGATGTAGGATACAAAGGGAGGTTGGAACTGGTACGAAATATCTATTCATACCGTCATACTACTGGTGGTTTAATACTATCTTAGGCATGATTTACTATTTGTAAAATTGCATAAACTAAAATAGCACGTGTTATATATGTTACTATTTGTGAAAAAGAAGAGAATACTTGTCCATTGCTTCAGTCTGTGCGTCTCATGCTGCAGGAGTCGTATGCTCCACCGTTAGTGCTGCACCATGTTTTCCACCAATGTCTCCAGAATCAAACAGTCACTCTCCAGCATCAAACTATCACTCTTCCATGCAGCTCTTACATACTCCCAGAAGTTGAGGAGTAAAGCCATGGACACCCAGGAAGTGAAATTTTTTGAGGTAAAAACAAGACACTTTCAGAACATATATGCTAATATAATTCAAATAAGCATGCTGCATGCCATGGGAAGTGATGAACTAGATCACACTCACAAGAGCAGTAGTTGAGAATCGGAGTAAGGGCCATGAGAGTTTGACCGTTGTAAGTAACACGATGCAGTATATTAACTAGATAATGCTATTCTGCACTAACTTCTTTAAGGTATTTTAATACCCCTTCCAAATGATTTTTAACCGGGACTTGATGGTCTTTTTGACGAGTAGCAAAGCATATTTCTTTTCATTTTACTGTTAAAAAGGAGAATGTACATGCTTTAGTTGGAACTAATTTTCTAAAATTCAATGCTGAATCACATATAAGACCATATGTTCCTGCAGTTTTCATTGTCTTCCCACTGAACTAACTCTGAATTTCTCCCTTACAAAATTGGTTATGGGTGTTGAAACTTATTGTCATGCGCAATGATCTGATAAAAAAACAATGATCTGATAAACAGTGATGTTGGAAATATTGCTTTCCTGATTTGCAACTTTATAGTACTCAAAACATTGCGGCTTTCAACTTGTTTGAAACACAACTTAGTCTTCTGAAATCTTCTAAGCCGTTGTTGCATTGTGTAGCAAATCTGAGCCGTTTAATATAATTGATAATTGATATATTTTCACACATCCTGCTAGGACCGGAACCGCCAGGACTTTGTGGTCGACACCCACCCTTCCGAGCAGGAGCTCATCGAGTTGCACCTCAGGCCGTATGTAGTCTCTGGCGGCAAGTCATGCAGCTTCATCCATGACGGCGACGTCTACGCCGAGCATCCCAATGTTCTGACGCGCAAGTATGCTGCGGCAGTGTCGAGTAAAGGCAACCAAGTTTGGTATTTCTTGACGCCCATGCGTGCTAGAGGTGGCAGCCGCAAGGTGCGCAAGGTGGACTCGGGGGAGGGGTTCTGGCACGCCGTGAGCAAGCCCAAGGGTGTGCTCTCCTCCGGCCGGAACCAGCAGCTCCTAGGGTTTCGCCGCTACCTCAAGTTTACAAGGAAGGAGGACGACAGCCGGCGGCGCGTCCTATCCAAGTGGGCCATGGTGGAGCTCGGCCTGCACAACGACGGACAGGACAAGGTCACCCTCTGCAAGGTCTACCTCAGCTTGCGCCGCTACAAAAGGAAGCCATTGTCTGCTACGGACAATATGAATGACACCGCCCGTCGCCGTGCCCGTAGAAGGGACTGTGAGCTAAATCGAGCATCGTCATGCAGTTGGTGACTTGCTTATACACGCTCTCTCGTGGAATCTGTTTGGTATCATGCATGCACCATTTCTGTCACCGCTTTTGGGATGAATGATGGTAAAGAACATCATATATCTACTAGGTCAGCCCTGCTACTGGAAAACGTTAAACCAAATTTCTCTATGCTGTTTTCTTTCAACCTGATGACCAGTCTTTTTCCTGAGCATTTTTCTCATATCTTGAAATGTTGTTTTTGGAATTTTCAAAGAAAGGGCTTTCTCGAGCATTGAGCTCCATTTATGAAAATTCCTTTATTTGAAAAAAAGCTCTCTAGATTTTGCCCCTTTTACGTTTTGGAGGTGTGGTTTGTTCGGACCAGGTTGAAAGGAAAACATAATGTGCCATATGAAACGAATTATTTTGAAGGTAAAAAGTAAGAAGGGAATTACACCACCTCTTGATGGATGTTTGTACGTCCTTTCCTTTCTCAAGATGGAGGAAGGAAAAGTAAGGGAGAAGATTTAAAGGCTATTGTTGGAGTGCTAATAGATAAGTGGGTCTTCAAAGTAGAAAATGCACTATTTGATGGTGTCTGCTGAAGAAGAAAGACCATTAGAGTTGTTTAGAGTAAACTTACAAATTGACATTATTGCTATATTCCAAAGTAGATATGATCTAAAGGCATCTCAAAACTTTGGCGCTGTAAAAAACCTCTTACAGCAAACATAGTAACAGATGATTTAAAAAGCAAACAAAATCCTCAAAACTTTAGTAGTCACTAAATTACAAACTTTGCCACATATCTGATTAATTCTTATTTTTGACATCAAGTAGTGTTTCTTGAACTTTGTGGAGTTTAGAAATGGCAGGACGAGGCTGGAGCCAGATGCCGGAGGCACACCAGGGACGCATCCGCTCCATGAGTTGGGCCTCTCGGTCGATGAGGCTATACTTGAACACGCGGCTACCATAGACAAAGTAGGCACAACCGCCAGGGACGCCAAGCTGTGCTGCATCGGCAGTAAAGCTCACAGGTGAGGCAAGGAACAAGACGCGGTCGATCAAGCTCTGGCCGTCCCAGCGCATGTTGGCATGGCCATCCGCCATAGAATGCACCACCACTGACAATGCGCGGGTCGGGTCGTCGCCGGGGCAGCCACGGCGCAAATACGCCTTCTCCATTCGAACCGTCGCCCGGATAAGCTCTCCACGTGACTCAAAGACATGGTAACTATATTGCTTGTACTTTTCGTCTACTCTGGGGTCCTGCTCATCGGGCCTCCAGTTGATCCAGCCTTCGGAATCATCATCTAGGTTCAGGAGGCTGAATCGCAGCTCATCGCATGCTAGGATCTTGCCGTCGTGGTACGCAAAACTCAAATGGGAGCGCGTCGTCCAAACCGAGTTCTCCTTCACTGGTTTCCACGCCGCCGTGTGCGTGCCGTCACCGGTGCGCAGGATGGCCGCCGTGAAGGTTGACGCGTAGCCAAAGCCGCGCCTGGGCGAAACAAAGCTGTACATGAAGACAGTGCCGTCGCCGTAGACGATGCCGCGAGATGCTGTAGTCGTCATCCACCGAGACATCTCGTCGTCGTCCACAGGGAACCGAGGGAACGGCTTAGCGGCTCCGGTGAGGAGGTCGACCATTGTTGGCTCGGGATCATGCGCTGTGAAAAACCACGCGGCCGTGCCCTGTGCGCTCACCACCAAGTAGTTGTTGTCACCGTCGCCGGTAGATGACGATGATGCGTGTGGCATGGCGAGGCCGTCGCAGTAATAGCGGTTGCTTGGCGTCTTCCCCGACGAGGTGCATGATCCATAGGTTATTGGCACGTGCAAGAAGCGGTCGTTGCACAGTACGGCCAGCCATGGCAGAAACCTCGGGTGGGCGGCTGATGCAGCAGGGGATAGCAGCGCTGCTTTGCGCCATGGTCTGCAGACGGCGTTGAAGCGGACGAAGTCGGCGGCCTCGTGCAGGTGGCCGGAGATTTCACCGAGCAGGTCCCGCGGGAGAAGGAGCCATGGACTGGTTGCGGGTGGCGCGAGACGGCCGGACTGCGGCGAGCGCTCCATATGATGGAAACGTACGACTTACGGCGAGCAAGGCAGATTTGGACCGCATATTTATGTCCTTGATTGCGATCCGTGTTTGTATCGTAAACGGAATCTCAACACGATCGTGCGGAAACAAAAATCGCTGCTTATTAGTTTTAGGAAACTGCCGTGCGTGATCGACGGAGACCACGTTTGCTTCCATATATATACTAGTAAAATGCCCGTGCGTTGCAACGGGCGACACGTTTTTCCGTAATATAACTCTTGCTAGATTCCATTACCGTGACGACAAGATTAACAACCGAGTTTCTCTTGTTTGGGACCATGATTCTTTTAACAGATTTAAACTTACAAACCAATTAAATCTGTGCGTTGTAACGGGAGAGAAAAGGCTACATATATTAGTTCATCGCTTGACTGCAAACGCGAGACCCAGGATGTTTGGGATCTGCACATCGATCATGCATGAATGCCCGTGCGTTGCTACGGGTGGGTGGGTTTCTAATTATTTTCTCATGCATACATGTAAAAGATATTCGAAAAAAAACGAGATTCTACTTTTTTTTGTAATGTCAATTAATAAGCTATAATTCAACATCATATGTATATCAAGCAATAATCTAACAATTATTTCCTATTGAAAAAAAGCAAATTTGCTCGCATCCTAGAAACGACTTCAAGCAATAAATCACATCCACCATGAGATGTACAATACAGAAGTTGTGTTACGCCGTTAGTACCGGAACCGGCTCGATGTGATTGTCTCCAAATTGTCCAATTATCCAATTATCCAAAGGATGTTTGCAAGAACACTTAAAACTTACGTAGTAGCACCTAAAACTTACTTGGCAATAAATTTATGTAGTAACACTGGAAAAGGAATTTCAGTATTCTTGGTTCTATGGTATAAATTGTGTGAATACATTAATGAAAAAAACCTGATGTAATGAGAAATATACTAACACTTAAATCATGCATCTCTACGAATAGTTGTGCAGTATGGCAATTAGGCATTACTAATAATGTACTTTGTGTTAAGAGATAAACCAACATCAATAAGTATCATGGAGTATTATTTGTCGAGTAGTAGCTAATTTTCAATACCAAGTTCACGGGTACGGCGTGTGTGCGATCCTGTGCCGGGAGAAGGTGGCGGCCGGGTACAGGGAAGTGGCGGGCAGCCTTTAATGTGATTCGACAACTATCGTGTACATGTTCAAATTAGGAAGAACAAATTCAAAATCTTTTCACAAACTCACATGTAAACTTTAAAGGCTCTTTTCATTTTTGAACAGTGCACATAATCTGCTTGTAGTATGGAAGCAATGATCAATGCAATGCAAGGTTATGCTCTACTCAACCTATCTTTTAATCATGTCACGTGCAGCAGACCAAAACATGATTTCGCACTACTTCCAGATCCATGGACGAATGAGTAAATTTTTACAAATAATCTAAAATATATAGGAGGGATAGGTCTTCAAGGAAAGGGAGCAGGAAGAGACGCACGAATCCAAGCTTTGTTCAACTAAGTTTAGATCCTGAAAGTGTAACCACAAAGGAACTGAGCATAGAGGAACTATGGATGAAAGTAGCTAAAGCCTATTAATACCCTGCAGGATAGCATCAGACTAACCATGGTATCCGTCAATTTTCTTGCTAATTCTACATACCCTTGGCCTTGCGCGAATCTGCGACATTGCCCTTTCCTTGAAGAAGCTTATCCTGCATTTCCCAAATGGGCGGTGTGCATCGAAACCAAGTGCCCATATGATGCAGTTAGTGGTCCAGTTGTGCTAAAAGAAGTATCACCCGATGGCCACAATGAAGTGCCATGTCCTAGGGTTTGGAAAGGCAAACATGGAAAAGCTGCAGGATATTAGTTGATCAGTGCAGTGCAGCGGGGTGCAACTGAAGAATGGCAGATTAGTCAGAGATAAGATAAGTACAGGTAGATACAACCGAAAAAATAATAGTGGAGATAGTGCCAACTTACCAAATAGCCATGCTTTCAAATACTATAAGATTAGTCTAAAACATGTGTCCAAACAATCATATAAAATAGCTGATGGATCTATGAGAGAACATAATAGATAAAAGCTTAAGTGTCCAAACAATCTTATAAAATACATTTGTTTAAGTGTAAGCCTTACATGCAATTTCAATGTCATCAAGTGACCAACCCAATAATTGTAAGAGTTGTCAGGTGTTTGTCATCAAGTGAACTTTCATTTTCGAGGCTGAAGTATATAGCCAGAGGTGCCAACATTTGTAAACCTGAAGCAATGTAACACATGATCCATGTATATGAGCTATATTATTTCCTTATTTGTATATAGCATGAATACAATGG
The DNA here is from genome assembly GCA_026929855.1 of Poa annua. Classification (NCBI taxonomy): domain Eukaryota; kingdom Viridiplantae; phylum Streptophyta; class Magnoliopsida; order Poales; family Poaceae; genus Poa; species Poa annua. The sequence continues at coordinate 89,084,809 of CM049432.1, forward strand.
CAATTAAGGTTTTAAGAATGATGCACACACTACCTAGCATGATAGAAGGTTAACAAAGAGAGAGAGAGAGAGAGAGATGACTTGTGACTCTGTAATCAAGCAGAGTGTATGCCCATGTTTTTGATAGGACTGAACTGAAAGAACGAGTTTAATTACCACTTGATTTCCGTTTATTTCTGTCCATTTTGCCTTGCTGGCATGGTCGGCCAGCTCATCGTTGTGACTGCAATCTGCACATATCAAAGCACAACAGCTCCATAGAGAAAATTAACAACCACATTATATCTGAACTAATGAGGGAATGCCAAGCAAAAACGAACACCTGGAAGATTTCAATATGACACCTGGAAGAAGATGCAAAGTAATTGTGGTATAAACTTCTGTTTAGTTAAATCTCTATGTATATCTCATAAACCATGTTAGTACATACATAAGCAAAGCTATACTCAAATAAGGCTTAGACGCCACTAATATGAATATATGATATTATGATTGATTAAACATCATTTTCTTACTACGCAAATCCACCAAACTGAAGATGCTTTCTATAAATGATAATTTAAATGACTGATTATCAATCTACATATGCATAACAATGACATTATCAACTGCAGAGTCTGAAAGGAGTGGAGCGTACTCAGCCACAATGGCAATTTAGAATACAGAGATGATTTTGCAAATCATTGACATACAACATATTTGCAGAACAAAAACATACATGTGCTTCGTGCATAGAATCCTAGTCATTGAAGCTTGGACCAGATGTAGCATGTGCATATTAAACTGAATAAATTGAGTTTGACGGTGTGTATGAAATCTCTGTACAGGATCATCATAGACTTAATGAGACGGTATAAACTCCCATACATAAATACTTCGACGAACAAATCTCCAGCATGGACAACCTCTTGGTCCGCTGCTCACCCTTGCAAGCGGCAGACATAATCTCCACCGTATGTCAGCATATGCTCCGCCCCTGCCTGCTGCATCTGCATGGGGCGCCGGCGGCAGCTACCATATCCGAGGTGCTTGTCTAGATGAGGAGGCTGGACTGGATTAGGGTCGTTTTTCTCCATGGCTGTCGGCACCACGCCCTGGACTGTGGACCTGAGTCATAAGTGGAAGATGGAGAATGGAGTCAGAGGAGGGAGGCAACCTCCATCTGCACGAGGAGTCAGAGGAGGGAGGCAACCTCCATCTGAACGAGGAGGCCAGCGAGGAACACGGCGAGGCCGCTTGCTTCCGTGGGCGCGGACGGCGGCAACATCGTGCCCGTGAGAGACAGGATCTCGAACTGCCCCGGGAAAGGTGGTGACCAGACCGCCGGGCTGACGGAGCGCGACGTTGGTGACGGCGCCGCCTCCGCTTAGCACGCAGACGCCTCGCTCGCCGTACTCGCCGATGCACTCGACCACGTCGGTGTCGGCGGCCACCTCGACGATGTAGGAGTGGGGGAGAGGGAGTCCGTGTGCAGCCTCTCGGCTGGGGTTGCGGTAGGGGATTCTCGCGAGGGAGAGGAAGAGAAGGATGGGTCAGCTCTGTGAGACTGTGAGGGGAACGGAGGAACCGGGATGCAACTTAGGACTGCGGTTTGATTTTCTGATTTTCTAGGTACTAAACTGAAAAATTGGCGCGACGTACCACGGACACCTCAAGCGGTATTAGATAGTAGAGATAGTAAAATGCTCGTGCGTTGCAACCATTTTTGCACAATATAACTCTTGCTAGATACCATTACCGTGATGACAAGATTAACAACCGAGTTTCTCTTGTTTGGGACCATGATTATCTCATCGCTTGATATGGTTAAACCGCCATCACCATTTGTGCGATTCGTGAGTGTCGCCACCTCAACAACAAGTTTGTTCCTCCTCCCCATCATCTTATGATTTGCTTATTACAATTTTTTATAGCAAAATTATGTTTGAAACGTGGTTAAACGGTTGATATAGATTTCTTGCTCCAGTCTGTTCACAAGAATGCATCTCCTATCCAACCGTTGTCCTTGGACCTTAAAATCTGAACTAATATCCCTCTTCAAATTTTCAAATGCCTCTCCCATGGCTTCTTTTAATTAATCCACACCCTTGCCGCCCGTGAATCCCTCCATGTCTTTTCACCTTTTCCTCGCTAGAGAAGGTTGTCCTTTTCTTTTTTGAGGATTATTATATAGTCTACAGTGGAAAAGGTAAGAGGACTATAACTCGGGTGATACCCAACATTACTTAAGTAGTTTGAGTGGTATGAACAATTGAATTGTTTCTCAGTTTGGGAGCACGTACTGATTTATTTCAAACTGTAGGCGTATTTTTTTTTTGAACTGTATGCATCTTTTCTTCAGATAACAATAGGGCAGTACTGAAAAGGGGGAGACAAGTCAAAGAGATTTGGTTCAGATAGCATATCACAAACACATACAAATTAACACAGTAGATTTGTATTGTTTCTCAAGGTGTAGCAACAAATTGCTAAGAAGATTATTTTTATCTCAAATAAGTAACTTTGTGTCTTCAATGTGAGAATCCAAGTGTGAGCTTCTGAGATGTGCATCTGATCAGTTCGATGGCAGATAAAGCAATATGGTTTGATGTGAAAAACATCATCTGTCTCCGAAATCTGAGCTTGTGCAATAAGGACAAACTACTATCCACCCAAAGATACGTCTCATGTGTGCTTCTGTTACTAACAAAGATTGAGCTCCATTAAAGGGCATGAATTTGAGCTGCAAATTCAGGCCTTGAGGTAGGCCTCCGCCGAGATCAAGATAGTCGCACATAGGTCTCCGTCGAGCTAAGAGTTGGTGTCCTCTAGCCATCGCCACGATCGACGAGCAGTGCACGTGGTGCTCCGGTCGGGGCTCCTCTGTTCCTCTTCTCTACTTAATGGTAAGATGTGCACGCTCTCTAACAAACAAGATAAGAAACAGTAGTATATTGTCCCAGATAGAGGAGATGGAAGCAAGAATTATACCATCAAGGAAGCTTCAATGGTATGTAGCGCAAGGACTTGTAGGTTATCCATTCCCCCAAACCCGTTCTGAAGTTGAGTTTCTAGGCGAGCAATCCAGAGGGCCAATGGAGCAACAACATCAGCAGCAATACTGACAAGCCTGTTACGTTGTCTAAATTGGCCTTGGCGGAGAGGCGGATGGAGAGAAGGTTGCGCACTTGAGAGAAGCTCCTAAAGAGAGCGAGGCGCCATGTCCAGAGAGTGGTGATGGGCATGACGAATTCCTAGACGAAGATGGCGAAGACGAGGGAGAGCAGTAGGAAGGCCCAGCCCATGACCTTGTTGCCCAGACCGAGCATGAACTTGGAGACGGGCAGCCTCGCAGGAGGGTTCAGAGCGTAGAGAGGGCTGATGGTGATCTTCGCACACCTGGTTGAACGAACGAGCACAATGCGTGAACATCAAATCGATTATATGGAACTCGGGAATCCAAGTTAAGCGAAGTCGCAGCAGCAGCATGAATCGAAATTAGTAGCGAACAAGGGTGATCCATGGGGGATATGATCGACGGCGAGAGGTCTTCGTCGTCCGACCCGTCCGCGGTGGATGAGGGCGCCATCTCCAGCGGAGAGGCGGCGGCCATCCTTCCTCTTCGGGAAGCTTCTGTGTGTCCTTGTATGTTTCTCTCTCTAAAGGACTAAACTGCAAAACGGTAGTCGTCAGGCCGTATTATATTGTTGAGATTGAGATAAACCCTGGACTCTTCCCTCTTTGAGAAAATATAATTAAGAGTATTGTTTCCTTCTCTCGGAGCCTGCTCTAGGAGAAGCGCGCGGCCGGCGACGGCACTAGCCCAGGCCCCGGCAACCACCACACCATGTCCACGCGGTCGTCTCCAGCTGCGGACTGCGGAGGGTCGCCGTGGCGCTGACGGACTCGGACTACTGCGCATCCGGCCGCAATGGACTCAAGGTAAGTTTCCAACCCTTCCGTTCGTTCCCCCTGCAAGATCGATCGTGTTTAACCGATCACCGAATCGTCTGGCCGATTAGCTACGTTTTTCAGGGAACTATACCATACATGTTCGAATCAGATAGTTTGTAACGAGCAGACGATTAGCTACTTTTTTTCATAGTACGGGAGCTTGATGAATCCCATAGATTGCTACTCTGTACCTGTGTGATTGCTACTCGATCTGCACCCTGGGTTGTTAGATTTCGATATCTATGTTATGTTACAATGTTGGACTAATGAGGAGGTAGTTGAAGGGTTCGATTTCTGGCAAATAGAGAGTGTGATTTTAATATAATGTCTCGTGGAAGATTAAAATTTGGTTAATCTTCTTGTTGGTTCAGTACCCAAGTAGCGGAGTAGATGAAATAATGTTAGAATGACTTATCTGGATCCAAATTGGTATGAGAAGTTCTTTCCGGCCTCTACCATGACCCCTAAACCACAAGTTCCACTGAATTGACTTTCTCATTTCATTCACCTATTCTTTTGCAGTGCATCACATGCACTACTTTGTCTTGGTAGGATGATCGTCGTCTAGTAGTCTAATTATCGACGTTGACTTCTATATTTATTGGTTTTGTGGTTAGTAGCAAGAGTTGAATGGTTGAAATGTTTTTTTACATCATGCATGTTATTTAACATATTATTTATGTAAACAAAACATTCCTAGTCATCTTACTTGTTAATGATATGAGAACATAACATTATCCTTTATATAAAACTAATTATCAGTTATTGTATATGTGTTCCAAATAATGAAGTGCTCACTAGAACTATGCCTTCCAGTGTGTTATCGTCGTTCCACCAAGGAAAAGGAACCAGTAGATAAGGTACATGATCTCCATCAAGGGTTTTGTCAAACTGGAAGAAGACATGCTAAATATACAAAATTAAAATACACTCCCAGTTCAATAAAATGACACTAATTTTCACCAACCTATCCATATTTTATCTTCTAAATGCATATTACAACAACAAAATCTTTTAAGAGTAATAGTCAATTTGGAGCGAGGGCATAAAAAACATGTTATTTAAACACTTCATGTTCATCTCGGAGCACATATATGCAATTAATATAAGTAAGCATATCAGATTTAGGTGTGCATGAGAAATAAATAAATAAATATATTGTTGCATAATCATCATGTTCTGTTCTCAGACGGAATATTGGTTTCAATATTCTCGCGTCTTTGTACGGATAGCCCAACACCATGTGTTTTTCGTATTCTGGTTTCAAAGAGCTACTATTGACATGCTTGTTTGACCAATTATCTGCGTCTTGGCAAACACAATAATATGCAGATATGCGTTCAGACAAACCTATCAACACGAGCTCTTTAAGGCCAGAACATGAAAAACACATGGTGCTAGCCTATGCGCAAAAAAATGCGAGCTAATTGAAATCCAAATTCCGTCTAAGAACAGAACACGATGCGTATGCAACAATATATTTATGCCGTCCCTAAACCTAAACCTGCTATGCTTAATTATAGTAATTGCAGGTATGTGCTTTCAGATGAACATGAAGTGTTTAAACATGTGTTTTATACCCCCCCTTCAAATTGACTATTATTTCCTCAGAACATTTCACTCTTATAATATGTATTTAAAAGATAAATAATGGATAGGATAATTTATTGGAGAAATAGTCTATTCTAATTTTCGATTTGCTATACGCATGCCTCTTCTTCCGGTTTGACAATAGAGTTGATGGGATCATGTGACTTATCTATTGATTCCTTTTTCTTTCTGCAACGACACGCAACACACATGAAGGCATAGTTCTTATGAGTGCTCACTTATTTGGAACATATACTTTATATATATAAGAAATTTATTAATTAGTTTGATAATAAAGGATAATGTTATGTTCTCATTTCATTAAGTAATAAGATGTGTAGGAAGTTTTGAATAAATAAACCGTTAATTAAGATGCATGATGTAATTTTTTTAACCATTCAACTCTTGCTACTAACCCCAAAATCACGAAGTATAGAAATTTTACCGGTAGATGATGATGAGCTTGGCGTGTTTACTATTAAAGTTGAGTCCGTGGTGAATATATGTTTTTACTTCTTATATTTACAAACTAATGCCACCACATTGGATAATTGGTCGTTGTTTGTACTAAGTTAGCTCTAATCTCGCTACCAACCCAGTCTATCGGCCAACAAATTCATCACCGCAACACTAGGGGAGAGGTTGATTGAGAAAGCCACAGGACTGGAGAAATAGGGATAAAGAGAGGAGAGTTTGAGGTGCATGGAGACGGGGATGGAAAGAATGCGACCGTGGGGACGTGACCATGGGGATATGGGGCTATAGAGACCGGGAGGAGTTCATCCATGGGACAACGGGGAAGACAACCCCAACAACGCTGCGTTCAGATTCCCTCAAGGAAAGGCTTCGTCCTTTGCAAAATCATGATTTATCTTGAAGTCGATATCATCTTGTAGATGTGGTAGCGATATTGTTTAGTTTTATTTACTTCTGAAGGTAGTGAACACCTCCATCCAAGCGATGATCATCAATGATTGACATGTTGCTCGATTCTTAGATCTTGACCTATCAGTGTTACTTCCGAAATCGTGTCCCCGTCATATTACAGGTTTACGTGGATTTGGTTACTTGTGCTTCCTTCTTCTTCCCTGTGAGAGGCAGGGTTGCAGTTTGGCAAGAGCCTACTCTTCTTCCTGGTGGTGTTTAGCTAAGCTTCATCAAGGAAGGGAGCTTATAAGGATCCAACTACATACATCGTTGAAGCACAAGGCGTGACAGGTGGGATGTATTCTTTGGAATGATTTCCATCGTTGCCATGACTGCTGAACTTTATATCCTTCCCATAACAATGTTCAACTAAGTCTCTTATGAAATTAATCTTATTTTTCTCCTTAATTTCAGGTACACCATATATCTTGCTGTTGAACTGCACTTGACAGCCATTCACAACAAGAGTAATTTGATTGTTCCACAAAAAAGTATCCCTGTTTTGAATTGGTTTATGTCAATTTCATTGCATCATTTCTTGTCTCTGCGCCACCCCCAACATCATTCGCTTCAAGGAGGTTACATGTTGCTCGCTGCGCCACGCCAACATCACTCGCTTTAAGGAGGTTACATTCTGGTTGCTTTTTCATCGCATCCTTACGGTGCAATGATGGTGCGGATGAAGTTTATTTTGTGAACAAAATTCTCTTAACTGCATGTACTATGGAATCTTTCTTTTGTTCGAAGGCAAAAACTTTTTCTTTTATATTGATATAGGAGAATGGAATCTTTGGACTGCAACCAAAGTTTGATACCACCTTTCCTTAAATACGACCACCCCCTTCCTATCTGTGTGATTTTGATACCTGGCTGATTTTGCTGCAATTTTTTTTTTATTTGCCTTGATGTCAGGATATGGTTTGCATCTCCTGTGTGCCAATTTTTTCCGGCCAAGTGATGTGCATGAGGATCCTAAGAGGAAATTGCAGGTTCCACCGTGTCCTTCCCCTTGCATTGCACAAAATAACATATACATCAACTCTTTGCGTCTCGCACCAGGTAGTGGTACACCCACGGTATTTTCCCGTTATCGTAAGCAATAATCGCAAATCTTAAGCCCCCACGTCGGACCCCAAAATATGTGCTATAGCCAACGAAAACAGTCAGAAATGGCTGGAATCCCAAGTTTTTTATGATTTCGTAAAAATCGTGTGGCGGGTCCCGAACCATTAAAATCCACGTCGGACCCCAAAACCGTGTGCTATTGCCCACGAAAATACAAGAAATGCCCGAAATCATGAGTTTTTAATGATTTCGTGAAAATCGTGTGACGGGGTCCCGGACCATTACAGTTCACGTCGGACCCCAAAACCGTGTGCTGTCCCACGAAAACGGCCAGAAATGCCCGAAATCACGAGTTTTTAATGATTCGTGAAAATCGTGTGACGGGTCCCGGACGATTTAAATACACGTCGGATCCCAAAACCGTGTGCTATAGCCCACGGAAACGACAAAAAATGCCCGAAATCACGAGTTTTTAAGGATTTCGTGAAAATCGTGTGACGGGTCCCGAACAGTTTAAATCCACGTCGGACCCCAAAACCGTGTGCTATAGCCCACGAAAACGGCCAGAAATGTCCAGAATCACGAGTTTTTTTATGATTTCGTGAAAATCGTGTGACAGGTTCCGGACCATTAAAATCCACGTCAGACCCTAAAACCGTGTGCTATAACTCACGAAAACGATCAGAAATGCCCAGAATCACGAGTTTTTTATGATTTCGTGAAAATCGTGTGACGGGGTCCTGAACCATTAAAATCCACGTCGGACCCAAAACCGTGTGCTATAGCCCACGAAAACGTCCAGAAATGCTCGAAATCACGGGTTTTTAATGATTTCGTGAAAATCCTGTGACGGGCTCCCCGACCATTTAAATCCACGTCGGACCCCAAAATCGTGTGCTATAGCCCATGAAAACGGCCAGAAATGCCCCAAATCCTGAGCTTTTAATGATTTCGTAAAAATCGTGTGACGTGGTCACGGACCATTTAAATCCACGTCGGATCCCAAACCGTGTGCTGTTGCCCACGAAAACGGCCAAAAATGCCCGAAATCAAGATTTTTAATGATTTAGTGAAAATCGTGTGACGGGTCCCGAACCATTTATATCCACGTCGGACCCCAAAACCGAGTGTTATAGCCCACGAAAACGGTCAAATGCCCGAAATCATGAGTTTTTTATGATTTCGTGAAAATCGTGTGACGGGGTTGAAGGAGATATGCCTTAGAGGCAATTAATAAAGTGATTTATTTATCATATCTCGTTTGTTCATAATACGTTTTGTGTCATGCTATAACTGTATTAAGCGGAAACATTAATACACGTGTGATGCATAAACAACCTGGTCCCTAGTAGCCTCTACTAAGACTAGTTCATTGTGCGATTGATGATCGAGGTTTCCCGATCATGTGACATGGCGTCAGTTGGCAATGAAGTTATATCGTTGGTAGAACGATGTGATGGACATACCCATATTTGTAGGACGTAGTCATTACGCTTTCGACCGTGAGATCAACTCTTATTGTTATTCCTGGAAGATACTTTGATCGCATCAAACGTCATATCTTATATAGTGTGACAATAACGGTGACACTTTCGGGTGTCGGAAGGGGGTAGTTGAGACGAGGGGTCAAGAGCGGGATTTGCCAGTCCGCATAGCAGGATAGATACTCTAGGGCCCACTCGGTGAGATTATGTCAAATGAGCTTGCAAGCATGTGACTAGGTCACCCAGACGTAAGATTACAGACGAGTAGAAGATAGTGTTGTCGGTAACGAGATCATACTAGGTATGGAGATATCTATGAACGAGTCTCGGACACGTTAAGTATCGCTATGGCAAAAGGTTTAAGACTCGACGTCCAGGTTTGATAGATGATAGTCATTCGTTATATCACAGGGGTTAATTCATGGGGTCCAGGCCTACGAGTTAATCATTGATCGAAGAGGGGTCTCGATCATGTCTATTATTATATTGAACCGCTAGGGTAACACACTTAAGGGGTTTCGACAAGACAACCGAAAAGGAAAGCGATCACCGAGAACGTCCCGGGAATGGTCTGATGGAGATCGGGCAGCGACGAAATAGTTTTCGGAGCTAGAATAAATTATATATAATATGTTTGATATTAATTAGTGTAATTAATGATTAAATATGATTTTATATATTTATTTTCGAATTTATTTAGGCTGATTTCCCTTAATGGGCCTTCTGGTGGAAAGAAGGCCCATGGGAGGAAAATTCCCCAAGGGAATTCGGTGGGGGAAGGGAGGCCAGCCTAGGTGGTCCAAATGGGGCCCACCTAGGGCCGGCGCACCACGAGGAGCCGCACCAGGCATGTGGGATAGTCCCACATTGCCTGGCTGGCAAGGTTGGCTCCCCGAGAGCCACTAGAGTCGTGTACCGGGGGTCACGGGGCTTTGAAATCTTCCGGGACCCAAAAACTGTGGACTGTAGCCCACGAAAACGGCCAGAAATGCGCGAAGTCGCGAGTTTTTACGATGCCACTAGAGTCGTGTACCGGGGGTCACAGGGCTTTGAAATCTTCCCGGGAACCAAAAACTGTGGACTATAGCCCACGAAAACGGCCAGAAATGCCTGAATTCACGAGTTTTTTATGCTTTCGCAAAAATCGTGTGACGGGGTACCGAACCATTTAAATCCACGTCAGGCCCCAATACTGTGTGCTATAGCCCACGAAAACGGCCAGAAATTCCCAAAATCGCGAGTTTTTACGATGCCACTAGAGTCGTGTACCGGCGGTCACGGGGCTTTGAAATCTTCACGGGACCCAAAAACCGTGGACTATAGCCCACGAAAACAGCCAGAAATGACCGAAATCGCGAGTTTTTGCGATGCCACTAGAGTCGTGTACCGGGGGTCACGGGGCTTTGAAATCTTCCCGGGACCCAAAAATCATGGACTATAGCCCACGAAAACGGCCAGAAATGCCCGAAATCGCGAGTTTTTACGATGCCACTAGAGTCGTGTACCGGGGGTCACGGGGCTTTGAAATCTTCCCGGGACCCAAAAAACCGTGGACTATAGCCCACGAAAATGGCCAGAAATGCCTGAAATCACGAGTTTTTTATGATTTCGCAAAAATTGTGTGGCAGGGTCCCGGACCATTTAAATCCACGTCGGACCCCAAATCCGTGTTCTACAACCCACGAAAAAAGCCGGAAATGCCCGAAATCACGAGTTTTTACGATGCCACTAGAGTCGTGTACCGGGGGGTCACGGGGCTTTGAAATCTTTCCTGGACCCAAAAACTGTGGACTATAGCCCACGAAAACGGCCAGAAATGCCTGAATTCACGAGTTTTTTATGGATTCGCAAAAATCATGTGATGGGGTCCCGGACCATTTAAATCCACGTCAGACCCCAATACTGTGTGCTATAGCCCACGAAAACGGCCAGAAATGCCCGAAATCGCGAGTTTTTATGATGCCACTAGAGTCGTGTACCGGCGGTCACGGGGCTTTGAAATCTACCCGGGACCCAAAAACCGTGGACTATAGCCCATGAAAACAGCCAGAAATGCCCACAATCGTGAGTTTTTACGATGCCACTAGAGTCGTGTACCGGGTGTCATGGGGCTTTGAAATCTTCCCGGGACCCAAAAACCGTGGACTATAGCCCACGAAAACAGCCAGAAATGCCCGAAATCGCGAGTTTTTACGATGCCACTAGAGTCGTGTACCGGGGGTCACGGGGCTTTGAAATCTTCCCGAGACCCAAAAACCATGGACTATAGCCCACGAAAACGGCCAGAAATGCCCGAAATCGCGAGTTTTTACGATGCCACAAGAGTCGTGTACCGGGGGTCACGGGGTTTTGAAATCTTCCCGGGACCCAAAAACCGTGGACTAAAGCCCACGAAAACAGCCAAAAATGCCCGAAATCGCGAGTTTTTACGATGCCACTAGAGTCCTGTACCGGGGGTCACGGGGCTTTGAAATCTTCCCGGGACCCAAAAATCGTAGACTATAGCCCACGAAAACGGCCAGAAATGCCTGAAATCACGAGTTTTATATGATTTCGCAAAAATTGTGTGACGGGATCCCGGACCATTAAATCCACGTCGGACCCCAAAACCGTGTGCTATAGCCCACGAAAACAGCCAGAAATGCCCGAAATCTCGAATTTTTACGATGCCACTAGAGTCGTGTACCGGGGGTCACGGGGCTTTGAAATCTTCCCGGGACCCAAAAACTGTGGACTATAGCCCACGAAAACAGCCAGAAATACGCGAAGTCGCGAGTTTTTACGATGCCACTAGAGTCGTGTACCGGGGGTCACAGGACTTTGAAATCTTCTCGGGACCAAAAAACCGTGGACTATAGCCCACGAAAACGGCCAGAAATGCCTGAAATCATGATTTTTTTATGGTTTCGCAAAAATCATATGACGGTGTCCCGGACCATTTAAATCCACGTCAGACCCCAATACCGTGTGCTATAGCCCACAAAAAGGCCAGAAATGCCCGAAATCGCGAGTTTTTACGATGCCACTAGAGTCGTGTACCGGGGTCACGGGGCTTTGAAATCTTCCCGAGACCCAAAAACCATGGACTATAGCCCACGAAAACAGCCAGAAATGCCTGAAATCGTGAGTTTTTACGATGCCACTAGAGTCGTGTACCAGGGGTCACGGGGTTTTGAAATCTTCCCGGGACCCAAAAACCATGGACTATAGCCCACGAAAACAGCCAGAAATTCCCGAAATCGCGAGTTTTTACGATGCCACTAGAGTTGTGTACCGGGGGTCACGGGGTTTTGAAATCTTCCCGGGACCCAAAAATCGTGGACTATAGCCCAAAAAAACGGCCAGAAATGCCTGAAATCACGAGTTTTATATGATTTCGCAAAAATTGTGTGACGGGGTCCCGGACCATTAAATCCACGTCGGACCCCAAAACCGTGTGCTATAGCCCACGAAAACAGCCAGAAATGCCCGGAATCGCGAGTTTTTACGATGCCACTAGAGTCGTGTACCGGGGGTCACGGGGCTTTGAAATCTTCCCGGGACCCAAAAACTGTGGACTATAGCCCACGAAAACGGCCAGAAATGCGCGAAGTCGCGAGTTTTTACGATGCCACTAGAGTCGTGTACCGGGGGTCACAGGACTTTGAAATCTTCTCGGGACCCAAAAACCGTGGACTATAGCCCACGAAAACGGCCAGAAATGCCTGAAATCACGATTTTTTTATGGTTTCGCAAAAATCATATGACGGGGTCCCGGACCATTTAAATCCACGTCAGACCCCAATTCCGTGTGCTATAGCCCACTAAAACGGCCAGCAATGCCCGGAATCGCGAGTTTTTACGATGCCACTAGAGTCGTGTACCGGGTGTCATGGGGCTTTGAAATCTTCCCGGGACCCAAAAACCGTGGACTATAGCCCACGAAAACAGCCAGAAATGCCCGAAATCGCGAGTTTTTACGATGCCACTAGAGTTGTGTACCGGGGGTCACGGGGCTTTGAA